>CM021101.1:368926734-369334010 GCA_007115665.2 Sequoiadendron giganteum | reverse complement strand
TTGAATGCCTTAGAAATGATCTTGAATTCTTTCTAGATGGCCTTTTGAAGTCTTTGAATGCCTAACTCTTGAATGTTTGTTCTTGCTTAGGTGAAATAATGATTTAAAATCTTGTTTATATAGGAAATCTTGTCAAGTTTCAAGGTGCTCTTGGGATGCACAATACAGGGTCTTAGGGGCCTATTAATGATGATATTAAGGTCATAAATGCAAGAAGGCTCAAAACTCAATGTGAAAGTGTAAATATATATACTTTACAACATTAAATTAAGGCCAAATTTTGGTTTATTTAGCTTAATAGGTCCTTAAACCCAATGTAAATGTAGAAAATACATTACAACACTAGATCAAGGTGTCATTAGGTCCACTTTAAGGTTGATTATTCCCAAGTTAAGTGTGAACATGTAAGAGATAACATTTTTATACACTACAAAGAAACCAACTACCTTGAGAGTTTGTGGAGCACTAAAACCTGAAAGTGCATGAAAAGAAATGATTGGTTGGGAATCATGTGATTCCTCATCTGACTCCCTTTCACCTTATAATATTGGTTCCTCCTCATCTTCCTCACTTGGACCTTCAATAAAGAGCAATTTATTTTCACTACATTTATGTCCTCGACTATATTTTCCATCACAATTAAAACATAACCCTTTTTTCTCTTATCCTTAATTTGTTTTCTCTTATCACATTAGCCCCTTGATTTCGAGGAATCCCATATTTTTCCCTACCCTTTGTGCCAAGATAAAATATTTAGAGATAGAGCTAGGACTAAACAATGTACCTGATGTTGAATGTGATCCTTAAGACCACCCAAGAATAAATTATTCAAGTTCTCTTCTATAATTGTATCCACTCTTAAGGAAACATTTTGGAATCAATGAATATAATCCTTAAGTAATCCTATTTGTTGAAGTTTAGTTAGCTAGCTAAATAATTTTTCTATCACACTATTGTTATATTGTTCTTGGAGTTCCTCCATAAAAACTGACCACGAGGCAGTGAGATAATTTTTCTTTTGATGAGTACAAAGCCAACGACACCAAATGAATTGATCTAGTTCTAGATATAGGGAAGCCATCATTACCTTTTATCCATTTGGGATTTGATGTACTTTAAAAAATTATCCATTTGATTTATCCATGTTAGAGGATCCTTGCCATCAAACTTGTGTATATCCGCCTTTGGTATCTAATTCCTAGATCCCATTGGCGTATTGACATTTGGGTCAAGAGTAGATGACTTGGAAGTTTCACCTTGGTTGCTAGAGACCTCCTTTCTTGGTTCATTCATATAGGTGCTTAACATGCTTCGTAAGCTTGATATATCTCCTCTTAGGACACACATCTCCATTTTCACTTCAAGTAAATGTATTCCTTGACCTTACTTATTTCCTATTGGGATTAATATCCTCTATTGTTACCCCATCCTTATTAAGGGATTTTCTTGGTGTGACAACATTCTTTTTGCCTCTTGTGACAGGCCCTGTCATGATGGAAACCAATACTTTTAAAATAAATCACACAAATGAAATTTAAATTCTCTTAAAATTTTATTGTAGCTTACTAGGGCCGGGATACCACTTACCTAAAAAAACTCCACTAAATTAGCAGATTTCTAGTTTGTAGAGTGAGTTTGCTGGAAACCCTAATTTTGTAATAACTCACTTATTTTTTATTAAATTTCTATAAATTTTGGATTGTAGGCTCCAATATTAATTATTTGAAAACCCACAAAAAATTAGACACCAATTCAATAGGATTTGAGAGATATTCCACTTCCAAATAAATTGGACAAAAACTGTAATTCTGCAATAGTTTTCTCAATTATGATCCAATTTCTATAAAATTTGGATTATATATTCTTTAATATTGTATTCAAAAATCTTTTAAAAATTAGGAAAAAATTCACCAAAATCTGAAAGATATGTGTCTTCCAAAATGACCTTCAATATTAAGAAGATGCCTTGCCTTTATGGTGCCAAGATCTTGCTTTGATACCACTTGTAATGAAATAACTTGCACAATAGAATAATATGATATGAAATATTCTACAAATACTTGATAATAATTGAGAAAAACAATCCACTTCAAGGGGGAAAACCTCCATATATCTCTAATAAGAACATACTTCACAATATGATGATGAAATAAGACTCAATACCTCTTATATATATCTTTTATGCCTAGGATATCACCCAAACCAACTTAGATAGCCCTGTATAAGCTTTAGGCTGACCTAAATAACTAAATATCAATATACTAATGATAATATGACTTAATTAAGAGTTAAGATAGTCATAATTTGATTATTCATAACCCGATGTATACCAATATTAAGGGCACAACACCTACATAAAATCAAACGAATAATTACAACAATCAATGGTATGATAGAAGTAAAGACTACTCATGGAAGCAAAGGAGTACTTACTATGATAAGGAATGGAATCAAGTGGGTGCAAGCAAATATGGCTCAAGGATGAGATACAAGATGTGTCAAGAAAAATGTACACAAGGGTTAACTATGGATGGTTAGATGATTGGCCATGACATCATATTTACAATAACTTGTAACAACCATACTATTTGGCTTCTTCTCATGTTTTGGGGATGAATCATGTCAAGGATGGATGATAAGTTATGTACCTAGGGATATTATATTATAATGTATTTAGGTGGATGGAGATGTCAACATGTGGCACACAACCCATAAGTTAGTTATATTATGTCATGTGGATAACTTGTGATTAATTATATCATGTGATGAGTAGGCCTTGATTATATTTACCCCTCCATTATATTATTAGGAGGAGGTCTATGTTTAGAATATTATTATCATTTTAAGTATAGGAATGAAGTATTATATTATATTTGGGATCTCTTGGAGATATAATGTGGTGTGGCTTCTTCCATAAGGAGTATTGTATGGTGTTACCCTACCTCAAGGGTTTACTTTGTTTCTAAAAATATTAGATATTAGAGTATATTGGCCCACATTAATCTCCTCTATTGTGTGAGATCTATATTATACATTATATTATATCCATTATTATATGTGTCGATCATATCATAATGAGGGTAGCTTAAACTCATTTTCAACACTTTATGTTCATTACAAGATTCCAACCCCCTCCCGCCTACAAAAAAATGAACACCATTGGGACATGTGTGGGAGAATAGGCCTTAGGAACAATTCACATCACTAAATTGGCAAGAAATCTATCTTGAAATAATCCTATGAAGATTTGACCTCCATCTATCCAACTATCTTGGTTTGAATGAGAACACAAAACCCATAATACTCCCTTGTAGAAATCCAATGTTAATCGAGTCAATAAATAACTTTAAAAATTTCACTAGCTATTGAAAATCCCACAAGCAACACTTATAAAAATTCACACCTCAATTGGATCACAAAAAACATGCAAACTTCACTTGCACCCAAAATCTGACAAAGTAGGAGATAGCAGAAAAATCTGCACCATCAAGACATGCAGAGAAATAATCTTCAATGGGTCGAGTTACCTTGGACAAATGTCAGGTTCACTTGAAAACCTCTACAACATCTTTTTGAGTGACTTAAAACTTGGTAGAAATTTGGTGCCATTCGCTTACACAAAAACTAGCCCAAAGTGCTCTTGCGAGAAAAAAATCATCATCCATCCACTATGAAAATTTCATCACCATGTGCAACTGAACCATAACCACTTGTAAACATCTCCATTTAGATGAAAATTCATATAGATGAATTAACATGATGTCATTGGTGGACTTGAAGACCTTTGGATAGGATGATATCATTTTGACATCAACATTTGTATGGTTATGAGAAGTTGGACCTCCTTGGTCCGCAAAACTTGACTTAATCAATTTGGATAAATTTGATGCACTTGCAAAAAACAAACCCCCAAGTGAACTTGCGAACCAATCATCTACAACTACAACAAATAAAGTATAGTTCAAATGCTTGGACTTGCAAGTGCAGATGGACATGAAAAGTATGCATGGCATGACTTGCTTATTTTTCATCAAAAGCTAGATCAAAACACATCTAGTAATACTTATAAATACCTGAAATTATTCTAACCTGCAAACTAGCATTTTAACACTAATATTCGTCATTTCCTAATAATTAAATAATGTTTAATTATTTAATTATTGTCTAAAATTATATTTCCACTATTAATTAAATGACTTTATGTTATTTAATTAATTCATTTCAATTATTCTTCTTGATTAAATAAATACATCCTATTTATTTAATTATATATTTAATTTTTTATTCTTCTTGCTTAAATAAATAAATTTTATTTATTTAATTATATCTTTAATTTTTTATTCTTCTTGATTAAATAAATAAATCTTATTTATTTAATATCTTTAATTCTTTATTCTTCTTTGATTAAATTAATAAATCCTATTTATTTAATTATATTTTTAAACCTCTATTTAATTCTTAACATTCACCCACTCTTCCTAAATTAAGTAATTACTTTAATTATTTAATTATCCCTCTTCTCTCAACATTATCCATTCATTGTGAATAAATAAAATATTTTATTTATTTATTTAATTCTCACTTGCACATTCCTCATATAATTAATTGATTTAATTAAGTATTATTCTCTCACGCAAATCTAAATTTATCTTCTAACACTTTCTTTCACTTCACTTCTCATGCAACTAGTTAACTCACACTCAATGAGTTATCTTCCATATAATTTGTCATTAATTAATCTATTCTCCCACCTATAGATTAAATAATTATTGTAATTATTTAATCCATCACATTCACACTTCTTCTAAATTAAGTAATTACATTAAGTATTTAATTCTCCTCTTTTATCTCAAACATTTTATTTATTAATCAATCGTATCTTACATGTTCCTCATATAATTAATTAATTATATCATGCATTATTTCCTCAAATCTTAACTGACACTCTCTCTCAGACAACAAATATTGATTGACCACTCTTTTGATCAATCAATTCTCTTAACTGACACTCTTCTGATCAATCAATTGACTTAACACTTCATTCAATATCTCATGCAACCAGTTAACTCGAATCCTGCAACCAGTTGTAGTCAGTTAACTGGGAAATCAATTCTTCTCATTCATTCTTAGCCTTTGATCTCAAATCAACACCTCTTAATCCAAATCATTGACCTAATTTCCTAAAATCTATAAAATGACCCGTAATCCTTCACATTCATTACCTAGAACTTTCATAGCTAAGTCATGTCCATTTGAGAAATTTTGGGAGCATTCATCTTGAGCAATTGAGAGAATTTATCATAACATCTAGGTCATCATGCATCAAGCTTTTGCAAGTTATCATGAAGGCTTTGTGTTGAAGCAATCCAACATTTCGAACAACACAAATTACTCCACAATGGGATGGTAAGATTGTTTATTGTTTGTGATTTCATATGTTTGATTTGGTTTTTCTAACATCTTGGATTGATTTTATAGCAATAGCATAATTAAATCTCATTGGTATGTGGGTTTTTAATCTTTTGTTTTGAGTTTACTAATTGAATTCATTGTTAATAATTCATTCCACTTTTACCCCTTACACTAAATGGCATGCTCGATGGGACCCATGTCCTTGATCTAACATTTTATCAAGTTTTTCATAAGTTACAGGTTTCTAGAGTGTGGTCATCTCAGAAGATGGTTGCTATTACAGAAAGACAACCATGGTTGTCTCAAAAGATGACCACTATTGTAGAAAGATGACCGTTATTATTTTTTTATGCTTTTTTTGGGTTTAACTTGCATTTTTTTGTTCATAAGGAAACAGGTTTGTGTTTTCCTCAAAAGAGGGTCGTTATTGCAAAAACAAATTCATGTATGTCTCAAAAAAAGGTTGCTATTCCAGAAATGAAGCTGCTACTATATCAAAAAAGGGTCACTATTGCAGAAATAGAGCCATGTCTATCTCAGATAGAGGTCACTATTGCTTACTATTTTTCTCTTTCAAACTTTTGGATTTTGGTTTTCTAACCCTAACCCTAACCTAGTTATTGTTCACTGTTGATTTGAGATTGATCTAACCTAATTGTGTGCACAGCTCTTGTAAGGTGAAGGAAAATTATTATAAACTTCTAATCCATTGGTTTTTTTGGATGAATGATCAAAGACAAATCAATTCCAAACTACTAACACTTTTCTTGCAACCCTTTGTACAAGAAACAATTTACTCAAGCATTATGTTTTCATCTTGTTGGAATAGAAAACACTTAGTTTGGTGCTTAAAACATGAATTGATTTGAAGTGTCTTTCATGCTTGGAAAGTCGGATGTGCATCCTCTCCCCTTACATCATTTGATGAGCCTAGGTGATGAGAAACATCTTAGACTTTGCATTCTCGATCACTGAAGGTGTCTTGCATACGTATCCTCTCCCCTTCATCATTTGATGATCCTAGGTGAAGAGAAATATCAAGACACTAAGCCTTCCATTTTTTAGTAGAGAGGACTATCTTTGAGACACATCCTGCAATAGAGAACTCAAGGCAACCTCAAAGCATGTGTTCAAGCATACTATATTAAAGGGTGTGAAAATGAAAGTAGCACTTATTTGGGGATGTTATACCTTGCGTGTCAATTTTGATTTGGGTGTATAGACCACACCTCAGTCGATTAGAGACTTTAGTGTCTCACATCTAAAGTATACCTTTGGTGTTCACTGAGTCATTACAAATCATTCTATTTAGAAGCCAAAGCCAAGTTTTTTTGAAACATTTATTAAGAAGGTGTAATGGGACAGCTAGTCATTTCATTAAGATATTTGTCATGTACTAATTTCTTGTTAAGGTGAAAAAAACCTTGTGAGGAGATTTTTCCTTTCAAGATAGGAGGTGTATCATGTACACATGCATACTCTAGTCATCCATTCAAGCTAGGTATTTTATCGTGCAGACCCGACTCAAGATATGTACCCACTTGACTAAATAGGAATGTGTTTATCAAATATTGCTTATTAAGCTTTATGGAAGAAATCTTATGGAATATCCCCCTTACCTATTAAGTTAGTTATTTCATACTTTTTCTATTATGTGTATCACTTACTCTTTCAAGAAAATCACCTTAAACATCAAACCTAAACTTTTAACTTGCAAAATTGTCAAATTGTCATCAAACTAGAAATTATGAAACAAAGTTGCACTTGTCAAAAAATTGGGTCATTGTTGTGTGTCCTACTGCATTTGTCTCAGAATCTAGTCACTATTGTTCAGCATCTACTCACACTTGCCTAAGAATATGGTTGCTATTGTATTGCATTTGGTCACTATTATACAACTGGTCACTATTGCTTAATATGCACATCTACTAGTCATAGTGTCTAAACAAAGTCACTCTTGTCATTGGTGTCACTATTTTCTTTGTAAAATATCGCTATTATCTTAGATTATGTTGCAGTTGTCAAAAAAATCCATCACTTTTGCATTCTTTCTTAGCTCAGACTTGTTAAAATTGGTCTCAAACCTTATCATAGAATCTTTCTTAGTTGTGAGGACATTTGTCACAATATACCTAGGGTTTGTCATAGTAGGCTTCTTGGAAAAAAAAAAAAGATCCACATCAAACTTTATCAGCATCCTTGGACATCATTAGCCTTGTAAACCATCCTTTTCATCATCATCATAGATCAAACATCAAACTAGCCTTTGGAAAAACATCAAACACAATCTATAAAACATCATCATCGTGCTAGTGTCTCTATCAAATCAACTTATCATCTCGTGGTCTTGTCAAATTTAGTGGATATTATCCTCTCCCTGAGTTTCTAGACTACTATCATCCATCTTTACTTGAACTCACAAGTCTAGTTCAAGTAGAGAAATCAATTTATTCTCCATCAAAAACATTTGAGACATAGCAAACATCAATCAAATCTTATTTATCCTTGTGTGCTTAGACTAGCATCATCTCTAAATATCAAAAAAAATCCACTCACACCTTCATCATAGGGTTGAGTATCAAAAACATTTATCCTAAAATCTCTCAAAATCCACTCATACCTTCATCATAGGGTTGAGTACCAAATTATTGCCATTCTTAAACGTCAAAAAAATCCAAAATCAAACTTGGTCATCAAACTATCCCAAAATCAACATCAACCAACATCAATCAAATGTCATCATTTATCCAAACGGTTTACCAACATCCCCTTTGTACATCATTTTACAAACCAAAGCTTCAAACCAAAACATCACTACACTTTCATAACCAACAATCTCTCATTCTCCATTGTCTACTATGATCTTTTATGACAATCACAAGATCACAACACACAACCACAACATCCTAACAACATACAAGGTTATTTCACTCATTCATTTCTCTAATCTTGAAGTCAGCAAAAATATGTCAATTTTAATCTATTACCTGAATCCAATTCCACTCTATACACCCATAAAGTCATCATATCCTACTAGCTACAACAACATAGAAATTATGGGTGTCCCTATCCAAGACTTTGGGATACTTTTTCATATGACATATTTTAATCAAGGTCAAAACATACAAGTCTATGATCAAAGCATGAATCTTCAGCAATCCAACATCATATTGACAGATCAATACATCTCAAACATAAACATGTCAAATCCTCAGATAGTGAATTATGGGATGGATTCGTTCATGCCTCAACAAAGTTAAATACCACATCAAGATCAAAATCCTCAACATCCATATCAAAATAACTCTTATCAAGGGTCACAACAACATCAAGTAGTGTTCCAACAATATCAATGGTTTCAAAATCACCATCAAGATTAAAATCTACAACATTAAATTGTCTTAATTTGACTTGCCAAATCAGTTGACACACTTTTCCAACAAACATCTCAATCTCAAAATCAATGCATTCCTCATCAAAGTCATCAAAACATTTATTTATATCAACAACAAAATCCATCCTCTCAAGATCAAAATGTGGCATATCAAACGGAATCTCAGTCACCTCAATCACAACAAATTTTACAATCCAACAACACCACCACACATGCATTTACACTCCTTTAGGGGGCCAATCTATTTGGTGTTAAACAAGCTATTCCATGCAAATATTATCAATCTTCCAAATTCATTAGTTTATTATGAACCTTGGTTCAAACCCATGTGGTATGATGAAGGCTTATTGTGAATACCATGGAATAAAAGGTCATGAAATGTCAGCTTGCATAAAACTCAAGAACCTTATGCAAGACCTTATAGATCAAGGTGCAATAAATGTTGAGGATAACCTTCAAAGCCCACCCACCAATAATCATATGGATAATATTTATACCTCACATGATGAGCTAGAAGACATAGATACTTTTTCAAAGAATGATCAAGATAATCCATCAATGTCTAACAATGATCCATTTCAAAAAAAATTAACATCATTTGATCTCATGGTTGAAAACATTGACAAGATCTCTACCTCAATTGCTGAGGATAACACCCAAGATCCATCTACCAATGATCATAATGACATGTCTCTATATCATCCAATGAGCAAGATGACATATCTCAAGAATTTATTCCCAAGCATGATCAAAATCCTTCACCAAAGTCTAGCAATGGTCCTTTCTAAGACATATTGACATTATTTGACCTCATGGCTGCCAATATTGAAGAAATCCTTAGTTCAACACTTGATACAAATTCACTTGAAAATCAATAGAATCTTAAACCAATACCCATGCCTAAGGAAGACATTCAAGAACCCTTTTAAAATAATCCATCCTTTGAAATTAACCCATGTCAAGAACTTGATCTAAAGCACATCAAAAGCAATTATGAAATCAGTCAAGATCAAGGATCCATGTATTCTCAAGTTCTAATGGGTCTATTCCAATCCAATACCGAGAATAACTTCAATAAAAGCCAAGATCAAGGATCCATATCTCTAATACACTACAATGATTTAATGGGTACTTCCAATCCATACAAGATTTCACAAACCAAGAACAAATCCATATACAAAATGCACATACATCTACCCATGAGATGCTTACTCCTAATGGACATGTAGATGATCTTCATCCAAAACAAGAGTCATCATACTCTTGATATCATTACCAAGGAACAAGATTCTCCTACCCTTAACATCTTTACACATGATTAAGGCATAGTGGAATCCATAGACATATCAAAAGTTGATTATGAAGAAGACTCCTACATGGATTGTGAATCAGAAAAATCCTTTGAAGAACAAGAAAAAATCAATCACGAGGAAGATCCCTACATGGATTAAGAAGCATCAACACCTTTTGAAGAATCATTAAAATCATAAACATCCTCTATGCAGATTGAAGACATTGAGTATGACGGTATCCAACAATATAAAAAAAAGGTTATGTTTATAACAACATAGTATCTTGGAATCAACAAAGATAATTAGCAATCCTGAGCAGCAGAGCATTGGGTATACAATAGTCAGGGAATCTAATCATTCTAATGATACCTCTATAATACTAGGGGAACTTTATCTAATGCAAACATCAACATGGAGAGCATGAAGAGTCCTTATCATTAAATCGATACCAATGCTACAACCATCCATATCATGAATCATCATCCACACATTTATCCACCCTCTAATTGGGACCAACCACAAGAGAAAGGTCTATATCAAAGCAAAGGAACAAGTCATTGAAGCAAAAGAATCGAAAAAACAAAATTCAAATGGATACCAAAGAAAAAGCAAGAAAATCATCCCTATCAAACTACATTAGTCAAATAAACTACGGGGCGAAATAAAAAAGGGAAATTCATCCATCAAAAATTTACAACAATGCAAAAGAAAGCTTCAAGAGAGACCTACAAAATATATGAAGAATTTGGTCCCAATCGAATCTCGATACCCACTCATCATTGCCCATCCTCCCAAGTTTGGAAAATAAAATATTCTGAACTGTCAACCAATCCATTTGAATCTCATATACCTCAACACATTTCACCATCCACTTCGACATCCATGATGTCCAAATCTCACATTGACTATGTCTTGGCAGTGACTCTTTACCATAAGGACTCTAAAGGCACCTAGTCGTGATGTATGTATCTAGGCAAGGTTAACTCTAGTATTAGAAAAGAAGACAAGAACTATCAAGGGTTACACTCAAGCACCCATATCTTAGCAAAACAACTGCTCCAAGCAGGATACCATTGACACGTTATGACAATTGCATCTACATCAGCACCACCAAGTGGTTCAACATGGGTATAAATCTTCAAGAAAAACAAGAAAAATAGTCAAGAGAAAAATTGTCCAATGAAAACCACTATGGTGGCATTTTGGACAAGCACCATGATGAAACCTGGTAAACAGGCGTCATGAGTAGAATTGAGCATCTACGTGTGCCATTGTAGGTGGAATCATCTCATCTCATGCAAAATAAATCCATGAACCATCTATCCAACCCATTTTCATCCAAATTCAACTTATCTTGATCTTGACAAAAAAAAATCGATGTGCACTTCATACTTGCTTAGGGAAAAGTCTTGACATGGGTTATTATCATTGATCCTACCCTATCCAGCATTATCTGATTCATGAAGAATTATCCAAATGATCATTCTCTATCAAAACATGTTATCTTATCACAAGATATTTCTTGGCATCCTCTGCATACCCATCCATCCAATCCATTCATCTATCAAAGCATTTACCCATGGCATTCCATACATTGCTAGACAGTAGGAGCAAATAATTACATCTTGTTTCAAGAATAAATCTTGAGCTATATCCTCCAACTCATGTGTTGATCTAAACATTTACAAACATGAAATCAAATTGGTCAAAATATTTGTAAGAAAAAAATCCAAATCACTAGCCCATGGCACATTTTGATGAATAAGATGTCCCTTATTAAGCCATATCTTTTATCAAACATCAATCCAAGCAATCAATATCAATTGTGTCTAATCTGCACTTCAACGTCACATAAAATCATTCCAACAGATTTTGTTCCAAGCCTAACTTCAAAATATTGATCTATCTTATCCAATCAATTCACCATCATCTCGAGATATATCCTTTCCCAATCCTTGTGTTGTTCAACACTATCCTTACATTGTTGTGTATCCTCAACAATGTTATCACTATTGACAATCAATCAATCCTAGCTTGGTTTTCAATAAAATCTAAAAAAGATCACTAATATCGTCACAAACCCATATCCACTTGTCAAAATTGTGCGAAAATATCAAAAACTATCAAAATCCAAAAATAACCAAAAAACTATCAAAATCCCAAAAATATCGTTGGTTGTCTTTGCACGAGTAGCTTTGAGTTCAATAAATCGAATTACAATGTCTCTACGTGTATAATGTAGGCAAGGCCATCAATTGATGAGCCCCTAAGGCACTAGGTTAATCCCTTTAGGTCCCTCTTGGTCTCTAAATCTCTCGAAATACCAAAAAAAAATCCAAATATCCTGAAAAATATCAAAACAACTTCAAATAACCTCAAAAGTACAAAAACATCGAGAAAATCTCAAAAATCCTATCTCCACCATCGACTACCCACAATAAAATATCCATCCATAATAAACAAATCATCACCTTCACCCTTTGACAAAGCAATCAACAAGTAAAGCAAACATCAAAATCCAAAAACATCCAAGCAAAAAATCACAAAGACTTGATCACTATCAGATTAAAACAATGCCTAAGTGTTAACTACCTACCTATCAAAATCATCATTAACATCCTGAAATTTGTCTTACAGATAAATCATTCCTACAATAGACAGTATTGATGGATAACATCCCTAAACATAAAAACATCTATGACAAGTGATACTGCAACATTGTTTATTTATTTTGGTCTTATTTTTTTATTTACTTATTGTCTCATTCCTAGGATCTCTTGAGGATGTCCATAAGGATTTAGAGAGGAAGGAATGGGGCATTGATCGTTGATTTTGTATGATCTGTTTGTGGGATATTTTTGCAAAACTACCATAGTGAATACTTGCCTTGTGTGTGTGGAAGTCATTTCAAGCAAGTAAAGTGGCCTTGCATGTTGGTTTTTCATACCTCTTTGTGCACTGCTCCAAAACACTCTAAACATCTAACCCATACACTCTAACAAAGTTTTTGTTTGTCTGGTATGAGCAAGAATACTCCTCAGAGTCAAAGTCCATGCAATAGATACAAAGCTACCTTGGTCATTAATACCTTCGTGAATCATGTCTATTTGTTGCATTAATAAGGATTTATATACTTGGTCTCTCCATGAAGCAAAAGCAAACTCATCATGTTTTACATATCATCAAATCATTATCAATCATTCTTCAATGCACATATCCACAAATCAATCATAATCTATGGATTTTCAACAATTTGATCAAAATCATCAAATTTCTACTATCCTCTAATCCTACTAACTATTCTTCAATTCTTACTAACATTTTCTTCTAGTCAACATTTCTTCTATCAATCCTTGCACTTAAACGCATCATATCAACTTGTCAAAAAATTTGGCTCATTATCCAAAATTTTCACCAAATTTTCTTAGGGGGCATCATGCTATCCGTTGTCACTAGGGCATACCGAGGCAACTCTTGAACATGAATTTTTGAATTTTCTTTGACACAATGCTATAAAAATGTATTGTATCAAAGAGGGGGAAATATATATACCTAAAATTGTCCTAGCCCACGAACTACCATTTTAACACTAATATTCATCTTTTCCTAATGATTAAATAATGTTTAATTATTTAATTATTGTCTAAAAATCATATTTCCACTATTAATTAAATGACTTATGTTATTTAATTAATTCATTTCAATTAATCTTCTTGATTAAATAAATAAATCCTATTTTTTAATTATATATTTTATTCTTTATTCCTCTTGATTATTTAATTATATCTTTAGTTCTTTATTATTCTCGATTAAATAAATAAATCTTATTTATTTAATTATATCTTTAATTCTTTATTCTTTTATTTAATTGTATCTTTAATTCTTTATTAGTTAAATAAATCCTATTTATTTAATTATATCTTTATTTCTTTATTTAATTCTTAACATTCACCCACTTTTCTTAAATTAAGTAATTACTTTAATTATTTAATTATCCCTCTTCTCTCAACATTATCCATTCATCATGAATAAATAAAACATTTTTATTTAATTACGTCGAGAGGCGTATTACAATGGCATCAACAAGTATGTGTATATTTTTATTCTCCCCATTTAAATTGACGTCTACTAACGCGTCGCAAAGTAAAGTATTTATCAATAGATTTATGCTTTCAAATTAGATTTTAAAGCAGTTTACATAATGCGGAAATTTCCTTGTTTTAGCTGAATGGAATTAATTATATGCATAAACTAAAAGAACAAATAAATAAATAAATAATATTTTTATCCAATAGGCTTCTTATTGTGGACTTGCCAGTCCACAAGAGCCCGACATACCTGTCTCACGCCTGCAAAACCATTTACTCATACCAGTAAACCATGTCAGACCGACAACAAACCATTCCATGATGCTCTATTTCTAAGTTTTTTCAGGGTCACCACCAATGGGGAGAAGTATTTGAAATTTACCATTCACTTTATATGACACCTACTCATAGTTAATATTTTCATTTGTCTCTAGCTCAAGATTCTAGGAGATCTAAAATCTTGATATCTTTAGATCTACTTTTCGTGTTTATTGTGAGTAGATTGAAGCAACAGTTGTAGGGAGATTGAGAATGATTTACGCAATTAATGATTTACATAATTACTGATGTTTACAAATTTGATTTGCCCCTTCAGAATATTTTATCATCAATGCATGTCTTGCTGTTAATTTTCACCACCTTTCATCACCGTCTTTGAAATCTCCATAAATATGTCGAATAAAGAACTTTGAACAAGGCACCAAAGCATGTATTTGAAAACTTCCATGTCTACGATTGGTGGGTTTATGGAAAGGTTTCAGGAATTTCAATTAAATGCAATTAGTAGCCATAAATCCATGGCTCATGACTTGTTTGAAGATGTATTTCTCCTCAACCATATGTATAATATTTGCCACTTTCTCAAACTTTTACATAATCTTGAGATGAGTCACTTGCAATGTATTTCTGGTTGTGCAAAATCTTGAGGTGAGTCACTTGCGATGATCTCAATGATTTTATTTCTTTGAGTGGGTATTCATGGCATAGCAAGAGCGACTAGGATGATTGTATGATGCCCCGGTAATGGGGCATGGCTAAGACACCTATTTATCCAATTGGCATTCATCGATGTTAGGGGGTTGCTTTCACATGCCGAGGTAAAGAGTATCCATTGACTCACCATTTAGAAAGAATGATCCTCTTTCTCAATTCACTAAATGGAATTGATGAATTAAAAAAATGAATGAAGTCTATTACGAAGGAATATTTCATTCAATTGGGTGGGTGCGGAGATATTGGCAGTAGTATAATGGGTTGGCTCGTGGAGTGGTTCCTACTCTCTGAGCACTATTCCCCCCACCCACTCATTAGGGTTGTTCCTCCCCTCCCTCGTCCTGTTTCCCCAGCTATAGGCCCTATATCCCCATTGGTCATTGGGAGTTGTATAGATTATAGATCCAATCTGCCTAACTATAGATAGTGGCCTTATATTTATAATTTTGATTTCAAATCTGTATTTTTATATCAAAACCTAATAGGAAGGGCCTATTTGCAACATCTTTTTACTGATGTTTATCCCAATAGTTTTGCTCCAAAGAGCAAGAACTTCCATAGAACATGGATGGCACACGAGTGGGGCAGGTTGAAGCTTGTCTATGTCTAAATAAATTCTTTCACTTTTCCTCTCATTATCCATGCCATGAGTCTATCATAATTTATAATTTAACACATCTCATGTTTATAATATTTCATTTGTCTCTAGCTCAAGATTCTAGGAGATCTAAAATCTTGATATCTTTAGATCTACTTTTCGTGTTTATTGTGAGTAGATTGAAGCACCGATTGTAGGGAGATTGAGAATTATTCACGTAATTAATGATTTACACAATTACTGATGTTTACAGATTTGATTTGCCCCTTCAGAATATTTTCTCATCAATGCATGCCTTGCTGTTAATTTTCACCGCCTTTCATCACCGTCTTTGAAATCTCCATAAATATGCCGAATAAAGAACTTTGAACAAGGCACCAAAGCATGTATTTGAGAACTTCTAGGTCTATGATTGGTGGGTTTATGGAAAGGTTTCAAGAATTTCAAGTAAATGCAATTAGTAGCCATAAATCCATGGCTCACGACTTGTTTGAAGATGTATTTTTGCTCAACCATATGTATAATATTTTCCACTTTCTCAAACTTGTACATAATCTTGAGATGAGTCACTTGCGATGTATTTCTGGTTGTGCAGAATCTTGAGGTGAGTCACTTGCAATGATCTCAATGATTTTATTTCTTTGAGTGGGTAGTCATGGCATAGCAAGAACAACTAGGATGATTATATGATGCCCCGGTAATGGGACATGGCTTAAGACACCTATTTATCCAATTGGCATTCATCGATTTCACATGCCGAGGTAAAGAGTATCCATTGACTGGCCATTTAGAAAGCGTGATCCCCTTTCTCAGTTCACTAAATGGAATTGATGAATTCAAAAAATGAATGAAGTCTATTACGAAGGAATATTTCATTCAATTGGGTGGGTGGGGAGATATTGGCAGTAATATAATGGGTTGGCTCATGGAATGGTTCCTACTCTCTAAGCACTATTCCCCCCACCCACTCATTGGGGTTGTTCCTCCCCTCCCTCGTCCTATTTCCCCAACTATAGGCCCTATATCCCCATTGGTTGTTGGGAGTTGTATAGAGTATAGATCGAGTCCGCCTAACTATAAATAGTGGCCCTATATTTATAATTTTGATTTCAAATCTATATGTTTATATAAGAACCTGATAGGAAGGGCCTTTTTGCAACATCTTTTTACTTATGTTTATCCCAATAGTGTTGCTCCAAAGAGCAAGAACTTCCATAGAACATGGATGGCACACGAGTGGGGCAGGTTGAAGCTTGTCTGTGTCTAAATAAATTCTTTCACTTTTCCTCTCATTATCCATGCCATGGGTATATCATAGTTTATAATTTAACACATCTCATGTTTATAATATTTTATTTGTCTCTAGCTCAAGATTCTAGGAGATCTAAAATCTTGATATCTTTAGATCTACTTTTTGTGTTTATTGTGGGTAGATTGAAGCACCGGTTGTAGGGAGATTGAGAATGATTCATGCAATTAATGATTTACACAATTATTGATGTTTATAGATTTGATTTGCCCCTTCAGAATATTTTCTCATCAATGCATGCCTTGCTGTTAATTTTCACCGCCTTTCATCACCGTCTTTGAAATCTCCATAAATATGCCAAATAAAGAACTTTGAACAAGGCACCAAAGCATGTATTTGAGAAATTCCAAGTCTACGATTGGTGGATTTATGGAAAGGTTTCAGGAATTTCAAGTAAATGTAATTAGTAGCCATAAATCCATGGCTCATGACTTGTTTGAAGATGTATTTCTGCTCAGCCATATATATAATATTTGCCACTTTCTCAAACTTTTACATAATCTTGAGCTGAGTCACTTGCGATGTATTTCTGGTTGTGTAGAATCTTGAGGTGAGTCACTTGCGATGATCTCAATGATTTTATTTCTTTGAATGGGTAGTCATGGCATAGCAAGACCGACTAGGATGATTGTATGATGCCCCGGTAATGGGGCATGGCTAAGACACCTAGTTATCCAATTGGCATTCGTCGATGCTAGGGGGTTGCTTTCACATGCCGAGGTAAAGAGTATACATTGGTTGGCCATTTAGAAAGCATGATCCCCTTTCTCAATTCACTAAATGGAATTGATGAATTCAAAAAATGAGTGAAGTCTATTATGAAGGAATACTTCATTCAATTGGGTGGGTGGGGAGATATTGGCAGTAGTATAATGGGTTGGCTCGTGGAGTGGTTCCTACTCTCTGAGCACTATCCCCCCTGCTCATTGGGGTTGTTCCTCCCCTCCCTCATCTTGTTTCCCCAGCTATAGGCCATATATCCCCATTGGTCTTTGGGATCTGTATAGAGTATAGATCCAGTCTGCCTAACTATAGATAGTGGCCCTATATTTATAATTTTGATTTCAAATCTATGTGTTTATATCAAACCCTGATAGGAAGGGCCTTTTTGCAACATATTTTTACTTACGTTAATCCCAATAGTGTTGCTCCAAAGAGAAAGAACTTCCATAGAACATGGATGGCACACGAGTGGGGCAGGTTGAAGCTTGTTTGTGTCTAAATAAATTCTTTCACTTTTCCTCTCATTATCCATTCCATGGGTCTATCATAATTTATAATTTAACACATCTCATGTTTATAATGAGGATTGTATTCCATTTTTGGATTTGATTTTATACCCATGCCAATTCCCATTTAGTTTTGGCGTCATTTTGATCAAATGCCTTAAAATTATTACAAACTCAAAAGTGGCACACTTTTGTACTAAGTTTTGTTCATGGATCAATATGCTTGTTGTTTGCATTTATTTAATTATCCTATATTTAATATGAAAAAGAGATTGTATTCCCTTACAATTATATATATGTCAATACATAAATACACATACATATACACATATAATATATGTATGTGTATAGGTATATTTAAGAATTTCCACACCTAACAGGTTTTGAGATTTTATGTCGCTTTAGTGAATGGTAGAGGAAACTACAAGGAATGTCAAATCCCATCTACACATTATAAGCTACAAATAAATTGATCACAATTTGAAATCATTCAAGAGAGAATTTGTGCAGAAGTTTTTGTGAAGGCTTTGGTGATCTGAAGTGGAACTTGCAACTACAATATCTAATAAAATCCCACTTCCAAATATACTTTTGATGGATGTTCATACCCTCACCCAAAGCTCCAATTCACACACAAGTAGGAATGACGCTTTCGAAGGTTGAGGAGTTCTTCTTTACACCCACTGGTTGTATTTGCTTGAAATTTTCTAGGACTTTTTAGAAAAACCATTTTGAATATATCCTGCAATCATGACATTCCATGATATCATATTTCTTTGAGGCATTTTTGGAAACTATTCGCTTGCCTTGTCTATGCTTCCAAATTTTATTGTATTTTAGGGAGGGCACTTGTAACTACAATATATGACAAAAAATCCCTGCTATTATGCTTTTATGGATGTCCCTCCGTTATTACTTGGATATCTGATACAGTGCACATTATTATAGTGCAATCCTATTTTTCATATTGTTTCATTTAACATCACCAATATTCTCCACACAAACATTGTCCCTATTTAAAATGATGGAAATGGTTCACATCTCTCAAAACAAATTCTCTTGCAAAAATCTTGGAGATGAATTTAGATGTAGTGTGAATATCAAAACATACTTTAAGGTTCTTAACAACTCTAATAGTTGTACTAGGGGCCATATTTAACAAACCAAATACAATTGCTAACTTTTCACTATGGTGGCAGATAATTGTTTCTTTTTTTCTTCTATTCCACAATATTGAGTAAAAGTTTTCAATCTGGAAATATCTTGTTGCCTTCATTTTCCAAGCCAATTTCTCTAATTTTGTATAGCTCTCACATGTTTTTGGATGTGATCTATCTCCTACACAAAAGGCATGTACCATTTTACGGCCTTCAATCCAACTACATCCAGGTATCTTTTTAATTCCTCTATCTTTCATTAATCTTTGTACTATTTGAACCTCACCACACCTGCCCACTTTTACACAAATTTTTTAGAGAACATAAGTTACAACATTTTTAGGATCCAACTAAAAAAGCAGTGTTGTTGAAATAACCAACCTATATTCATATATAATCCACATGACCAAAGTTTTAACTGGCATCTTAGTAATAATGTTTAGGGTGTCCTCAAGATAGCCAACCCAGGCACGAAGGTCGACCATTCACACCTAATGATCAAATATATATGTAATGCAATGAGGGTTCCTGACATATGAAGTATGTGCAACCCTCGTCCACTAAACCTACATGATTGCATGCATCTAGAACACAAGCAAATCTTACAATGTCGGTGTTCTAGAATGCTTCATTAATTCAAATATTTTGAGAGCTTCCTTGCATAATCTATTGTGTGCATATTCTCCAATGATATCATTTCATTCCATGAGATGACATCTTTTTGAGGCATTATATCAAATAATTTAGGTGTTTTGTCTATGATTCCACATCTTGCATATATATCTACTAGAGTATATTTAACTATAACGTCTGAAAAAAATTTCCCTATCAAATAATGAGTAGACAAGTGTAGTCACCTTCCTTTTTCCATCCTCCCTTATCCTAAGATCCAAGTGGACATAACACTTTGACTAGATATACTAACATGTGGCTACTTAGATTCTTCACAGGAATCTATTTCTTTTTTTAAAAAATTGAAATTTGATAAAATTATGTAACTAATAATATGATACAATGATTCTTTGTATAAATCAAAATTCATATTTGTAATCAAAATGAGTATTTATTTATATTATTATATAACTAATTATATAATGTTAAAATACATTTAATTTTTCCCTTTACTTTCCTATCTGTGTACCCCTTGAACCTCTTATAGGTGCAAGTGCTAGTTTTATCTCAAAGAGCAATCAAAGATTTGCTCATAAAGATAAATCAATCAAAAAAGAAAATTAGAGAATGATAACTCTCGGCATATTATATATATTAATATTTAATATATGTATGCTAGTTAATTCTCACTTGCACATTCCTCAAATAATTAAACAATTTAATTAATTATTATCCTCTCATGCAAATCTAAATTTATCTTCTAACTAACACTTTCTTTAACTTCATTTCTCATGCAACTAGTTAACTCACACTAGTGAATTATCTTCCATATAATTAAATAAATTTTATTTATTTAATCATATCATTAATTAATCTATTCTCCCAAACTTTAGATTAAATAATTACTTTAATTATTTAATCCCTCACATTCACACTTCTTCTAAATTAAGTAATTACATTAATTATTTAATTCTCCTCTTTTATCTTAAACATCATCCATTAACAAATAAGCATTTTATTTATTAATCAATCTTATCTTGCTCATTAGGGCGGGGGCCCTAGCTCGGTTGGCTAAACCTTTCATATTGCAAGGGGTTGGTCATGAGGTCTAGTCTCCCCCACCCCCGTGGTGCTAGAGGGCATGTCACACCAGTGTCGCTGGTCACGTTAATTTTTTTACCAAGCACACTGCAGTTTATAGGGGGTTGTGCTACTCGATTCCTATAGTCTAAAAAAAATCTTATCTTGCACATCCCTCCAATAATTAATCAATTATATCATGCATTATTTTCTCAAATCTTAACCGACACTCTCTCTCAATCAATTGATATTGATTAACCATTTTTTGATGAATCAATTCTCTTAATTGCCACTCTTTTGATCAATCAATTGACTTAACAATTCAATTAATATCTCATGCAACCAATTAACTAGAATCCTATAGCCAGTTGCAGTCAGTTACCTAGACAATCAATTCCTTTCATTCATTCTCAACCTTTGATCTCAATCAACACCTTTTAATCTAGATCATTGATCTAATTTCTTAAAATCTATAAAATGACCCTTAATCCTTCACATTCATTACCTATAATTTTCATAGCGAAGTCATATCCATTTGAGAATTTTTAAGAGCACATCTTGAGCAGTTGAGAGCATTTATCATAACATCTAGGTCATCATACATCAAGATTTTGCAAGTTATCATCGATGCTTTGTGTTAAAACAATCTAACATTTCAAAAAACACAAGTTACTCCACAATGGGATGGTAAAATTGTTTATTATTTGTGATTTCATATGTTTGATTTGGTTTATCTAACATCTTGTGATTGATTTCATAGCAATAGCACAATTAAATCTCATTGGTATGTGGGTTTTTATCTGTTGTTTTGAGTTTATTGATTGAATTCATTGTTAATAATTCAATCCACTTTTACCCCTTACATTAACTGGGTAGTAAATTCCTCTCATTCATTCTTAGCCTTTGATCTCAAATTAGCACTCTTAATCTAGATCGTTGATCTAATTTCCTAAAATCTATAAAATGACCCTTCATCCTTCACATTCATTACCTAAAATTTCCATAGGTAAGTCATGTTCATTTGAGCATCCATCTCAAGCAATTAAGAGCATTTATCATAGCATCTAGGTCATCATACATCAAAATTTTGCAAGTTATCATGCAGGATTTGTGTTGAAGCGATCCAACATTCTGAACAACATGAGTTACTCCACAATGGGATGGTAGGATTGTTTATTGTTTGTGATTTCATATGTTTGATTTGGTTTTTATAACATCTTGTGATTGATTTCATAGCAATAACATAATTAAATCTCATTGGTATGTGGGTTTTTATCTTTTGTTTTGAGTTTATTGGTTGAATTCATTGTTACTAATCTTGTTGGTTGTTTTCTTGCAACCTTCAACCCTAAGGAGAAACACAATGCCTAAAATAGGGGATTACATATTTAAGACAAGGAATCTGCATTATCAATGAATTAAAGACAAGAAAAGCCAACGAATAAGGCTATGAGAGCCTTCTGCACTTTGAGCTCCACAGGACTCAAGAGGGTGTTCCCAATTGGAGGTCTAATGTATGATAAACATATGTCAAGTAAAAAACTATAGACCTATGAAAGTGGATAGTTCTCAGATATATGAGTAATGGGTATTTTATATTCCACCAGGTTCAAGCATAATCCCATTTGCATTGAACATTGTTGAGAACACATAACTTAGATATCTTCATCTCAAACACATAGAGGGTTAATAGATGAAATTCTCTCAAATTTAGCCTCTATACTCTTTCAAATACCATGAAGATACAGGGAACTGAGATAACTTAAACATCAAAGTAAAAGGATTTTAAGTTTTGGGATAAAACTAAAAATAGAAGATGCACAAGAATGACCAATGCTAAGAAGAGGGTCACAGAGTCATATAAAAAGCATTTTATCTTATCATGTTAAACATGTTTTGAAGATCTTTAAAAATGTTATCACATTATGATAACAAGACCACTAAAGCTTATCAAATGACCATTCTTAGAAATCCGCTTGGAAACACAATACTCCCATTACATTCATTAAAGAAATTACATTTCTCTTTGAACATAAGGAAATAGCAAATGTAATTAAAATGCAACAAGTGTGCATGAAAAAACCCAAGTAATCCTTGATTATTGAATTTAAAAAAGTATCACATCTCATCCATGGAGACAATCACAAGATAGAATATATTCATGAAGCATAATTCAAAACACATAAACATCTCAGACTAATGGATAGTAGTTATAACTTCACCCTAACTCAACACTTTATAGTTTATATAGAGCTTATGTCTACCTTGCAGAACTTCAGAAAATGGAACCATTACAAAAGAGAAAGAATGAAAAGATATAGAAGGAAGAAGAGCCCTAAAATTTATCTGTAGTTGAAATCTGGCATCATTTCTCCCCTTTGATCTGGATATGTCTTTATTCAATTGTAGTAATAAACCATGCATGTTTCCACCATTTTTCCCTTTCCAAGAATTGTTTTCATCCTTGTGAAAATAAATTTGCTACTGCATTCTTTAATTTTAAGAGAAAAGCATTAAAATATTCTAACATTTGGGTGGAAACAAAATTGTTGGGTAAAACCCACCTGCCTATTTTGGTTCATTCCAATAAAAACCTTTATCCCATTTACCTCTTTCTCCACTTCTGTGAAAGCCTTTCACGGAAGAGAAAAAATTATTTACCAGTGAAAACCCTTTACCTTCACTCATCAAAGAAAAAATATTTTATTGGTGAAAGCTCTTTACTCCTTTTTATCTGCAGTTAAAGAATTTTTTTTTCCCGTGCATCACTTAAAGTTTCACCTCAATTGGTGAAAGCTTTAATTCTATTTTATCTTTCCATGTAAAAACTTTCTTATCCATTCATCTTTTATATTTGCTTTCCCAACAAAGAAAATATTTATTTCAATTTACATAAAGAAAGTTTTTACTTTTAAACTCTTTCCTTGGGCTAATGAAAATATTACCCGCACCCTTTCAAATTTTATATTATTCTTTAAAACTACATTTAAAAATTTCTCCTCGGGCCCACTTTTTCCACATGGAGCTCACTCACTCACCCCGAATCCTATGCCACCATCAACTCTCACAGGGTTGGCAGGGGACGATGGAGATTCATCCACGTTGCCCCATCCTTATTGTTTGTTGATTTGGCTCCTCTATTTTTCCTAGCTTCTCATGTTTGAATGCATCTCAATGGTCATGGTGGCACCAAGCAACCCTATTAGCAATGTGTAATTGCTTTTGAAATGTTGGAATTGAAAACCTCTACATTTGCAATCTATTATCAAAGCGTACATGTGATTTGAGGGCACCCAATGCATAGAATAAATATTATTCTCTTACAATCTTTCCACTCTTATGCATTCATAACGTACTTGAGCTAAATATAATAATGTTCGGGTGTCAATGCCAAGATAGAATTCCCTCGAACAATTCTAAAGCACTTTTACTGCAAGTGTGAACTGCCCATGTGTAAAGTAAACATGTGCTAGATTTACCTACGTGTTATGCATCAAACAAAGATGTTTCCTATAGAAAATTCTTGTACCTATGTAAAAATTTCCTTTGCACCATTAGACTGACCCCTCTTAGCAAGCACAATGGCGACCCATTGTGACATTACCATTCCTTGGGTTCTATGCCAACATTTTACACTATAGCTCTTAGAATTTCTCAAGATGTGTTGCCCCATACATTGGATCCCTCCTCTCCTGGCGAAAGTTATTTTCAACTCCAATTTCCAAGTGAAAACTCAACATAAGGATTATATGCACCTGATTCACTTTGTATAAATTTAATTATTTCTACTGCCTTTTGATGGATTATCCATTCCCCCTTGAAGATGGATTATTGTTCACATATTTAGGTGCACATGATTATTAAATGAGTATGACCCAAGCATACTCGTGGGCTTTAAGTTTTACCCCTCTTCTTTTCTCAAGGCCTGACGCCACATCTCATCCCTAGTTGTATACCTCAGAAATCTTCTTTGTTACTCTTAAAGCTACCTCTCGCATTGTTTCATACACACCAAGTAGTAAAAATAACATTTTTGGTGACCTCTTGCTTATTGCAATTGCTTCTCCAAAACTCAACAACATTATTACACTGTTTGTCGTTTCTTCAACAAATCGTTGATCTTTCAAAGGATCTAAGTCTTCAAATATTTGGTCACAAACTTTACTCTCCCCTATAAATAGAAGCTCCATATCTATGCGCATAAAGAGGATTGAATTACCAATTGAAATGCCAACATAGGAATTCTTCACCCCAATCTTCTTTGTGCAGTTTTGACTATTTTATTTGCTTTAAGCCATTCATCAATTTTCAATTACATGTTGCCAAACATATATAAAACATCTGATGAGTTTTTTTATCCACCTTAAGTGCATCTCTAGTAAAGTCAAAGCTTAATTGGATCTCATTTAGAGTCTCTTCCTTGGGTGCAAAACGAAGATATGCATCCCATAAATAGGAAACTAGAACAATATTAGCCTATATAACTTATTTGCTCTTTTTAGTATCATGCAACAATTCAAACTTGATGACAAGATTAAATAGTGTTGTGAATTTATCCCTTGGAAACTCAAGTGAAACACCACCCTCATCTAGTTGAGGGAACAATTTCATATCCTTAATTCAATTTTCATATATCACCCCCTTTCCATGTTGAATGAAAAAGAAGCAGTTAGTGATCATCAGGGGAATTTTCAAGTCAAAATGAATATGGAGCTTTCAGATGTACAGTCATAGGCCCTTTGTAAATGATAGAAGTCACCAATGATATGACTAGAGAAGACAATGAATTATGTCAAAGTGCTAGTCCATATTTTACTTTGGAACATAATTTTGCAATCACCAAACCTTAAATTGTGTGACACATGTCGGGTCCCCTTGTGGGCCCGACTAAAAAAAAAATCATTTTGAAATAATTTTTTATCCTCAATTGAGCTGACACTACTTCTATATGCATCTGACATGAAAAATTAGAAGTGGGCAACCATCAAAATCTATTTTTTGGCATCTTGTACAGTAGTCAAAATAGGTCAAGTGGCCTTTAGAATCGCCCTGGAAAACTAGTCAAACAACCTCCCGAATTCATTAAAATGCACAGTCATGCAGCCATTTGACCCAAGAATTTAGTGCAACAAACATCTTGGAAAAATTCATCCTGAGGTGCAAGATATTCAATGCTAAATTGGCTCACTCAGAATTTTCTGCAACTGCACCTATTCAAAACCAATCAGAGCTCACCAAGTCACCACTTCGAAAAAATACAAAATCTTCTCCCGGGAAACTGCCACTAGAAAAACTAAATCACTTAGGTCAATTGAGTATGTCTACAAGAGGGATTTCCTGCAATCTACATTTTTCATAAGATATTAAGGATCAAATTTGACCTCCTTGAAACATTCTAGAAATGCAGATGTAAAAACAGAACAAACTACATTTGCTTTTGACCTGGTAAAAATATCAAACTTCATCTTGTGGCTCTAAAACTAGACCAAGGAGCATATGAATATGAGGGGAATGTAGAGCACTGATCCATTTTCCATGATGATCATTCAACTACGAAATATCCACCCGAACATGAGGCTACTTCGCAGGCTTGAGAATTTACAAACAATAAAATAGTCCTAGAACCCTCCAACTTTTCTCTTGAAAACCTTGTCAAAACTCATCACAAGAGGCTGAAATCAAACATAAATGTTCACATATGTCAAATGAATACACTCTCCAAATTGTTTGGCATGAAATTCAACTAGCTCTGAATTATGACCCTCCAAAGTAGGTTACTGGGGCAGATTTTTTAGGTGCATTTTTGAGTGTGCAAAGCAAATTTTACATCATGGACACTTAAAATTTTGCAAAAATTTACAGTCCCAATAGTGGCTTTGACTGGGGATGCATTCCCCTTGTGGGCATGGTGAGATTCCAGATCTCTAAAGAGTAGACCAAGTGCCAAATCTATTGGTTTCTCTAGAACTTCTTCTTTATACTGCATTGGAACTCATTTTTCCAACTTCATTTGGTTGCCCCGGGCCCCCAAAAATTAAGTATCAATTCTTATCTCTATTAAAAACCTTGTTTTCCACTATCTGTACCATGCCAAGGCTGAAAATACTCTCATGAATTACCCACTTGTTGATCATGTTGAAGCCACTGAAATCAACCACTATGGACATGTGTCTGAACTTATTATTATCATTATCATTCATGTCATATTGAGAACTATAATCAAGCATTGACTGGAGTACATGATCAATGTAGCATTCATTTGGTGGTGTTGTTGGTTATTTTTTTTAGAACCAAACTTGATCTTACCATTTACTTATGAATCTGCCAGAACCCAATAATCAACAAGGGTGAGGATTGGCCAACATAAAAGCAAGGATTTTGAGGCCCTTACTTCTACTCTTCAAGCTTTGTGAAACCCAAGAGGGTAATCCTTGTTATGTTCATATGATATTCATTTGATCAAGAATATTTCTACACATAGATAAATTCCTATAGAGCACAAATAGATAACATTCATTAAAGATTCAGCTGACCTTTAAACAAATTACTATCTATTGTAAGGAATAAGATGGTACTTCAGATTGGTATATTGTAATTGAAAGTGTTTTAGATGATTTTCATTCTCATTTCAAGCCCTTGGTCAAGTGCATATAACTAACTTATTTATCTTTAGGATAACCAAATGAAAAGACTAGTGCCTTGTCTTGGGGTAATGGAGTCATATTTCATAATAACTAGTAATATCTTAGCAATTTGAATCAATAATTAATGGACTATTGATATATTGCATTACAGTATTCAACTCACTGTGCCCAAAACATAACTACTTATCAATCCTATGCTCTTTCCTTTCAAATATGCGACCCCACTTTAGCATTTAATCAATCCTTTGAATTGAAGAAAAAACAAAATCTCTCATTCAATTAAAACAATTGAACAAAAACAAAAAGATCATTAACCATTTCATTTATAATCAGGAAGAAAATTACATAGGAAAGAATGTGCTTTGAGACTAGGATTTTCATTTATAATTTTTTTTTATTGTAAAACTATTTGAGATCATTACAAACCAACTCCTAGCCTAGACTCCTTACTAACCTATTCATTTGTGCATGAATTTACAATTTTCTCTTTCATGAGCTTAGTTTTCCTACTTAGACCATTTTGAGGCCCAAAACTTGAACCCTAATAATCGACCCTGATATCCCATTTATAGAAGAATGGGAGCAACAAGCTTCAGCATGAATTTCCATTTCAATTATATTTCATTTGGCACACATTTCATTTCAAGTTTAGACACCATCCAAATGGTTACATTTAATCCTTTCAGAACATGGGAAAGCAAAAGACAAAACTCCATGCAGTCAGTTGTTGCAAACCAACCAGCTCTCCAAAAGGCATCATTCGTTGTTGTAGCAACACCAAAATCCCTTGTTCACATCGACCAAAGAAGATTCTCCACCAGCACCCGAGGAAAAAACTTATTTACTAACCAGAAAAGGCATATTTTTCATCGAAGACACAAAGTCCAACACCTCTCCATCACACCAACCAGAAAGATTTCCACATCAGCTCCAAAGACAAAAAACCATATACATGTTGAAGAGGATGAGTTTGTTGTAGTGGCAATGGTGTCATCAAAAACAAAAATAGGGCTAAGATGCTACTCTGATTCATTGGCATCAAAGTATGCCCACTCGCTTTGTTGGCAAGAGACACTGTGTGTATCACTTGGTGTTGTCATTGATGGCAACCCTAATCGATGATCAGATCCGTACACTATCATTCGTCCATACCGACAAGAAGATTGAAGATTTTCAAGGAAGAACAAAGTATCCTGTAACACAATGTTCATCAATCTATATGAATATTCCAGGTTATTATCTTGTGTTGCGCATCTCAGGAAATGATTTTTGGAATATTGTCTCTATTACTGCAGAAGTGTAGTGGCTCATATCAATTCATGTGGAAGATGGAAGATCCGGTTAGCCTATTCCCAGTTTTTCTTGTATTGAATCCAACCTCATGAATACATTATGTCGCAGCTGTATAAGGAATATGTAACCAAATTTTTTCATGCTCGGTCATGTTTGTTTGGGTCCCCTCTATGTCTTAACCAACTTTGGAGGATGCACACAAAGATTTAATTAAGGATTTAGCCGACAGTTGTAATTATTTTCATGCTCTATTGAATCCGACAAAGTGTAATTGAATTCCATATTGCAGATATGTATATAAGATTGTTCGTATCATTTTGTATGATGGAAAAAGTGTACTTTGGTGTGAATTGTGAATAAGAGTAGAGCAGAGGTGCGATAATGCATAGTTTCACTTGCACATAGAAGATCTATATTATGTGTATGAGAAGAATAGAGCAAAAATACATAATTGATCTATAAGGTAGAAAATCTATTAGTGTGCTTAATCCATAACTATAATCTGGCATAAATAGATGCTATCATATTAGTTCAATCTTCAGATGGTTTTAATCTGAACTCTTATATGACAGTGAGCCTTTCCTTTTAAGTAGTGAGCTCTAGGTAGTGCACCTAAATGCATGTGCATTCCCCATTTTGTAATCTTCATTTGAGTATACTCATATCATAATTGTGGATTGGCCATCCACCATGGTTTTTCCCCTAACAGGTTTTCCACGTAAAAATCTTGGTGTTATGGTGTTGTGTTTTCATGTTTATGCATTATGGTTGAATGTTACTAATGATTGATGATAAAGTTTAATAAAGTTAATTTTTGCACAACACTGATTCACCCCCCCTCTCAATGTAGCTTGTTTCCAACAATTGGTATTAGAGCTAGTTCCTTTGGAAGAAGTCTAACCACTTGGGGAGATCCTGAAAGGTGTTCTAATGGATTCAAGCAGTTTTCAACAACAACTTTTGGTGGCCCTAGATGATCTTGATCAATGAAAGGTTGAAGTTCAGAAATTGCAAGCAAATCTTTTAGATGCTGAGAAATTCATTGAATCTCTAAAAGACACAATCAACAAGTCTAGAGAAAAGATAAAGGAACTTTGTGATTAGATCAAGCAAAATGACAGTAAGATCATTGAAGAAGAACAACTTAGTCAAGCCCTAAAAGAAAAGACAGAGGAATGTGAAAAGCTTACCAAAGACAACACAACCCTAAAGCATGAGATGGAATACATCATGATGAAGATGACCAAGGAGATTGAAGACAAGAAGAAGAATGAAGAGAATCTAGCACAATCCCTGAAAGAAAAATATGAAGTGTGTAACCAATTGGATGATGAATTGGAACAATCTAAAAATAGTGAAGAGGCACTTGAAAAGTAGATGGATAATCTTAGAAATGAACTTGCTACTGCTAATGAGTATAAAGAGAAGTTCAAAGCTAGTTCTTCCATGCTTTATGAACTAATTAACAATCAGAGGACTCATGGTGACAAGCGAGGTCTTGGATATGAAGAAGGAGAAAGTTCCAGATCCAAGCAAAGAAGATTTAGACAAGGAAACCAAGTGAACAAATCTTAAAGGTATCTAGTAAGGAAAACTAATGCTCAAAGATTTAATGGATATTGTTTTAGTTGTAATAAATTTGGACATATGGCCGCTCAATGCCAAAGTAGAATGAATCAAAATGGTCCATCTTTCTCAGGTCAGTGTTTTAAGTGTCATAAGATTGGTCATAAGTCAAATGAATGTAGAAGTATGATTAATCAATTTCATAGAAACAACAGATGCTACACATGTAATAGACTTGGCCATATTGCTAACCAGTGTAGATCAAGAGGAAATTAGTGGAATAACTGGTCTGGAAAGAGAATTATTATGTGCTACAACTATAACAAATTTGGTCATATTGCAACACATTGCTAGAACAAAAAAGGTCCAATAAAACAAAGGAAAAATATGCAGAAGGATATCAAAGGAAAATGCAAACTCACTACTAATGCAGTCAAATAGAAGATGCAAAAGAAATGAGTGAAGAAAGATCCTTTTCTTGTGGTTGAAGAAAATGTGGCAGCACCAGAACCTGCTTTTGGTAATTCCTTCAAGAATTAGTCTCAGGCCCTTGGCCTAGGGGGAGCAGTCAAGAAAATCATACAAACCCCTAACCGGTAAGTAACACTAGATGTGGATGTGCTCAACAGATACATAGATGCTCAATGAATGTTGTTGAACTCATTGGAGGAAATGGTATGCTATATTGGAGGTCCGCAAATGTCCTATCTATCACTGTGTAGAGATACAGAGTAACCGAATGTATTAGGGTTAAAGCATTTATTGTGATAAAAAGAGTTAGGTGTGTAAACGATAAAAGGTCATTTCCACACTTCACTTTTCACCTTGCATTTGGAAGAGAAGAAGTCTAGAGAGCTCATAGGTGAACATTGTTGATATAGATGTCAAATTTGCATCCATGGTCATTGGATACAAGATCTACCACTCTAGCCGAGATGACTCAGTGTTCGGCACAACAATCTATGTTGCTTACCAAATGGTAAAGGAAAATGTTGACTACAACCTCTGTGAATTGTTGAGAATTCAGTTAATGGAAAATCTGGCAAAGATAAAGAAAGACAAGAAAAATTCTTTCAAATATGGTACCCTGCTTTTGTGTTTATTCTGTTATGTCATAGGTGAAGTTCCGAGAGTTGGAAAAGTTCAGTGGCAAAAGGACAAGCCGGTAGTTGAATAGATCAGAGATTTGTTATACAATGTTATAGATATCAAAACAAGAAATGCAGCTATGTGGGGATTCTTTAAAAAAATTCAATCTATGATGCAAGCAAGGGAGAGGATTCCTACCTCTATTGTAGAAAATTACAAGGACTCAATTTGTTTCATGGTGGATGTCGACCAGTACATGATGGAAGCGATTGATCCCAAAATAATTTGGATCATGCCCATGGGATATGAAGTTGATGGGAAAGTTCTAGATATGTACGCTCAACACATACTGAGCCAACTAGTGGATCCAATAGAAGAAAGGTTCAACACATATGTAGAAAAGGACACACAGGTCGATAATGAACTCATGAAACCTATGATTACTAAGAGAGTCAAAAAAGAGATTGAATTTCTCATAGAGAGTATGGGAGTATCTACAGAATTGCTAAAAGAAGCTAGACTAAAAAGGGCAGAAGATGAAGCAACAAGGCAAGTTGCTAAGGAGGCAACAAAAGCACAATTAGCTGGTCCGACAACACCATCTGCCCGAACTAGAACCACTAAAAGCTCTGTATCTCATTTAGCCTCTGTAGCAAAGCCTACCCCTATAAAAATTGAGCCTAAGGGATCTGAAAAGGAAGAGAAGAAAAAGAGTAAGAGAGTGTATATGGTTGTTTCTGATGATGATAAAATAGAGTCTGATGAAGAAGTAAAAGAGATTAGGCATCAAGGCACCAAGGCAACAACAATCACAAAAGGCAATCCTTCTGGTGAAGATGACCAGGCAAAGAAGAAATCAAAGACTAACAAACTAGGTATGTTAGTACAAGCAGTTGAAAAAGCTTTGGTTAAGGATGGAAATATAAAACCACTTTGCAAATGGTACAAATCTTTTGATGAATCTGACAAAATAATTCTTGAAGAAGCAACGATAAAACATATGAATTTTTTTAATAAAGTTTTGATTGAGATTATGCATAGTCTTCCAGAGAGTTTGTAAGACATTCTGGAATCAAGAAGGTTGAGTGCTAGAATAGAAGAGGAACAAATGAGAGAAATGATTCTTGTTGAACTATGTCCAACAATGTATATGGATGAGATGAAGATACTTTTGAACAAGGCCCAAAAGAAATTCAAAAGCAAAAAAAGGGTTAATAAGCTTATGATTGGTTAGACTGAGGAAGTCACAAAAGAAACAAAGAAAATTCTGAGGGAAATACTGTTGAATGAGAAAGTTGAAGTTGTGATTGAGGAAACACATGCTGATGATGTCTCATCTGATCTGGTGAAAGAAGCAGAAGAAGGAAATGTTGATGTTGCTATTAACACTAAAATCCCTATGGATGTTGAGGCACCTGAGAATATATCAGTTGAAAAGGTAGAGATCTCTAAAGACAAATCAAAACCTTCAACTGAGGAAGCAATAGTTGAGGAAAAGAAAGATAATGTAAAAGCAATCCCAGTTGCAACAAGAGACATTGTTGAGGCAATAAAGAAATTTTTAGTTGAACAAAAGGAATAATTGGATCTAGAATTAATTGAAGGTCCTATTGACCTGTCTACATTAAGCCCAATCCAAAAAATGAAAATAGCTACGATTGCTCAAGCATAGGCCAGAGAAGAGCTACTAAAATCACACATTGAGGACAGTGAACTACTAAATCTGGCATCCAATGTACTGGGGAAGATAATGCCATCCTATGTAAAAGATCCAACTAGTTCATCCCCCTATGAACTAAAAAGGCTTATCAACTCAATTGACACTCACTTTGAATCGTTAGAAAAGTTAGCCATGGTGAAAGTGCAAAATGAATTTTATGCTAAAAGGTTCAATGGAATGAAAAAGATGATTTCCCAAGACAAAATCCTTTTAACCACATGTATAAAGAATGTGCAAAATGCTTTATCAAAAGGAGCTAAGATATACAAAATATGTTTGTCTTTTTCAAAGTTCATTGAAGCAAATGAAAAGAAGATTAAAGATTTGGAAAACAAGTTAAGTGCTATTTTGAAGCATTTGATCTTCTATTCGGTGTGTTGGGAAAGTAGAAGGTGAAGTAATGTCCTTGCTCAATAACATAAAAGGTTTGAAACATGAAAATGATAAAATTGTTGCCAGAACCTGTGAACTCAGCAGCATAATTTATCCAAAACTTGACATATTGACAAGTTCTCTAAAAGAAGGAGAAAAATTTATAGGATTTGTTGATCCATCCAACCTAGAGTCCATGGAGACATAATCTTATTTGGTCTATGGTCATATTACAATACTGGAATGTCTCAAAAGTATTTGGGACACAAATTTGATTTAACTGAAGAAAGACTTTGCAAATACCTTTCAGCTCATGTAAGTTAGAGTAACACTTTTTGCACAATAGTTTTGATGCATTGATCCATTTTTGTCATGCAACCTCTACCTTTTCCATTGATGTCAAAGGGGGAGAAGAATTGGAGTGCAAAATTCCCAATTATCTCAAGGGGAGAATTGCATTTTTGGAATTTTGGGTAGCAGTGTAGTCTATCTTGGTATTAGTCCAACACTTAGTCATTTTTCACTAAGTGTTGCCATCAATGCCAAAGGGGAGAGTTTTGGAAAGATACACTGTGTGTATCACTTGGTGTTGTCATTGATGGTAACCCTAATTGATGATCAAATCCGCACACTATCATTATTCCATACTAATAGGAAGATTGAAGATTGTCAAGAAAGAACAGAGTATTCGATATCACAATGTCCATCGATCTATATGAAGATTTCAAGTTATTATCTTGTGTTGTGCATCTCAGGAAATAATTTTTGGCATATTGTCTCTATTACTACAGAAGTGCAGTGGCTTGTATCAATTCATGTGGAAGATGGAAGATTCGGTTAGCCTATTCCCAGTTTTTCTTGTATTAGAGTCGACCTCATGAATACATTATGCGGCGGATGTATAAGGAGTATGTAACCAATTGTTTTCATGCTCAATCATGTTTTTTTGGGTCCCCTCTATGTCTTAACCAACTTTGGAGGATGCACATAAAGATTTAATTAAGGATCTAGCCGACAATTGTAATTATTTTCATGCTCTATTGAAGCTGACAAAGTGTAATTGAATTCCATATTGCAAATATGTATATAAGATCATCTGTATCATTTTGTATGATGGAAAAAGTGTACTTTGGTGCGAATTGTGAATAAGAGCAGAGCATAGGTGCGATAATGTGCAGTTTCACTTGCGCATAGAAGATTTGTATTATGTGTATGAGCAGAACAAAGCAGAAATACAAAATCAATTTGTAAGGTAGTAGATCTATTATTGTGCTTAATCCGAAACTGTAATCTGGCATAAATAGATGCTATCATCTCAGTTCAATCTTTAGATGGTTTTAATCTGAACTCTTGTATGGCAGTGAGCCTTTCCTTTTGAGCAGTGAGCTCTAGGTAGTGCGCCTGAATGCAAGTGCATTACCCATTTAATAATCTTCATTTGAGTATACTCAGATCATAATTGTGGATTAGCCATCCACCATGGTTTTTCCCCTAATAGGGTTTCCACGTAAAAATCTTGGTGTTGTGGTGTTGTGTTTTCATGTTTATGCATTATGGTTGAATGTTAGTAATGCTTGATGATAAAGTTTAATAAAGTTAATTTTTGCACAACACTAATTCACCCCCCCTCTCAGTGTAGCTTGTTTCCAACACGCTCCGTGTTTGTGCTGAAACTGGAGAAGCAACTACTCCTCCCTCATCAAAATCCTCATATGGCACTAGAGAAAGAAGGTAATGGCCATACTCTGGGTCAGTATCTCCTCTATTGCCCAAAGGGCTATCTGAAACCTTAATAGGGGAGTTGTGCTTCCCTAGATAAGCCTTGTGATGCTTATTCTTCTTCTTTGCTTTCTTCTTAGACTTAACTGATTCCTTCTTAACTTTGACCAATTATTCTGAAACAACCCAACTCCTCAAATTATAGGTTCTTTCAACACCACCCTTCTTAGTTTTCTTGCAGGTTTTCTTCTCCTCCCTTGGTGTTACAAGAGCTCCTTGTATGCCAAGTTTAGTTTCACACATATCAACTTAAGACTCAAGCAAATTGAGGCTCCTAGACCTTCAGACCGGGCTGAGACACACACTAGGCTTACTCATTCTTACAGGGCACAGGGTAAGGACTAGCAAAACTTAACTACAAGAAGACTCACTAGGCTAAACTCTTGAATTGAACTTGCAAGAAAGAAAACCCTCAAACCTAGACAATTTCTACTAGTCACAATGATAATTACAGATAATCAAAACTCTTACTATCCCAGAAATATGAAACTCTTAAACCAACTAATGCATGACTCAAACATAGCTCATATGAAAATCAACTTACTCGGGATAAACACTTCAATACCTCTATAATTAAAAACCCAAGCCTCGCACCCTTCCTCTCTAGTTCACACTTCTCAATTCTCGATGGCTACAAATGGTGAGATAAAAGGGTAGGCAATCCACATTAAGTAGAAAAATCAGGAGCGTGTAGCCACCAATGATCGAGGAGAGCCTCGTGCGAGCGAGCTGACAACTTAGCCACTCAACTTTGAATCTGGGCCATCAATATTTTTGGATTTAAAACACCATCAATGGTGATCCTCAAACATCGCTTTTAGCTTTTACAACTTGTGCCTAAAAAATGGCGATGCCACCTCAAAAAGCTACCATGTTTACCCTTAATTTCATTAGTCATCTTAAATTTGACAATCGTCGTGCATCACCATCCTGGTTCGTGCTTTTTCATTTACACCGGTGAGGTACAAAGAGCTGGTAATGAAAATAATATTTCCTCAAACATCCCATCTCCCATTGTGGATCTTCCTTCCCCTTTCAAAGTTCAATCAATGACAAGAGTACAAGTGCGATGAGATTTCAACCATTAGATCACCGTCCACCCTTGCCAATCTTCACCTTACATCACGTGTTGCTGATTTGTGTTTCAAATTATAGACCTCACCAGTGACAGATGAAAAGTAGCGATGGAACCAGATCAAGCCATGTGCATCCTCCTTCAAAATCAATGGTACAAAAAATATCAATCATTCACCCCTTTAAAACAATGATGACTAATTAGGATTAGGGACCTCATCGCTCATCACCAATTTAAACAAGATAAGCACACAACTATCCACAATGATTGATGGAAAGTAATACATAGAGTCCTAAGGTCATCGCACATCGCTAATTCAAAACTCAAAGCTCAAGAGCAATTAGTGATAGTTGAAACCTCTAGTGATACAAAGAGAAACTTAAGCATTGCACATCGCTAATATGAATCAAACATTCTCAAAGCCATCCGCGATGAGTGATGGACAAAGATAGTGGATAGGAATTAAGTGAAATAATTCGCACGTGCACATAAGTTGCATTGAGAAAGGGGACCGCTTATGACAACATATAAAAAAGCCTTAAAAGACTTAAAACATGTTATTTCAAAGGATGTAAAGGCCAAACAAGGTCAATTGATCAACCTTATATAAAAAAAATTATTTCGGACCTAGGCACAAGGGGCCGGTAACTTCATGGGCTTTAATGGCTCAAGATGTTTTAACATGACCTAGGACGAGCAATAGAAGGTCAACGATAGATCATAACATTGACAAGGGCCAAGACTCAAGGGTTTAGGAGAGATCTTGACAACAAAATACCAAGGCAATAATAGTGGGCAAAACCCTAAGTCCAAATACTTGAAACTGGTTGAATTCTGCAGAGTTTAGAAATGGAACCAAGATTTTTTTAGGGGTTCCATCAAATCAATTTCACTTTTACCCCTTACAATACCCATTAAGGTCCTCTTTAAGTTGCATAATATTTTACAATTCTATACTTAGTTGAATATTAAATTTCTAATGTGGCTCCACACATAGTAGTTGATGATCAACCTTCAAGACCCGGTTCATGTGGAAGTAGCCTTTGCACTTAATTTTTCCTTAAAAAAAATCAAATGATAACATGGAAAACATGAGCACAAAGTCACTGCAAAATTTCCACCTCCATCTACACAAGGCATTAAAACCCATGGGAAAACCCTATCTAAAGTAGTCAAGAAACACATCCATTTCAGTAGCCAAAAATGGTAAACCAATAGTCGACAAAATTCCCACAAAAATAAAATTGTGGAAAATTTGGTCCAAGTACACATGCGGGGATTTTCTCTTCATTTGCATCAAGTGGAAAAATCCATCCAAACTAGATAAGTGCACTTGAAAATGGAAGTTCACTTTAGCCAACCTACAAAACTTGATGCCATCAACAATGTGGGAAGATAGACCCCATCCACTCACAAGTTTATAACTTAGTTGTTTTCTTGAAATTCCTTTGCGGTTGTGAGAAAACCATCTGCAAGTAGACATGTAGAAAAAGCAATGGCAACTAAACTTTAAGCACGTTCAATTTGGACTGGAAGGTCCATATAGCCAAATGGACTCATCTGATCCACATTGCAAAAAAATGCAAGTGAACTGGATAAAACACTAAAGGTGAATTTCACTTAACCCCTTGAAGTTCGTAAACTAACACTTAGTTGATGTTTTGATTATTCGAACCTCATTACGGAAAAAATATGACCAAGTGGATGATGACGAAAAGAACGAACCAAATTTCACTATTATGAAAAAAACAAGTATGTTCAAATGGAAGACACCAACCCATCTAGACATAACTTTTACCCCTTAACAAAATTCAAAAAGACAACCAAACCTAATTATTTATGTTCCACCCATTTATGAAAAGAAAAACCAACCCTAGAAAACATATGAGGTCGATTATAATTAGCCGATAGGCTATTTATTGTGGGCACAACCCATCTAAAATGTCTCACGCCAGATTTTTTTACACCAAAAAAAAACTTTCAAGCAAAGGAATGGAAAATCAACTTCCAACAGGTGCGAACAATAATAATCTTTTGAAGGGAGATAGGTTTATATTCGTCACATTTGAAAATTGTTTCGTCATCCTTGCAAATATTGCCCATTTTCTCTCATTGGCATTTTTCACACCACATCACAATTTGTGCATAATCTTGAGGTAAATCGCTTGCCATTTGATGGTAATTTAATAAAACTGTTTAATTATTTCCCTTTGTTGTTACCTGTAGGAAAATTATTGATAAAAGGAGAGCAAGCTCAGTTGAGAATTGTCCTCACATATCAGGTAGCATATATGGTGCACGTACGGTTGAAGGCTAAGATTTATGTTTATTGTTTATTTGATTTTTGGTATCACAACCGACAATATCAAATTCATTAATACTATAATCCATAAGATCCAAATATTTTTGATGGTTGAGTAGATAAAGGTGTATGACAAGAAGCTTGTGGATCGTGTACTTGTTGAGCCCTTTATGCAACATCTATTTCCTCATGTAAAGGGAAGTTTCTTGCTTCTTTCTGCCATTCAATTTCATTGATACTTTCCTTGAGTTCTTTAAACCTCTCACAAATCTTTATCATTTTAGGTAGTGAGGAGCTTTCTATATCCTTTGTGCACCATGATTTGTTGTCCTTAATGGTCTCCAGTCTTTCCATTACACTTTTGACTTGCTTTTCTCCATCAATCTATCTTAATTTGAAATTGAGTTCTTCTTTGGATCTCTGAGTTGCTTGAACATGCTTATTGTCAACATTGATAGGAATGTTGAGATATTTTTTAATCACATAATCAATATCTAGATCTCCAAATGCAAAAACTTTGTTTGATGCTGGAATATATATCATAGTTGCAATCTCTGTCTGGCATAAAATACCAAGTTCCCTGGCAGCTAGATTCTCAATTTTCTTTATGGAAAGTTTTTCTCTTCCTATTTTAACAAACCCTAAACATAATATGTTGCAATTAATTAACAAATGCATAGTTCACAATAATGGTTGGACTTCTGATTAAAACTCAAATATAAAATCAAAACCTAAAAATAAAACTTAGAAAATCAGAAAGCTTATAAATACCTTGCTCCTGAGCATATGCAGAGTCAAAAGCCTAAATTTAACGACGTATGGCCAGATTCAAAAAATTTCACTCTAAAATACAATCAAAATTAGGGAATACTGTATTATATAAAAATAAATATTTTGATTAAATATATAAATCTATATGAATTATGGATAAGCTATTTGTTTGAAACTTATAGATAAAAAATGGTTATGCCAATTAAACCTTTGGTACATGTGGATCATATATTAATATAGGCTGACTATTCCAGCAACACTTCCTTTTTAGTTGGATCCTAAAAATGTTGCAAGTTATATTCTTCTCTAAAACATCTATGTAGAAGCGGGCAGGTGTGGTGAGATTCCAATAGTAAGGAGATTGATGAAAGATAGAGGAATTAAAAAGATACCCAGAAGTAGTTGGATTGAAGGCCGTAAAATGGTACATGCTTTTTGTGTAAGAGACAAATCACATCCATAAACATGGGAGAACTATGCAAAATTAGAGAAATTGGCTTCACAAATGAAGGCAACAGGGTATTTCCAAATTCAAGACTTTTACTTAATGTTGTGGAATAGAAGAAAAAAGAACCATTTATCTGCTTAGGATACTAAGGATTGTGTAATAGGCATCTGTCTTGTGTTCATAGCCCTCCTATCTATCTACCCAATTGAAAAACATTAGAGCATTTTGGACTGTCTTACTATTCCTTTTTGGGTTTCTTGACACATTGGTTTCTTTAAGGTTTACCAACATGGATGAGTACATGACAGAGCATCCCTTGAAATATTGAAGTGGATATTTTTTATTCTTGTGGGTCTACCTTGCCCATGAAAAACATGAAGTGGGACATCACAAGCATAAAACCAAAAACCAGGATGAGAGGAGGCAAGCATACCTACCATTTCAATCCATAGTAACTATTTGTATTGCTAATGCCTCATGTTTAGAGTGATTCATGATTTGAATTTTTCAGTGTATCAAATTTCTATTTAGTAGTAAGTTTTAATATTGACAAATGCATTTCACAGGCATCATTTCATTGGATGATTCATATCATCTATATGAGTAAAAAAATGTTTCCTTGGTTTTATAATTTTTTAATAGTTACTGAATGTTAGTTATTGATGCTTACTTATTTTATGAATTTGTGTGTACTCTATCTCTTATGAAAAGTTGTTATGAAATATTTCTCTATAATAAATTTTGTAATTTCTTACATTATTTCTGATGTGTGTATATCTTCTTGGATGTAAACAAGCATAGCCTTGATAACTTCAATCCTAAAGACAAAAAAATAGAAAAATAAAGCATAAAATTTAGGGATTTATTGATTTGTAACTAAACATTAGTCACATTTTGGAGCACAATTTGTAAAAAAAATGTTTTCTTGGTTTTATAATTTTTGAATAGTTATAGAATGTCAGATGCTTACTTATTTTATCAATTTGTGTGTACTTTGTCTCTTATTATTGAGAGAAATGAATCTTTTATTTATTGAAAGGAACAAATAACTATCATCAATCTAGCAATATAGTCATAATGAAAGCTCCTTTCAAATCAAGCTTAAAAAAGATATTCATAAGCCCCCTTGATCTCTTGGCATTGGAAATATTATATGAATTTGATTGGATTTTCATGGAACATTATTTTTTTCCCATGTATTGCTCTGAATCATATAGGAAAAAACAAGTTAACCATATAAATAAGCATACAAGTTATCTAACAAACATATTATTTCATGGAGCTCATTGTCAAATCATGTTTTTACTCAATTTATCAAGTTTAAACCAGCACTTCATCAACAGGTTTAGGCTCTCCAATTAATAGCAAACCCACCCAAGCAGTAAATCCTACCATCTCTATTCAAATTCACCCAAAATAAAAGATGCCTACTTGAAATTGTTACTAGTAAAATTTGTTTTTGTTTATCATATTGGAAGCAAAAAATGAGGCATTTGTAAGTTCCTATATCTTTTACAATGTCGTTTAATAGTTAATGTCTATTGTTTATTGTTCTCTACATTTTATGGGTTAATTTCTACTCTTCCCTATCTTTGAATGCTTTTATTGTTTAATATTTGTTGTTAAGTGTTGTTGTTGTTGGTTTTAATTTCTACAAAATCCCATCAAAGTCCAAAGAAGTCTCACTACTTGATACTTGTTGCTATGAGTGAGAGTGAGTGTTTGTTGTCTTTCTTTTTGGGTGTTTGTGTTTGCTTTTAGGAATTTTTGTTTTTTAAGTTTTTTAAGTTTTTTATGTTTTTAATGCAGGGGCGAATTTAAATTAGGGTTTACAAGTCTTCAAAAAAATGACAAGTCTATCAAAAAATTGTGCATGTCAAGCAAATCGAGTTGGTAGGTCTCATTTTAGCTTGCTTGGAATCAAAGCCAGGGAATTGTTCGATTCCTCTTTGTGTACATGAGGTTGAAGCTTACAACTTCTAAAAGGTTTGATTGTGGATGCATGTCCAAATCTCTAGCATGTTTTCTCACTATTGGAAAACATTCATCGCATCTTTCTCTGTGCATATGAAACTCTGGAAAAGTTATTTGTTTGTCTAAACATGTAACGCCACACCATGCAACCCTAGAGGAAGTTGCAATTAACTACTCAAACGAACTATTTTTTTTTTTTTAAAGTATAATTAATATGCAAGTTCACTACACATTGCAACAACCTCTAAGGTTACAAGACTGAGATTACTTATTAACCCACAACAACAATAAAGAATTGAAACCACAACATTTAATTACTTATGAAATTAAGAACACATACATTCCATACAAGATAAATTCATCAAAGAAAATAAAGATAACATAAGATCTCTTTTAACAATAAGGTTACAACTCTCATTCCCCGAATGAGGTAAATCCAAAAGCATGATTACATATTACAACTTCCACCTCGATAACAAAGAGGGGTAATAAATTACAAGACTAACTGAAATGAATAAAAGCATAAAGAGTAACTGGATCCCACGAGCTCTCCAATCGAAAATCTCGACAACACGAACAAGAAGAAACCCAACGGAGTAAGGTGCACGCCACCCAACCAAGTGGAACCCAAAGGCCCACCCCCCGTGTTAGGAGATAGTAACAAGGATTTCTAGACAAGACCAACTGCCTCTAGACACAGGCTAAATCATAATTAAACCAAACTGACACAACCAATCACATGTACCACACAAGTACAACTCAAGTTCAACGTATGTACAACTCAAATACATCACAAGTACAACTCTAACATGGTTACATTGCTTCCAAAAATAACAGATCAAGTATGTTAAGAAAACCATACACATAACAATCAAGTACCAACTACAAGTACACCATAACATTACTGACATGGATTACACTGCTTTGGTTATCACTTGAATAAACTACCTCCGAAGGTTACCCAGTTTACCTCTCACGACTCTAGCCCCTAACGGAAGTCATTCTTCTACTTGACAACACACCAGACATAACCGATCACAATGGAAACCCAATTGCGTACAACAAGACATCACGACCACTCCAACTCTAGGAGGAAACATAAAAAGAACTCACTCCAACTCTGGAGATATCAACGCCACTCCTTACAAGGAGCCACAAATCACATATTCCACTCCTTCCACAAGAGGCACAAAACATCCCCATTTGTGATAACCAGGTTACTTACTAACAAGGCACCATGCACAACTCAAGGGAATTAACCAACGATTGACCTCACAAAATGACAACCGCCAACCTCTAGGGTCCTTTGGAAGACTGACAAATTAAAGACACTTAACCCATTTCCCCAAACATGAACACATGGAAATAATCACATAAGGCAATTGCGAGGAAATAACTAATTTTGGATTTATTAAATCCACTTCCCTAATATAACTCAGTAGTTCATTGTCTTAATGAAACTAATTAAATACCCTCTTTAGACAAAGGAAGATATTTTAACCAAAATATTTAATTCCTTAATTGCCTTTAAATAGTACTAACATAAACATTTACTTCATCATTTAAAATAGGTTGACAACATGATACGACAACCCACATATTTAAAACCCTGTCTGGAAGACTTAGCAACCCTTTCTAATTGATTTTCCCCCAAAGCGATAACAAAAGGAATTACATTTAAACAAGCAATTAATCAGAATTAAATCTACTTCTTAATTAATGTACGGTACTTTATTGCATTTAATACAACTGAATAGAATAACGTCTCTATTAGACAAAGATGAAATAAACACCAAATTTTTCATTTTCTAATTGCTTTTAATTTAATATTGTAGACATGGAAAAAGTACAAATTCATTTTAACACACCTAATCTTGATTTACTAACAACATTTCCTCCTAAATCACATTCTCAGCACTTCATTACATTCTATCACTTAATTTGATAAATCATTATTTATTGAATTAAGTCTTCTCCTTTCAGTGATTAAATTAATCAATTAATTTAATAAACCTTTGCATCCCTGTTTAATTGAATAAATCATTTTATTTAATTAAATTCTCTAAAGTCTTCCTATTAAATTAAATAAATTAAATCTTATTTGATTTAATCTAACACATTCCTCCTTGATTAAATAAATCAAATCATTTATTTAATAAAATCATTTCTTCTCAATTTTTGACTTAAATCAATTCACAAACCTAAGTCTAAATTGTCACATCACCTAACTCTTCATTAAGTTAATCAAATCCTTGATTAAGTTAATCTCAATCCCTAAAATCCTCTAGAGAATGCAAATTGCACAATAAATAAAATACTTCGATTTATTAATTCTTTTATTTTCCCTCACAAAGCATCAAAAAGGGAATATTCTTTATTTGAATTCAAAAAGGCCAAGTGGACTTGGTCCTTCCAACAAAGCATTCAATGCCTCTTACATGTCCTTGACCTTGAGCCAAGTGACATTAACTTCATCCTCTTTCCCTCTTCAACATGTCATTTCTCAAATTTGAAATGCCACCTAATTGCATTAATTGGCACATTGGCCAAAACTCGCACATTCCTCATCCAATCACATTTGGACAAGTGGCACAATGCCATTAGATTCTCTTTTGTCCCACATTGATTATTTCCACTATCTCTTCCAAAATTTGAGTCTATAAATTGGACTCTTCCCCTCAATCTTTATCCACAACTCATATGCAAAGTTACTCTCTTCAAGTGAGAATTAATTTTGCTCTTTTCATCCATACATTTCCATCATTTTTACATTTGCACCAAGGTTATGCTCAAATTTGGAGATTTGACCATTTCTTCGTCAATCCACATTGCAATCATAGGAATTGGGAAAGGGCCAATTGCAACACATCATTGGCACCAATTCCCCCATGGGATCATCACTTTATTGGCTTAATTAGGATTTAATTCAAGTTTCTTATTTCATGTTCTTCATTTTCCTAATTTTAGTTTTAATAAATGGATTTTGTGGGGAATCCCTCACTCTTGTATGCATTTTGATCTAACAAACTAATGTGCTTTGTTGTCTTTGTGCACTTGCAGGTTTAGGGGTTCACATTTTGGTGCTAGAAGGAGGGCAATCTCACATTTAACACGTTTTTCTTTCAAAATTCCACGATTTTTTCACGTTTTTTGTTCATATACAGGAAACTGCATCGTGGACTAGACACGCGGTGCTATATTGCACTGCAGACACATATGCGGCACTGTATTACACCACACTCCAAGAAACCCGCGGCACCATATAGCATCGCAATTGCCTCCCGCGCTTCAAAATTGAAAATTGGTCAAACACCGCCGCTTCCAAACTCCACCGCACCCGCGGTCTCTGTTTCTGCAGAGCACTGCATACAGTCGACTGTGCGGCACTGTATAGCACCGTCTGTGTTTTTAAGCAACACCGCACCCGCTAAACAGAACCACACTTGCTAAACTCTATCGTAGGAACAGTCTGGTTCTAAAATTTGAATAATTTTTTAAACTTTTTGGCATTAACTTGGTTTACTGTACTTTTTGCTCTCTATTTTTTTGTTATTTTGCAGGTTGGAGCAAAGGAAGAAGACATTGTGATGTCATGGAAAACAAAATAAAGTGTTTTTAAACACTAAAAAGTGTTCTTTGACACTTCTTAAGAAATTTTGTTAAATATCTTTGACCTTAGGAAAACTAATTTCATTTTGGGCTTTAAAAAGAACAATCAAGTTTCTCATGATACCATGTTTATTGTGTACAAAGTGTTTTTAAGCACTTAAGTGTTCTTTAAACACTCTTTAAAGAAAATTTGTTAAAACTTTGATCTTGGGACACTAAATTTTCATTGGGCTCTAAAAAAGAACAATCAAATTTGTTTTTCTAAAGTTGCCAAGGGGCTAAAAAGAATTTTAGGAAAACAAACTAGATTTGGTTTGAAAGGTAACAATTGAACAAGGAAAATTCACATTTTTATTTGGTGCTTAAAAAGAAGTCATTATTGCTTTGAGGTTAAAAATGAACAAGTGTCTTTAATGTTTTGCAAACTTTTTCACAAATTAACATCATTAAAATGCGTATGCGCTTCTCTCGCGCTTTATAGCGATCTTGAGAATCAAAAGCATTTTGGTGATATTAGCTTGTCAAAAAGATTGCCTCCACATTTTGATTTGGGTACTTAAAATTGAACAAAACATGCAAGTGTGAGCACAACATATTGCGGAGGTTTTCCCCTTTTTTTTTCAACAAAGGTTGTGTAAATGACGGGATATGTTAGCTTGCTTTTGTTTATCTTAGAGGGCCTTCCTTGTGGGAAAAAGTAATCACCCAAGGGAACGACCCAACCGGGAACACACTAAAGCCAAGCGACTTCCACCCGGGATATAAATGTGGATATTGGAACAAAGGCCAATATCACAAGGATTATTCTGACGAGATGGACAGCAATGGATTCTCGTCGATGTTGGATAATCCCCTACGAACGGAATGCCCGAATTAGAACCCTTTGTTTAGAAAAAGGCCAAAACCTTGTCTATCTTGTTGGTGCAAAAGGTCATGTCCTTTGAAGTCGCCCCACATTATACATGCGGTCTTGTTGTGGAAATGGAAAGTATGCCATGAGAGATTCATGGGTACTAATGCTTGGATGACCTGAATAAGTGAGTGTCATGGAGGGGAGCTAGTGTGGTCAAGCATTTAGCCATTCGCACAAGATATGCGCAGCTGGATTTATCCAAGTGGGAACCCAACAAGGTATTGCCTCATCATCCTAGGAGTGTAGAAAGTGCTTGGAAGAAATACATTGCTTGATCTTGAAAACATTTGAAAAACAAACATACACAAAGACCTTCGAATTTCAAACACCTTGTGGGAAACAAATACCTCTTGATGAATTTGGACACTCTTGCTTTCCCTAGGAATCATATTCCTAGAGGTTTCTAAGTGCACAAATTTTATCATCATTTGTTTTCAACAAGGATAAACATAAGGAACTTTTGCCCTATTTTCCTCGATTTCCACACAAAGGACCTTGTGGGATGAGAAAGAAAGCAGGACATTAGACATTCAGTTTGAAAACCTAAAGCAAGCAAAGTGTCTTGGATAAAAAGAAACTCATTTAACCAAGATAAAAGACAAATTGAATTACACATGTGTTGTTTCCAATGATTTCTTGCAAGATTAAAATCCCAAAGCCAAAGTTCAAGAAAGTGAGTCTAAAAATCCATGAGCAAAGCCTTGAGATGCTCCTTGAAGTAAGGGAGAGACTTGTATACAATTTCTACAAAAAAGCCTCAAGGAACAATCCCGCATTGTATGCATTTTATTGTCGACAAAATCCTGAACTTTTTGAAAGTTTTGCTTTTCTCCCATAAAGAAGTCTAGCATGTTCTTCAACACCGAGGCTTTGTAAAAGAGAGTCGTGTTTAGGATAAGGTTCAAGATCAAAGTTGTCATTTCTCATTCATTTCACCATCAACCAAATCCCATCTCATCATCAAAACCTTTGTGAACTCTAGAAATTAATCATCATGCTAAATTTAGAGGGCTAAATCAACATCACCATATCTTGGCTTAATACACCTAGCCAACATAGTCTCAACCATTGGACAAAATTTTCTTTGAGATAACACAACTTCTTAAAGTCTATTAGTTCTCAAACACATTGGCTTAACGCAATTAGTCAATTCATCCATTTGTGCAAGTTCCCCTAGGATAACGCAACTTCTTAGGGAATACAACTTCACAACAATCCTGTTTGACTTAACGCATCTAGTCAAATTATCACACTCAATCAATTCAAAAGCCCTTACAAGTTTAGCATACACCTTCAAAAGTTCTCCAAAGGTTTCATTCACTCATTTTCATCCATTTAACCCATCCTCATTACCCCCATCTTTGATCTTTTAGCTTCCCTAGTTCTTCTCTTTTGGACCTAAAAGGTTAGGATCGAAAAAATCCCTATTTTTTATGGTCCAAACAAGATCTCAACACAAGAAGAACATGGAGAATATCAGAGAAATATCAACTTCTATGGATATGAGTCATTTAAATACCGAAGTGAACCTAGTGGGATCAAGCAATCCCCCAAGCAACTCTCCCTTATCATCACAAAATCCTCAAGAGGAGAGTCATCAAGAGGACATCATAAACGAAGACATGGGGATGACACAATCCAAAATCATGGAGATGGTTCAAAATCCCAAAAACCACAAAATTGTCAGTGCTATGTTTAAATACCTGAATACAATAGCAAGAGGAGGGGCCCCGCCCCCTCTTGACCTTAACACAAGCACTAGTACAGATGTACCTATTTCTAATGCATCCCCAATGACAAATCAAGAAGTACCTTGCACCACATCGGTCATCACACCAACCTCGCCGAATGTGAACAAGGGGAGTGCCATGTTCCAAGAATTGCAAAAGCACCACCTTGTGGCTAACAAAGAAGCAGTCATCACCACCACGCCGATTATGTCTGTTCCAAAAAATCCATTGCACCCCTACGTCCCACTCACATTTCATAATCCTGTTGGCTCATCTTCATTTCATGCCTCGCCAGCTTATCCATTAAAAATACCCACTTTGCTACCACAAGAAGAAGGTGATTGGTTTAGAGCAACTAAAATCGCTAATCCTTTTTATTTTAGGGATAGCCTACCGCCGCTACCCCCATTTCCATCTACAAACACATTACCTCTTGGATTGGGTCTTCCTCCTATCAGCATTGATGGTTTCGTAGAACCTAACAATCTAAACATCACGCCCAATTCCCTCTTTTCGCCCACATCATCACACTAGCAAGTGGCAACCATACAAGCCGCCACCGTAATTGGTCCTCAAGTATCCCAAAGCATGCCATCTCAAGGACCAATCATCTCCACCACCCCTCCAACAACCCAAATCCCAATCACTACCACAACCCCCCAGTTGTCACAACGGTTGCCACGATTCCTGTCCCACCACCAATCCCGCCAAAAGCCAACACGACCAAATCATTCACCGTACTAATCCAAACCCTTCAAAAGGCCAATCAACAAAGAATACTCCAGCAAAAGCAGCAAGCCTAAGCTCAAGCACAAGCGCAAGCTCAAGCATAAGTGCAAGCTCAAGCCCAAGCACAAGCCCAAGCGCAAGCCCAAGCATGAGCCCAAGCCCAAGCCCAAGCACAGTACCAAGTGCAGTTGCAAGCAATCCACCTACAAGCTTATCAACAAGCCCTGCAAGACTTTCAGGCGCAGCAACAAGCTAAACAACAAGCTCTATCGGTGCAACAGTAGCTCGACCAACAGCAAGCTTTGTTGGTGCAACAGCAGCTAGACCAACAATAGGCTTTACTAGCTCAACAGTAGATTGATCAACAACAGGCTTCATGGGAACAACAACAGATGGACCAACAACAAGCATTGTTGGAACAATAGCAACAAGATCAACAACAAGCGTTGTTGAAGCAAATGCAAGCATACCATCAGGCTTTGAACGCACAACCAAGCTTGCATCAAATGCCTACTAGTACTCTCCCCACCCATCAAATACCTCAAACACGTCACAATTCATTCATCCCACCTTCCGATCCGAGCAAAGATGTGGCAACACAAATCAAACTGCTCTAGCAGCAGGTGTTGGACCTCCAAGTGGGAAAAACAACTCGAACACTAGGAAATTTGTGCCCTTATCCGTTCAATAGAAGTCTCACCATGGTACCGTTCCCAAAGGGATTCGAGATCCCCAAATTTGACAAATACAATGGAACGAGCAACCTTGAAAACCACGTCAGGGAATTTCAGGTGCATTGCATGGAGGTCGCATATGATGACACATATCTAATGTGACTCTTCCCTTGAAACCTGAGTGGTCCGGCTATGGAATGGTTTTCTCGCCTACCCACGGGCATTAAAACATTTGAAGAAATAGTGGAGGCTTTCCTTAAAAATTACGCTTTCAACATGGGTACGGATTTCAGTCTAGAAGAACTATCTGCACTCAAACAACGAAAAGGAGAGTTATTCGCATCATTCTTGCAAAGATGGCGATCCAAGGCCAATCAAAGCAAGTGGACCATGCCAGAGGAACAACAAGTTTGCACTATCATAGCCAATCTAGATGAAAACTTGGCATTCTACCTAAAAATGCAGTGCATCACATCATACGATCAATTGATTCCAAAGGCGCTCAACATCGAAAGAGCCCTTACCACATGAGGAGGCGCACCAACATTCACTCCCCCATAGGATAACCGCCTGTCTAACAACTACAATGATAAACCTCGAACATGGTCGAGGAACAAAAATATCATGAACGACGACGTGGTTGATGCTAAAGTGGTCATCAGTGCCCCTAAGCAAAATACCCAAAATCATCATCAACCGCAAAATCATAATCACATCAATGTGCAGACTAATGCGATAGTAGCACAGCCACAACCATCTTCCACCCATCAAGTCAACAATTTGGGTAATCAAGGAGAACCACCTCCCCGCAACAAGTTTCCCCCCAAGAGGAAGTTCACAGCTCTTGGTGAATCAATTGAGTCCATAATGAAGAAGCTGGTCAAGGAAAATCTAATCAAAATCTCTAATTCTGAGAAGTACACAGAACCTATGACCAAGAAACCATGGTATAATGAGAACCTCCTTTGTGACTTTCACAAAGTCAAAGGACACACCACTACCAATTGCATGAGGCTCAAAAACATCATCCAAGACCTCATTGAGGATAACGTCATCAACATCGAGCAACCGGCTGGAAACCAAGATCTGAATATATACACGAATTCGATGCCGAATCATAACCAAGGGAGCAATCAGGGGAATAACCAAGGGAATAATAAGGGCAAGCAAAAGTATGCTAGCGCTAATCTAGTATACGAGGAGATAGTTGGATGCATCGACGAAATGGTCACCATAATAAATATCAAGGGAGCCAACAATGACTATGGAGTCACCACACAAGGCGGAAAGGTTACCATTATTGGGGCACCTGCTAAGACCCCCATTTCCAATACAAAGGCCATCCCCTATGATTACAACGTCATTGACCAACTAAAAAGAACACTTGCCCAAATCTCCATCATGGAGCTATTAAAAATCTTCATTGCCCACAGGAAGATCCTTGATGAAGCTCTGGTTGCGTCTACCGTTGCCGCTACCCTTGACACAGAGCAATTCCAGGCTATGGTGGGTAACATCGTTACCCCAAACCTCATTACATATTCATATCAAGAATTCCCTCCTCAGCCATCTCATAACCGTGCACTCCACCTCCAAGTCCTAATCCACAAAAAGAAGGTCAAACAAGTCCTGGTAGATGGAGGTGCAAGCCTTAATATTTGTTCTTTAAAACTTATAAAGAAATTGGGATTCACAGAGGATTCCATCAATAAGAACAAAAGCATCACAATAAGGGCATATGACGACCAAGAAAGAATATATCAGGGTACTATCAAAATCCCCATTCAAGTGGGGCCAACAACCATGGAAACCACCTATCAGGTCCTCAACCTCGACCTATCGTACAACATCCTCTTGGGACGCCCATGGATCCATTGAATGAAGGCAGTGGCCTCGACCTATCACCAGTGCATTAAATTCTCGCATCAAAATGAAGAGGTCACTATATACGGGGATCTTGAACCCTTTGCCTACTTCAAAAACTTGGAAGCCAAGTTTTATAAGATTCCCCAAGTGCCCAAAAATGATGAAGGACCATCTACTTCATACATAGACCCAACCAATCTCGCCTCCACTTCTGCGACATAGACACCCGCCATCCCTGACATATTCGAAATCAAAGGCATGATCGAAGACAACAGATGCGGTAACTATAGAATGAGGAGAACTGCTTTTGTTGTAGGAGAGTTACCACAATCTCCTAGGTCACATGGACAACCACAACCAGTTCAAACACCTGTCTACACTATTGGAACCGAACCCGCTGGATTCCACCGCTGGGGGGACCTCAGTCGGGAGAATGTAGATGAGGAGGACATCTCAAACATGCTATACCAAGATGAAAGACCCACTCCCACCTTTCCCATGGAGGAAACTAACAGAGGGTTACAAATGATGTTTGGTATGGGCTATAATAGGAATGAGAGCCTGGGAAGAAATAGTGATGGACGGCTGGAGCCCATCATTTTAGAAAGAAGAATGTGGAACCTTGGCCTTGGCTATACTCCTCTGAGTATAATCGTATGTGGCAGAGGTACTCCCAGGAAAGCAATCAGGTCCTCTCCTCAGGTAACAACGACCACTCCTAGACCACCTGTTTGCCTAGGTATCCCGCTCGATAATTACACCTTTGACGTCACTGATGTTTGTGCTAGTAGTGATGATGATGATACCATAGCAGGTCTCCCTAGGATTTTTGAGGATTCCACCTTGTTAATGATAATTGCATCCACATTTGAGTCAAACCAACCAACCCACCGAATCACCTTAGTACACCCCCAACTCATCGATCATGACCAACGGGGACCACCAATTCTTGATTCATTCAAAAATGATGAGGCACTCTCGGAATTCATGGGACTAAGGGACACAATCCCATGTGGGGATCACAAGGCAGGATTCAACATTACATTGGACACACAAGCATACTATGGGGAGATGATTGAGTCCTTCAGTCGCAAAAGAAAAATATCGAGAATAAGCTCGGAGTTATTGAGTGAAAACTACACTGTGGCACTCTCTAACAATAAAATAGTAAAAATAAAGGATGCATCCAATGGTGAAAACCTCTCTGAGGCACCGGAGGATGAACGATTCAATCTCCCCCCTACTACTCTACATTAGGAGAAATCAACAGTATTGGCAGAACAGTGCAACCCGATCAACTTAGGAACAAAATCAGAACCACAAATCACCTTCTATGTCGAGTCCCTCATGGTAGAAGAACAAGAGTTGTTGGTAGTATTCCTAAAAGGAAGAAAGGTAAATTTTGCATGGACCTACGCTGACATGCCAGACCTGGACCCTGAAGTGGTAGTTCATCATTTGGCCGTATACCCCAGAACAAAACCAGTCAAACAAAAGCTAAGGAAGATGCACCCACAAATAGCCTTGCTCGTCAAGATTGAGCTGTAGAAACTTCTGGATGTTGGCTTCATACGCCTGATCGACTATCCAGAATGGGTATTAAATCTTGTACCTGTCTCAAAACCAAAAGGAGGCATCTGCATCTGCATAGATTTCAGAGACCTAAATAAAGCATGTCCTGAGGATGATTTTCCACTACCCAACATTGACATGATAGTGGATATGACGGCCAGACATGAGATGCTATCCCTAATGGATGGCTTCTCGGGGTATAATTAGATAATGATAGCAAAGGAAGACCAACATAAGACAACCTTCACATGTCCTTGGGGTACCTACTGCTGGAATATGATGTTGTTTGGGTTGAAGAATGCAAGAGCCACGTACCAAAGAGCCATGACATTGATCTTCCACAACATGATCCATAAAACAGTCAAAGACTATGTAGACGACATACTGGCTAAATAAAAAAAAAGACAGGATCATGTAGCAACGCTAAGTGTTATATTTGACAGGCTAGAACAATACAAGGTTAGACTGAACTCGAAGAAGTGTGTCTTTGGGGTACAATCAAGAAAGTTGTTGGGTTACATAGTTTCCATGAGAGGGATAGAGGTAGATCCCGCAAAGGTAAAAGCAATTCTTGACATGGAGGCACCAAGGACATTGAAGCAACTTAGGGGATTACAAGGTAGACTCCAGTCCATCCGGAGATTCATAACACAGGTAGCAGATAAACAAATTGCCTATTCACACCTGCTTCACAAGGGAGTAACTTTCAAGTGGGATGACAAATGCGAGCAAGCATTCAATAAAATAAAAGAATATCTACTTACGCCACCTGTGTTGATGCCACCCATTGTAGGGAAACCATTAATCCTATACATATCAGCAACAACAGCCGCCCTTGGTGCCCTGTTAGCTCAACATGATGAAAAAGGAACCGAGCGGGCTATCTGCTACATCAGCAGAACAATGGTGGGGCACGAGCTCAATTACACATCAATAGAAAAATCTTGCCTAGCACTGGTATTTACAGCTCATAAATTCAGACACTACATGCTAGCTCACCAAATCAAGTTGATTGCCAAGATAGACCCTCTAAAATACCTACTGTCAAAAGCAACGCTTACAAGTAGAATGGCTAAGTGGGTAATGATATTGTCTGAACATGATATCGAGTATGTGGAACAAAAATCCATAAAAGGACAAGTCATTGCGGATTAGCTAGCAGAAGCGCCCCTCTACATGGATAACCCACTCATATCAGAATTCCCAGATGAGTCCCTTTTTAACCTTGGTACAACAGACCACTGGAAATTGTACTTCGATGGCTCCCACACGCAACATGGATCAGGAACTGGTGTGTTCTTCATCACCCCGCAAGGAGACTGTATACCTAGATCATATAAGCTGGCGTTCCCATGCACCAACAATATTGCAGAATACAAGGCTTTGACCATAGGCCTCAAGATTGCAGCACAGTGGTGAATCATGGCACTAAAAGTCTATGGGGACTCACAACTTATCATCAACCAAGTCAACGGTGAATACCAAACCAAGGATGATAAGTTTGCACCATACAAGAAGGTGGTAGAAAGCCTCAAGGAATCTTTCATTGACATCACTTTTGAGCAGATACCAAGGACAAACAACAAAGCAACCGATGCAATGGCAATAATTGGATCCTTACTAGACATTCCTCGCAACGTCTCCAAACACGAATTCTTTGTAGAACAGCTTCTCGTACCCACATTCGAGGTACTAGAGTTAGAATGCGTGTGTGAACTCGTTGGTCCCAAAGATCTTTGGTATCGTGACATATACACCTACCTAAGGTTAGGAATCCTTCCCATTGACATCACCCCGAACCTAAAACACACTTTTGTCAAAAGGACTTCACGATTCGTCATCCTGGGAGAGACCCTCTTCCGTAGAGGTATCGACGGAACCTTGCTACGTTGTTTAAAACCCAAGGAAGCCTTGACTGCTCTAACTGAGGTACACAATGGCACGTGCGGGTCACACTCAAGTGGTATGACCTTGGCTAAAAATTTGCTGAGAACCGGGTACTACTAGTTGACGATGGAGAGAGAGGCACACAACTTTGTCAGAAAATGCCTGCAATGCCAACAATATGGAGACCTTATTCATGCACCAGCTCAAGAACTGCATCCCATTATTACACCTTGGCCCTTTTCACAATGGGGGCTTGATCTCATTAGCAAAATCTTGCCCACCTCATCCAATGGTCACAAGTTCATAATCACTACCACTGAATATTTTACAAAGTGGGTCAAAGCAATTCCCATGACCTACATCACGGGAAAACAAATATCCAAGTTCATCTTGAACTACCTCATTTGCCAGTATGGTGTTCCTCAATCCATTATCTCTGATAATGGGACACCCTTCAAAAATCAGGATGTCCGTGATTTATGTGAAAATTTCAAAATCCAACACTGTTTTTCCACCCCATACTATCCATAGAGACCCTTCATCATCACAACAAGTTACAAATCGGGGGCCTATCAGTTATCAACCTGGAAGGTGAGCCACTGCAGGAGCCCATGAATAGCTCTCACCTCAAAAAGTTTTATGCCTAAATCCTGCAAGGTATAGAACCAAAAATACAAAAATAATCAGAAAAAGTCTTGAAAAAATGGTTACCTTGATGAAAACCTGGAAAAGCGTCTTGGCGACAACAAAAATAAAAAATGCAAAGTAGTAAAAGAAAAAATTTCGTCCTCTAGTGAAAACCACTTCGGTGGCACTTTGGGCAAGCACCTTGGTGAAAACCTGGCAAACAGTCCCCAAGTGTAAATAAAGCACCCCCCCCCCCATCTACCAGGATTTGCACGACTCATTCCATCACATCTCAAATCATCCATCCACCCATTCGTTCGCACCCATACCACAGCCCGCGTTGGTGTCCATACCATATTCCACCAGGGAACTACTTGGCATTCCTAAGGTTAGTTTGTCCTGCCTTTATCGAAGTAGTCTGTTACACCACACTGGGGGCATGTTCCTATGTCGACATTGGATTAAATTTGCGTATATTCCTGAAATCTTCTCAAAAATTCAAAAACATTCTAAATCCATCAAAAATCCAAAAACATCCAAATCATCAAAAATCCAAAAACATGTCAAAATATCAGAAAAATCTTCAAAAAATTCATCATTGAGTCAAGTTAGTCTTCCACCTTGTTGAACTACATCGTCTCTGAGCTTGAACGTAGGCAAGGTTGATCTTTGATCATCCCCCGAGACATTTAGGTCAATCCTTTAGGCGTCTGTCGCATTGGCAATCTGCTTGCCCATCCATTTTTTATTCAATCAAGTCTGTCGTCAGTCGAACTACATGGTCTCTATGTGTATAACGTAGGCAAGGCTAATCTATGGATCAGCTCCCGAGACCCCTAGGATAGGTCTTTAAGTTATCCTATTCATCAAAATCTTGAAAATACCAAAAACATTTGCAAAACATCTCAAAAAAATACCAAAAACAACCTCAAAACATTTGAAAAACCCAAAATGGTGCATCCATTTCATCTCGCTTTCACCCATGATTTTCATCACTCATAATAAAATCATCATCGCCTTCAGCCTTTGGTGAGTCAATCATAAGCAAGTTTAGCAGGTTCCAAAGTGAGCACCTAATCGTTAAAAGTCTTGGAAGTCTAAGTCAGTAAGCAAGCAAGTTGGTCAACTCGGAGTATCAATAACTATTCATCCAATCAATCCCATCAAAACCCTGATCACTACATGTCCTAGGATGAAGCTTTCTTGCAATGGACATAGGCATCAGGTACCCCTCACAGTAGTTAGTCTCGGCTAGCGGTGCAAAGAACATTAACTTGTTTGATTAATTTGTCTTGGTTTTTGTGACTTATCTTATTTTGCACTCATTCCAAGGACCTCTCGATGATGCCTAAACAAAACAGGTTTAGAGAGAAAGGAATGGGGCAATGATCATTATCTTGTTATATGTTATGCTTGTAGGATACACTTGCAAAATAACTTAGTGGTGCATGTTTTGTTTGGTTTGTAGAGAGGATATTTTAGGTATCTTGTCGACCTTCCAGGAAAGCTTGCTTTTCTATGTTTTGGTCCGAGATGTTTAGAATATATGAACTACACCTTGAATGAAGTATGTATGTTAAGTGTGAGCAAGAATATTCCTATTTGATTATTGATTCAAATTCCATCACATTAGGCGCAACGCCATCCTGGTTCTTTATACCTCGATGCATCGTACCTATGTGTATTATCAAACATAACACAATTGACCCTTTGAAAATCCCAATTCCTAGCAATGCAAATCACCATCTCCATCTTCACTAATTCACTAATTTTGTGTTTCTTCTACCTTCTTTCCACACTAACATGGTATTATAATAGTAATCAAAACATCGCCCATGCATACATCCTGCATCCACTAGATCATCAGCATCAGAAGAGCATTGCATCATATCAATATCTTAAGTTATGAGGAATAATATAAAGTTGTTATTCTAAACATCTTAAGACATCATTACATCATACAACCATTACCATTTGCATTCATTACCATCATTGATATGCATTACATCATTAAAACATGAAAAATACAAAAAACAAAGCATTCATTACATACACTGCATAAGGATAGAAACATCTCATAAACATCACATATTTGCATCTGCATATTATACATGTACATCATAAAAGGGCAAATCATCTCATATATATCATCAAAAATCATTGTTATGATACAAAATCGGATCAGGTGTCCATTGGATACATAATACAATAAGGCCAAAATACTGCAGCTCGTGTATCAAAAATGAAGCAAAACTGTCCTATGATCAAAAAGGGGGTGGGCCCTGCTAGTTGCTGCCCTCCCCATCCCGTCTCTCACCATGTGCCTCTGCTGGTCACCTCCTTGTCTGCTGGGAAAAGTCTAGCACTCTGCGGTCTGGTGGCACTACCTGTCGATAATGGTGCCAATAGTACTCAGCCTCTCTAATAGCATCCCTATAATCTCAAATATCGACTGATCGGCCCCGAGATGAGGACGCTACACTCTCTAACTATCGCCACCAGCCTATCTCTTGATCCCTCTCGGACCGTGTCTGGTCTCTCTCCGCAGTGAGAACCTGTACCTACCCCTGTAGCTGTTGAATCAACGCATTTCTATGATCAGGCTACCTTGCTGGCTATCCTGTCGGCTGCCTGGCTGGCTATTGTTGAGGAACTACCCTCGGCTGACCATCCTATCCCCCTACTTGGATAGGTGACTGTTGTGCCTCATCCCTAGGAGGTGTCTGATGAGGAGGTGCCTCACCTTGCCCTCTGCCCCGCCCCCTGCCAGCTACCAGACCCCTGCGTCTACATCGTGGAACAACTGCACCTGAAACTGTCAATCTGGATGGAGGTCTAAACCAGGCCCTGTAGGCTGGAGTAACCCCTGCATCTGCTGGCCCCTGATCATATGGCCACGGTTGGGCCACCAACTGCCTGAATGAGGACACTGCCTCGGCTACTGGGATGGGTTGGCCCCATGCTATCTCCCTAGTAGTACGTGCAAAAATGGCCACATACTGGTCATCGGGTTGGTCCTGTACCTCCCCGAACTAACAAGCAACCCTGTCTGAAAGATATCTCTCAACCATGGTGTGCTCTCGGCCCTGCATCAATTTGTCCTATCGGGCAAATAAGAGCTGCTGATCATCATCTCCCACGGATCGACACCCATCCACGGTCTTTAGACGAACTCTCTCATATCATTGAGAACTCGTCGCCAGTGTGGAATACCACCTACGCCAGTAAAGGAAAAGTGCATCAATGCTCCACCATACCGCCAAACAAGGGGATCATCTATCTCCAAAGGAACTGGTGTGATGTCTGGATGAAGTACTACGATCCTCTCCCATCCCCACACATGTAGTAAGGTGTCTCCTGCCCTGATGGACTTGCTATCCAAGTAGACAAACTCATGAAGGTCTCTGTAAAGGGACGCCAGCAATACCAGTCCCCAAACAAAACACTCCCTCTGATGAACCATTTGATCCCATGCAAGACCCCATCCCGGACTAAAGTATCGGCCCCACCGATCAGGTACTACAAAACCTGAGACAATAGCAGCAATAATCAGTCGGTACGTGTGCACGCAGTCATGATACAGCTCTGGGTCAATCTGACGATCACAAAACTCAATAGCATCCATCTGCATCACTCCATAACAGGCCTCTCTGCTAGCATCCGAATCATAGATGACTCAGGTCCCGTGAATCAACAATCAGAGGATGCACCATACATCCTCGAGGGTGATGGTGGCCTTGCCAGTAGGAAGATGGAAGGAGGAGGTCTCACTGTGCCATCGCTCTGCCAGAGCCGTAAGCATGCCTAGGTGAGCCCGAACAGGAGGGGCGTACGCAATGTACCAAAGGCCAATGACACCAAGGTGCTCTGGACTAGCGCAGGCATAGCCCCTAATCTTTGATGCTCCCATGAATAGAGTACACCAGGCTCCTCCTGCACAAGGAAGGTCATCGCATCAGAAAATTAAAGTTTCAAAATCAAAATCTGCCTCAAACTGGCAAGTGCGGCGTTGTTTGCGGGTGCGACGTAGTTTGGAAAGTTCCAAACTGCACCACCGCGGTGGAGTTTGCCATTTTAGTAGTTACAAAGTGACCCGTGCGGTGCACTTTTCATATGCGATCTTGCTTAAGAAAAACCCTAAGTTCCTAAGTACGCTACGCAGTGGAGTAGGGACATGCGACGGACTTTGGAGTAACTGAAAGCTAAATTGCAAACTGGCCCGTGCGGTGCACTTCGCATATGTGGTGCAATATAGGACTGTGCAGTTGCGATAAGACACTTTCTACGGTGCCATAGGGCACCACACAATTTGTACAAAGTTTTAACCCTATTTAATGCACGTAAAACGATAAATTTGAAAGTGGGATAAGGGTACATACCACGAGTCCTGCATTGATTGGCCATTGACATGTCCGAACCCTCTCCGTCACGTGCCTGGGAAGCTGTCGTTGCGCCATTTCCACCAAGACTCAAAGCTAAAAAGGAAATTTTCTAAAGTCTAAGATTGCAAAATGATTTGAAAATGACCCCTCGAGGTCTATTTAAGCCTAAAAATTAGGGTTTTTTGACCTAATTAAACCTTCCAGCTAGAGTTTTGGTCTCCGAACCCGTTTTCATCCAACTGAGAGTCGTTCTGCATCCTTTCTGGCATTTTAATGCATTTTTCTGGCATTCTGGGGCATTTTTGGCCTGGCAGGCACCTTGTCATTTTTTTCGCGAGATCACCCAAAAAATCAAAATATTCGTCCGATCTCTCGAGGGGGCAATATCCAGCAATATCCTTTCGTTGGGGTAGCAGTGGGGCATCTGAAAATTGAGAAATTTTTGAACCTTCGATCACAACAGTTTATTCTTTGAATCAATGCAACAAGTACATCGCTTCAAAGAAGGGGCAAAATGTAGACATGGAAAAAGTACAAATTTGTTTTGACACACCTAATCTCGATTTACTAACAACATTTCCTCTTAAATCACATTCTCAGCACTTCATTACATTCTATCACTTAATTTGATAAATCATTATTTATTGAATTAAGTCTTCTCTTTTCAGTGATTAAATTAATCAATTAATTTAATAAACCTTTGCATTCCTGTTTAATTGAATAAATCATTTTATTTAATTAAATTCTCTAAAGTCTTCCTATTAAATTAAATAAATTAAATCTTATTTGATTTAATCTAACACATTCCTCCTTGATTAAATAAATCAAATCATTTATTTAATAAAATCATTTCTTCTCAATTTTTGACTTAAATCAATTCACAAACCTAAGTCTAAATTGTCACATCACCTAACTCTTCATTAAGTTAATCAAATCCTTGATTAAGTTAATCTTAATCCCTAAAATCCTCTAGAGAATGCAAATTGCACAATAAATAAAATACTTTGATTTATTAATTCTTCTATTTTCCCTCACAAAGCATCAAAAAGAGAATATTCCTTATTTGAATTCAAAAAGGCCAAGTGGACTTGGTCCTTCCAACAAAGCATTCAATGCCTCTTACATGTCCTTGACCTTGAGCCAAGTGACATTAACTTCATCCTCTTTCCCTCTTCAACATGTCATTTCTCAAATTTGAAATGCCACCTAATTGCATTAATTGGCACATTGGCCAAAACTTGCACATTCCTCATCCAATCACATTTGGACAAGTGGCACAATGCAATTGAATTCTCTTTTGTCCCACATTGCTTATTTCCACTATCTCTTCCAATATTTGAGTCTATAAATTGGAGACTCTTCCCCTCAATCTTTATCCACAACTCATATGCAAAGTTACTCTCTTCAAGTGAGAATTAATTTTGCTCTTTTCATCCATACATTTCCATCATTTTTACATTTGCACCAAGGTTATGCTCAAATTTGGAGATTTGACCATTTCTTCATCAATCCACATTGCAATCATAGGAATTGGGAAAGGGCCAATTGCAACACATCATTGACACCAATTCCCCCATGGGATCATCACTTTATTGGCTTAATTAGGATTTAGTTCAAGTTTCTTATTTCATGTTCTTCATTTTCTTAATTTTAGCTTTAATAAATGGATTTTGTGGGGAATCCCTCACTCTTGTATGCATTTTGATCTAACAAACTAATGTGCTTTGTTGTCTTTGTGCACTTGCAGGTTTAGGGGTTCACAAATATAAAATAGATATTTATTTCAACCATTTAGAAAATATCGTTTCGAAATAAATAATTGTTTCATCTTTTCGACATATTCATTTTAAAAATAATTAACTCATCCATTAGACACATTCCTTAAAAATCAAATATATCGATTTATCAATTACATTATTTTTAAAAATAAAATCCACAACTTGACCAAAAACTCTATAATTTAAATTCTTTAACTCCATTTAAATCATGCCCTCAATTTAAATCATTATTTTAATTTATGTATATATTTAAACTGTATATATACACAAATTAAAATAAATAAAACTCATCTATAAATAAACTAATCTATTGATATCTATTCATATATTTTAATATTTAAATATTGCATAATATAATATTAAATATTAATATATATTTTAAAAACATTAATATATATTAATATTTAGTATTATAAAAATATAATACCTAAATATTAAATATATTTATTTTTAATTTTATTTAAAAAAAAAACTGAATCAAAAAGTCCAAACACGTTTTTTGGCCTTGGGCTGCGCATCGAGCAAAAGGGGGAGGCGATTGTTTTGCAACCGACCCTTCACCTGGGCCGACTGTGTGTAACACAGTCGGATCCCCTAAGGGCGTCAACTGTGTTACACACAGCCGAACCCTTGGTGCGGTCGATGCAAGGGAGTGGGGAAGGGGCTGCGGTGGAGGCTCTGCCTCCACAACCGTCCCCTGTGTGGGGGCGGAGGTGGGGGCAGCGCCTCGCACAACTCCCACCCAAACCCTCCAAAAAACATTTTTTTTTATTTTTTATTTTTTATTTAAAATGAAACCTAAGGATTTCGACAGCACCACACACCAGCTATTATTGAAAAAGATTTTTAACAAAGATAATCCCTTCAAAACAAAATATAAATAATAATATATATGTATATATCAATATATATCAATATATATATATATATATATATATATATATATATATATATATATATATATATATATATATATATATATATATATGTATGAATTTAATTGACTCCACATCAGATTTGCAAAATAAATCGAGCAAATAATTCTCAAAAACATAAATCTACAGCCAAGAACATAATTTTTTTTTCCTTGAAGAGATTCATTTTCAAACAGAGGTCTTGAAAGTTATGAACCCAAATTCAAGATGGGTTCTTCTTGCAAATCCAACCAAGTTTAAATATTTTCCAATAACGAATAAGAGTTGTAAATCTTTTCAAGAAAAAGAAATTAATTTAATAAAAAAGAAAACCTGGTTTCCGTAAGTTTGAGAAGATCCAAAAGGGTGCAATGATTCTTCTTCAGATTTCAACTCTTTCCAAGCAAATCAACAAAGCTTTTCCACCATTCCAATCCAAAACCCACAACCAGAAAAATTCCCCTCTTTTCTTCAATTTTTTCATCCTCCCAAATTTTTATCCAAAATTCAAATAATAGCCAAAAAAATGAAAAATATCAATTCAACCACCATAATCAATTTTTGAAAAAACAGAAAATATCTCTTTTTCAATTTTGCATTTAAAATTTTTCAAAAATGAAATTTAAATCCTTTTCTTTAATTTTCAATTTCAAACAATAATCCATTAATTTCAAAATGAATGACTTAATTTATTTCAACACAATTAATTTAATTAATTAATAAATTAAATCTAATCTGAGATTAAATTATTTATTAATTAAATTAAATTAATTAATAAATTAAATAACATTTCTAACATTCTAACCAGATTCATTTAATCAACAACTTAACTACAAAGGTCATTTAATTACCTTTTTCTAACTTGCAATTAAATGAAATCTTAGGCAATTAAACAATAATCAAACAACTGAACCAAACTAAAAACGATGACACACTTATGACTAGGGTGACGACTTGGCACGGAAAACCTAACTTCTATCTCCCAATCAAATGTCATTGGGCAATGGACACGCTCAAACCTATGAAACCAGGTGGAGTCAATGTCATGTACCGGTTAACCTGCGAACAAAAGTATATCGCACATGTATATTCGCATCATATAAAACACACCGTGAAGAGGAAGTCACGGAATCGCAGGGCGCTCACAAGCAAGTGGTGCAATCCCATCCCCTTCATAATACAATACTACTAATTGACAAATCTAACATCAATAGTTTAATCAACGACATAAAGCATCAATAATTCAAATCATCTATGCTAATCTAAAACATGCCAGAATGATAACATCAGAATAAAATGCCATCACATCAAAAGAGCAAAACGAAGGGGTCTTACAAAACATCAATCAAAATTCCTGATATTGGACAATATTTGGTTCAGGATAGGTTTTGCATTTGTACATATTTTAATAAAAAGAATAGTTGATTTTGTTCCCAAATATATTAATGTAATACTGATTCATAACTGAAAGCCCAACATTTTTGGGTTTCTGTTGGATCAATTTTGGACTATTGTATTGTGTCTTTTTCTGTTTATACAGTTATACATTTAACTATGCTTTCCATAGTAATGATTCAATTGCATAAGATACAAAGATAACATTCATAGGGAATACATGTAGTATGACTATAAGTTACAAGAAAATTGCACAGATTGCTTCAACTTAAAAATTTCTACTCCTACTACATACCCACTCTATTAACTTGTACCATGTATATCTAATTTATTTATCTCTTGTGCTTTCTTTCATCTATTATAACTAAGGTATTTAGTGTTTTTATTGAAATGATGAGAGAAGTTGGTCAGTTTTGAAGTTTGAAGTTGGTGGTTTGGTATTTTATCTTCTATTGGCTTGGCTTATTGGGGAGGAGGTCCAAGGAAAATACATGTGTTTGCAAAAACTTTGGTATCAAACAATGTCAAACCACAAGATTTCAACAGGTTATTTGTCACTTGCTTGGCATCTAAAATTTTCATATCATGTCATTTCTTTTATTGGAGTAGTTATCTAATTATAAGTTGCAGTTGGTTTATTGTTAGAAAACTTGCCCACCAAGGATGATTAGGGGCTATAGATTACAGATGTAGCATCCAACTAATACAGTTTTAAAGAAATGATTAAGCACAAATTTTCATTCCATGTTATTAGACTAAATGCTTACTAGATCCTGGGAAAATGAAAGGATTTTTCAAAAGGGAAAAAAAACCATCCTTTTTAGATTTTAGTGAATGTGTTTCTCATATGAAATATGTTAATCCTTTGGCATAATATGTCTTCCTGGATATGATGTGTTATAATTTTGAAGGGTATTAAAATTTTGGTAAGGCTTTGGTTGAAGAGAGCAAGCAATGGTATGGCAGTTCTTCAAAATCAATATATTTACTAAGAATGTATATGTTTATGCCAAGAGTGCGTTGTTGGTAAGGCTTTGGTGGAAGAGAGCAAGTAGTGGTATGGCAGTTCTTTCACCATGCCCTAATCAATACCTATTGTGATGGCAACAAATTGATTTGGGAATTTCACTTTCTCTGTGGGATTTAGGTTATTTCCATCTCTCTCTTTAGCTTTGTAATGGCAACGACTTGATTTCGGAATTTCACATTCTCTGTGGGCTTTAGGTTATTTCCATCTCTCTTTAGCTTCCAAATGCATGGGTTCCTAGACGGTGTTGGGTATGGTGTAACTCCTAGGTTTTAGTATGGGTTTGTCAAAATGATTAGAATATATTCAATTTCCTTGATATACAGTTCAAAAACTCTGAACAAAGTATTTGAAGTTTAGATCCCAATTTTAAAAAATGTACTTAAATTTGTTTATCAGTTTCATGATGTTCTTAAATTCTATAAAATGAATTCTACCATCAGATTTTTTGTCAAATCTTGCAATCATTGTTTCACATTTTTGCAAGTCTTCCCTTCTCTACCGTGAACATAGTACAATCCATGGTTTTAGTTATTTTCGGGCTTCAGGTTCACTTGTTATAGTTCCTTGTAATAGTTTTATATTATAATTTGAAAAATCAGACTTAATGCTTACATGATTTTCCTATTGGATTTTAAGCATTTTTTGAAGTGTTCTTTACCAATCTTACACTTTTTCTTTCAACGGTATGATTATACTCATGCAAAAGGAGTTCATGAATAAAATTTCTGGAAAGTTGGTTGTTAGTTTCTAAGAACTGTGAATCTAATATAAGAAGTCCACAAATGATCTTTTATCGGAGAATTATATATGATCCTCCTCATTGAAGTTGATTTGTTATCAGAGAATTAAATATGAGCTTCCTCATTGAAGTTGATCTATTCCTAACTTGAATCTGATTCTAAATTTTAAATCACGTAGATAATTACTTCCTCCATGAGCAATTTCAAGGAGGTCAATCTATAAAATTTATGAAACATAGTATTTGAAGTTTAGATCCCAATTTAAATAAATCTACTTAGAAACAAGAATTAGAACATTTTATGAATATGGCATATATTTTCTTCATACAATGTAATTATAATTTGTAGAAACAGGAATTAGAAAATTTTATGAAGCCATTATATAAATAATATGGAAATTATAGATGTATGCTTTTCAAAATGATTAGAATATATTCAATTTCCTTGATATACAGTTCAGAGTATTTGAAGTTTAGATCCCAATTTAAAAAAATGTGCTTAAATATGTTTACAGAGTATGGTTATCATAATATATTATGAGACCACATTTCTTCTATTTGTTGTTATATACTTAGAGATGTGTAAGCATTTCATTTCAAACGTTGTTGGTGAAATCTTTAAAGCCAGTACTTCCATTATGTTTGATAACTTTATGCTATTTGTTATGTCTTAAGATTTGTTAAGGTTTTCATAGTTCGGTCACATACCACCTATCTTTTCCTTGAATAGAATTTGAATTACCTTGGTATCTTCAATCATTTAAAGACCGACCTCTTTCTAGCATTCTCACTCTTAGCAACATACCTCATACACTACTAAATTTAATAAGAAAAGTCCATCAACGAAGATAGGAAGAAATGAAGATTGTAAGAGAGTGATTACATAACCTTAGCTTGTACATATATTATTTTGGAATCTTAGCTATAAAATTCTTCTTGTTGTCAGTCTTTTTAGAGGAGTGAAGAAAAGGGTTTTCACAAAACATACTATATTTCTTGCAGGCGTCCTGTGACTGAAGCAAAAAGGAACTAGGCCCTTGAGGCTGCTCATTCTTTCACACTAAATACACTGTTTTGTTTCATAAAGATGAAGCCAAGTAATGTATACCACACATATTGGGTTGTAAGATCTCTCTCCTACACTCTCTATGGTTTATGTAGAAGGGACTTTAATTTGATTCAGGTGATGTTCAAGTTTCAACTATCTTTTAAACCTGGGCATATCTCCTCAGTGTAACAACTCTGTAAAGGAAGTTGCAGCTGATAATACCATATATAATACCTATTTCCAGAAAAGAGGCTTGTAATGTATCATAGCTTGCAATATGAAAGTTGATGCTTTCTGGTATGGTTCTTATTAGTTTTCTAATTAATAGCATATATAATACCTATTTCCAGAAAAGAGGCTTCTAATGTACCATAGCTTGTAATATGAAAGTTGATGATTTCTGGTATGGTTTTTATTAGTTTTACTTTTCTTCGCTATACCATAGTGCAAGTTTTGTTCAGGTTAACCGTTAAATTTAAGAGTAAGGACACCATGGTGTTTATATATATCAAAATTTTGACTATGGTTTGAACTAAACAATCATATATGAATTTTCTAAGAAGAAACCTTAACAAACTTAGAGCTTTCTTCCAAGTAACTCCTTTCATCAAAAGAGAAGCTAATAAAGTCTCTGATTGACAAAAAAGAAAGTAATACACCTTCTTGAAGTTATCGTTGTCATCAATAGAGAAGCTAATAAAGTCTCTAATTGAAAGCAAAGAATGCAATACATCTTCCTCAAGTTATAAGTTGGAGTAGATCTATGAAAACTGATTAAAAAATGACAACTAGATATATGATAAGAAGAGTGCATCCATGAAACATTTTTTGCCATTTTGGTTTGTGGTTTACTTATATAAAGTAAGATGTACCTTTAGGTGAACTGATTGAAGGTAATGGGGGTTGAAAATTAAGTCAGAAAATTGACCTTGTAAAATAAAGAAACAGATTTTCCAAAACCATCATCTTTTCTAGCTTCCTCATAACCCTAAACCTTAAACTACTTGCTACATCTTATAGCTTGAGAAGTCTCTCTTCCTCTCCAAGAGGTGTTGCATCATCATGTGCCATGCCACTTAGTCTTCTTATTTAATCTGTAGATTCTATCTCCTTACATAGGAAATAAATCTAGGTTCCCACTTGACCTAGCTGGTTTGATAATGTGCATCAACATTCCAATGAATTGGAAACACCCAAATTGAATCTGAAAAACTCTATAAGAGTGATTGATCCTCCCTGCTTGAGCCTCTTTATGATGATAGTGGCAACATGTCATTAACCAAACAAGCTCTTCAATGCCCTCATGCTAAACATGTGAAACAATTGTCAGACTCTTATGTTACCAGTAATAAGCCTTTACAACCAATAATTTTAGTAACACTAAGGAAAAATTCCCACCCATTTGAAAGTGAAGTTGTATAGTTTAATTGATTAGTCATTTAGGTTTGTAGTCATTGCTATTTTATGGAGATGGAGTTGTCAGTTGTGGGTGATAGCATTTGATATCTTAAAATGGGCAGCTTGTATGATAATCAGGGAATCGATATCTTGTTGGCTGAAAAAATAGATTGTTAAAATTTTGGATGGTAGTGGTGTACATCCATACATACAATATTCGATAAAAAAAAACTACTTTGAGATTAATAATATGGATATATTTCTTGCCTCACCAGATGTTTAAGAGTTATTCCCATGACCTACTTGCTATCACCAATAAGTCAATTGGTAATTTTCTTGTTCATGAAGTAAATTTACTGGAAAAGGAGTAGGACTCTAGTCTTCCATATATCATATATCCCATTCCATTTGATGACAAGGCACGTCAACTGTTTGACAAAATGCCTCAAAGAAATGTGGTTTCATGGAATGCCATGATTGCAAGATATGCGCACAAAACTTTCAACCAAATGCAATTGGTAGGTGTGAAGTTGAACTCTGGAACTTTAGCCAGTGTCCTGCTGCCTATTCCAAAATGGGAGCTTTTAAACAGGGTATAGACTTCCATCAAAGTGTAAAGGAAGGGGGGATTTTTGTTAGACTTTGATCGACACATCTAACTTTTATATATCATTGATTTCGAAAGGCACGTACCTTAACTATATATGGCCCAAATAGATGAAAACTATACTGAAAAATAAATATCATTCTAGGGCGAACAAGAAAAAACTAAACAATCCAATAAAGAGATCTTCACCAACCATATATGTTGGACCTCTTAACTTCCTTCTCATGATCATATGTAAGTACATATACTGCCTTATATTTTCTTTCGCTAACTACACTATTTCTAAATGTCCATCTGTATCCCCCAATTACTTAGCATCTCCATTTTGTGCATTCACTATAAATTCCTAGCATTGACAACTTTGCAACTAGGACTATTCTAGTGGGGTAGTCTATAACATAAGTTGTAAGAAATGTTTATCTAAAAGAGAAGAGTTCTTTTTTTAATTGAAGTAATTGCGCTACATCTTGATTTTTTGTCAACGACTCTACAGGTTCAGAACAAATAGGCTCTTTCAATGGACCAAAGAAGGATATGCCTACCAAAACTTCATATTCAATTACAAATTTTGGGGATGAATGGTTAATGATGGCCTACTTTTAAAGGCCACTTTTTCTTTTTTTGTATTGCTTTTTGGCACCAAGAAAAACATGTTCTCTATACTACAAAACTACACACTTTTGGGGCCTTCAATGGCATGGTTGGCTTTTAAAATGGTATTCAATGATTGACGTTGTCACCTGGAAGTGGACATCTGGGTATACAAGTACCATGACGAAAATTCCATCTCAAGCAGGGTATAAGCAAATGACTATATTATATTATGAATTGTAACCGATAAATGGATTTCAAGGTAACAAATGGGCACATGAAATAGATATAATCTATTAACTAAGCATGTTTTGAATAAAATTCATTTCTTTATATAAGTTTGGAATTTGTTTTAAATGACACCAAGAGTTGCAGATCACATTTGAAGTGCTATATAATTGCCAGGTAATCCGGTGAAGTGATCTTACTAAGAAACTTCTTATTTTAACAGTGTTTCAAAACTGATACAGTTTGCCTTTTATTTGGATTATCTGTCAACAATTTTTACTTATAACAATCCATAGTTTTAGTTGCCTCGCTTATTTGTATATAAATGTAATTTTACTCAACCCATAAAGGTCATATGCATAAGCATTGCAACAAGTTAAATTAGTTAGAAATCATTCCCCTAGTTTCTAATCACAGGAATCCTCGTCCTCAAACTTCTAATTGTTTGCACCCATATGTAATATACTTGTTTAGTTTATGTAGAAGGATATTATTCTATTACTTTGCCTCATGATTCCACGAATGGAAAATAACAAGAATGTTTTTGTTACATGTTCATTATAACAAAGTAATTTACAGTTTACAACCTATGTTGTCCTCTTGAACAACACCCTGATCTTCACAATGCAAGTCATATACCCCTTATGAGTCTTGTATTTCTTCTTGGTTGAAGGTTTTGAGAACATACTAGATTCTTGCTCGCTGGCCTGCTCTATTTTGAATAGCATTGTAGATTGCCCTCTAAATGTAATTAAATAAAAGGAAACAAGAGATTTGAAGTCCCATCCTTTGTTGTGCCACTACCCTGTTAAGGTACAAGCTCACCTTTTTTTGGGTTAATGAATAAGTTCTACCTAATCTTTTATTATGTTCCAGTTGAGCACTATCTAGAAACAACATAATGAAAAGTCAATGAAACTATGTTATATCTGTGGAGCATATCTTGCAACGAAATGAATGAATTTTTCTTTGGTTTGAGAGGGAATGACTAGGATTAATTGGAACTCAAAAATCAGATGTGAAACTGTTTGTTTGTTTCTAGAAATGCAATAATGATCTGATGCTTTTATGTGCCTTTAATGTGATGATGTAATGTTGGTATAATTTTTTTTGCAATAAGATTGTAGATATTTTCAAAAAATTCCTTTCTTTAATTTGAGTTTTAATGACATCAAAGTCATCCACACACAAAACATATAGTTATATACACATAAAAAATTATAGAACTATATCAATTATAAATTTGCATAATTGTATTTATTCCCTTAGGAAGGGACTCCAACTCTTTTAGAGCTCTTGTTATTGTTAAATTATCTTTCAAGTGTTTAGACATAACATGAACTATAATGTACAATGTCATTCATTTCTTGACGCTCATCTATATATGTGTAAAGGAAAATAAATATAACTCAATTAATTTTATTTATAAGAGTCTAATAGAATATTTATATGTTAAATTAAGAAATTAAATATACTGGATGATGGCATATAGTTTTATAAATGAAAGCAGATAGTTTTGATATAGTTCTATAATTTGATTCAATTTATAATTATAAATATATTTCCTTTGTTTGTGTTTCGTCTTAAATTTTGTATTAGATTCATCCTTTGTGGATTGAGTTTATACACTTAGATCAATTCCGTAAGCAAAGAGCTACTCTATGGATTGTGGATTGGACCATATAACATGTGATGTTGTTCTTTAGTTTCTTCTTAGGTCAACTCCTAGAAAAGATTAACTTTATAGTCATGCAAAAGTTTATTATACTACAAGCAACCATATAGATGGCCTAGATGATGATAATGAAATAAATGCTATTTTTAGTGCATCAATCAAAGTCTAATTTTGATAAATGCTTCATGAATATTGTTATAATTGGAATGATCTAGTATGAGTGAGGATGGAAGATAAGTATAATAATTGAATGCCTTTAAATACCAAGAACATGACAATAAATCATACAATTGTGTGTTTACTTGGTTCATAACATCTAGCAAAGTGAATATAAATAGGATAGTCTCAAAGACATACAAATGCTTATAAACAAAGGTAGGGGAGGGATAGTAGCATTAGCCCAAATTCTCACAAGATTTCATCATTTGACGATTTGTAATTGTATCAAATATCCTCTCAAAATGGCCACAAAACTAAATGGTAATAACAATGGATGTATGCAAATTTATAACATTACAATTTGTACTCACTTTGAGGTACATGTGAATCCTAAAATGGTTAAATACCTCAATGTATGCGAGAATTCACAAAAATACACAAAAAGTAAAAAATATTGCATCAAAATATCATGGGACTATTTTGTCTATTCTAAAATCATTTTATTATTGGTTATTATATAATGCATGTGTACCATTAGACAATTTCTAGAACACACAAAATATGCATCAATATATGAAACAATTATATTCCCAACAAATGTATAAAACTTTTAATTACTATTTATACATTCAATTATAGACCTCCTTTCAAACATATTTTATATACAACACAATCAACTTAACCATTCCACCTCCTTCCGGTGCAATTGCTAGTTCTAGATAAATTTTTTGAAAGAGGAAGTTGAATGCATAAATACGATGATAAATGGGTACTACTTAAATGCTCTCCCTAACTAGATTAAATGGTTTTAGCTCCGTGGACACCGTATGCGCATAAATCTCAATATACGGATTCTAACTTCCCCCTCAACCAAGCACAAAGGCAAAAGTGTAGTGAATCAAAATTTATGTCCTTACACCGAATGTTATTACAAAGGGAATTGGCTTTATTTAAAAGGAAAAGACGGCGTCAAATTCAGACGGTGACCATTGACATGCAATAAATAAAAAAGATTAATTATAACGCTGCGTCGAACACGTGAAGAAATCTCTTACACACATATTGTTAACCAAAACAAACCCTAGACACCTAACCTGGATTGCCCTTATGATTTCATAAAATTGTGTAGATTTCGTACTTCAATTTGACTAACATATACTCCTTCCCGATTAAAAAGTCTGTTTGCCGGGAAAATAAACCGGCTGCCGCCATCATGGAGGGTTTGTTTGTATGTGTAATGAGTTTGGGGTTAGCTCTCACGTGTTTTTGATATTTTGGTTGCAAATGCATCTGTCATGGATCCGTCGATCCTTCTGCATGGCGATCAGTAGAGTTTTTCCGGTATTAGTCTCTGTAAGAAATATATCATCTACGCAACAATAATAATTTGCCCTCCAAGTCTTCGAATTGGCACAATTTGCAAGTTCATCGATTTGGCTGGTAGAATCCTGGTGCTCGTTGCGAATCTCGTGAGATCCGCGGCTTAAGGGAATCAATCCGGCCAGTTTTCCTATAGGTACGCATATAACGCTCAATAATAGCTCGTTAGAATGATATAAATTTGAAATATTTGCAGTGAGAGAATTTTTATACGGTATTTAGGTTATTGAAATTTTGTATGTTCCTGTATTTTTGGTTGTGAGGGAAGATTATACAGTTTGCCAGATCTGGGGTTTTGGGCCTTGATCTGAGAGTTTTTGGGGAAGTTTGCGATTTCTGAGCTGAAATTTAACAGGCATGATTGGACGTTGTGAAAACTGAACATTTATTTAAAAAGTTGGGTAAAATTTTGGGGGAAATTGATGCAAGCGGCAGCTGCATGGCTAATTTTAGTGGGAAATTGTAGAAGGAGCAGTAATTTGGTGTGGTTTTGCAAATGCAGAGCGGTGTTGGAGTCATATGCACTGGTCTGTCGAAATTTGAACAAAATCAATCAAGTGCGAAGCGAATTCTGGCTGGATTGAAGGTTTTGTTGATTTGATTTGCATTTTGTTGTGTTGCGGCTCATGGCGTCGTCGTCTCCATTTCTAATGGATGATCAGTCCGATGCGGATTTTTTTGATAAGCTTGTGGATGATGACGATGATTATCAAGTTTCTAATTCTGTAATTTTAGAAAATACTACGTCGACTGATACTGCAGAAATCGAGCCTGATGCGGCTTCTATGGATAACACAAGTGATGCAATATCGAAATTGATGTTGGATGCAACAGAAGATAATGAAAAGGCGTTATCTTTTATTTCAGCAGAAGAAGTTATAGGGTTAAATAAGATTTCACCAATCGCAAGTGGGTTAACAAGTATATCTGGTGAAAATAAGGCTTCAAATGTCGAGGGCTACAAAAGGGAAGATGCTCCTTCAGAGGGCTTCTCATCTGAGCAGAAGCAGTTGTCCTTGGACAACATGGTTAAGGAGGAAATGGTTATGGAATCTGCGGAAATTGCATTTGCTAAATCTGGAATTAATGAAGAAGTGGACTTTTTGATTAATGACACTGACGATGAATACCAGGAGGGCACAAAATCTGCAGAAAATACGTTTGATAAATCTAGAAATAATGAAGAAGTGGACTTTTCGTTTAATGGCACTGATGATGGAAATGAGAAGGGCACAAATTCATTGGATTCAAAGCCAGAGCAGACAGGAAGCAAGAGTATTCGTACAAATGTTAGAGAAGTTCAATGGAGTAATTTTAACGCAACAGATGTGCATTCTGATGTAGGTGGCTTCGGGTCATATTCAGATTTTTATGCAGATTTTCCCAACGATTTGTCACAGCAAGCAGGGGAATCAGGGGTTGATTTTTATCAAACTGTAAACTATGATGCAGCAGGGCAGCCAATTTCTGATTCAATACCTTATCAGACATCCCAAGTTTTAGAAAATGGAACCCTTAATGCTTTGGATGCTGCTCCTCCTCAGCTTAAAGCAAACAGCTTATCTGAAACTGAGTCTGTTTACCAGTACAACAATGGGGAGCTTGAAGGGCATTTTACCAGTTCAGTTTCTCCAGATCAGTCTCACAGTGCAGGGGATAGTCAGGATAAATATTTTAATGAATGGCAAAATGATTATCCAGGTTGGAGGTATGATCAAGCAACAGGAGAATGGCATCAGGTGGAGGGGTATGAAACAACAGCAGTAGGTTCATCTATTGGGGACGGGTTCAAGCAAGATGAATCACAGTACAATTTGCAGTCTATGCAGAGCAGTGTTAGCTATTCCAGCTGGCAAGTCCAGGGTAGCCAAATTTATCATGCTCAGAGTGCTGGGGGATTGGCTGACCAAGTTGAATCAATAAATACAGATGCCAGTGCTGCTTCTGGACATGGATTTGCAGAGGAGACTGCCCCTAATTGGCAACAGGAGTCACAGAATACCTCTCAAAACCAGGAGAATGTTTATTATGATCCTCAGTATCCAGGATGGTATTATGACTTTCTTGCACAAGAGTGGCGTCAGGTCGCAAATTTTGATCAAATGGACCAGGGTCAAACATCCCAAACAGACCATAGTCAAATGGGCAATGGTCAAACATCCCATTCAGCTGGACCCATGGATGTATCTACTTTTGGTAGCCAACAAATGTTGCCTGAGCAAACTAAGATGTTAAATGGAGATAATAGCAGTTATGCTTACAATAATCCCAGTTTAAATGGACATGACAATCAATTTAAAGGGTTGCAGATGCAAAGTACTCCAACATCATGGTCGACATCTTCAAATGATTATTCTATGAGTAACGGGCAATGGGAAAATCCTATTTCTCAAGAGAATGTGTATGATGGCAATCAGGCTGGTCATGTTGGAGTTTTGACCAATTATGCGACTGGAGAAAAGTCCAATGATTCACTCATTAGAAATAGGAGTAATGTGTACACTATGGGTCCAAATAGACAGGGTGACTCAGATCAGACGGCAAGTTTTTATGTTCCAAATTCTACCGTGTACAATCCAGCTGCAGATGTACAGGGACAATTTGATCAGGCAACCCATATCAATGCTTCAACTTCTACTCTATTAAATCCTGCAGCAAGAGTACACAGTCAAGTGGATCAGGCAACCCATTTTCATGTCCCAAATTCTACTGTGTACAATCCAGGTGCAAGCACCCAGGGGCAGTTGGATCAGGCATCCAATTTTGATGTTCCAAATACTTTTGCATATAACCAATCGAATCAAGGATCCACTAGCCATCATAGTGATATCAGTTTTCAAAATCCAAATTCTGATCCAAATGTTTACATGTATAGTAATCAACAGGTGGATCATAATAATGGTTCTCAAGCCAGCCATGATTATTTTGGGAATGTACAGACAGCAGATTATTCTCATAAGATGTATCAGCTTGGTCAACATTCACATCATACACCTCTGATCAACTCTTCTATGGAAGCAAAGTCATCTGAAGGTCGTCCTCTCCATGCACTGGTGACATTTGGCTTTGGTGGGAAAATTGTGGTTTTCAATCCAAAAAATAACTTCAGCTTGGCATCCAACTATGGTTCTCAGGTGAGGTGTGAACTTTGCTTAGAATTTTTAATCTAGTCTTATGATTTGTATTTATGAATGATTCAATGTGCTCATTCTTGAGCTTTTGGTCAGCAGGATAACTTTGCTTAGTTTTTTTAATCTAATCTATTATGATTTGTATGAATGAATGCTTCATGAACTCATTCTCAAACTTTTGGTAAGCAGGATAACAGTGGTGGTGTTATGACAGTACATAACATGGCACAACTGATCAAGGAAAACAGTGGCAATGGAAGTGGAGACTTTGAGAGTAATTACTTTGACACTATCTGCCGACAAGCTTTTTCAAGCCCTCTTGTTGGTGGAAGTGTGGCAAGCAAAGAGATATTTAAATGGATTGATGAGAGGATTGCAAATTGTGAATCATCAGACTTTGGAAATCCAGAGATTATGCGCATGCTTCTTTGTTCATTAAAGATTTTCTGTCAGCACTATGGGAAACTGCGTTCTGCTTTCGGCAATGGTGGGGCCTCACAGGTGATACTAACTTTCTTCTGTTTTTACAAAATGTATTTCTAGTATTGAATTATGAATGCCATGTTATTCAGATAAAAATATACACATCACTAAATTAACGGTGTACAAGCCCTGATCAAAGTTACAAGCACTGTGGTTGTGTGTGCAACAAGGTGCCCAGATGTTAGGATTTTGCAATTTCCATATTTTGAAATAAATTTGTGGCGTGTGTGTGTCTGATTAGGAAAATGGAAATGATATGATTGCAAGCCTATGTTCCATGGAAATATGTGTCCACCTCTCAACTCCCTAGGTGAAGCTTCCCATGGAGATGGGGAGGCAGTGGGGATGTCACCAAGACGTCCTTTTTAAAGCTGATGAGAGGGGATGTCTCCACTGCATCCATCCACTTGTTTCTTATGAAAAATAGTCCTCCTGAGGGGTCTGGTGAAACATTGAAAAGAAGGTATGGAATATAATGGACACTGGTCGCCCTCATTTATAGACTTGACAATGGTTTTTTTACTTGCAACAGTTTATAACTCAGACCACCAATTTGTTTATCTAAATTCTTGTCTCAGCCAAATACACTTAAGCCATCCAAGAAATTCTGAAAATATTCTTTGGAGCTGGATGCGATTAGATGAAATTCATTTTCCTCTCAAAGATGGAAGAAAATTGGGACAATCATGAACCTCGGCAACATTTTTTTAACTTTTTCTCAGAAAAATATATTTTTCCCAATTCTCTCAAAAGGTTCAGTAACTTTACTTGCTTATCAGCTCGTAAGTTATCTTTCTATAAACTGCAGAGACTGACTAGAATTTCTCTGACTAATCACTGATACGATGCCATGATTAATGGTTTTGGTTTCATAAACTTTGAATCCATGAGATAGAATTTAGTATGGTATTGGAACCTTTGGGTGAGGACGTATTTAGAATGGTAGGAGGAGCAACAACAATAATAGGGGGAGGGGGGAGGAATCATGCTTACTATTAGGCAATGTATGGAATAGGGGACAGAGAAATGGAACAATATGGATCACTGTGATGGTCCATAGGCAAAGGAATGATCATCATAAGAGGAGGTGTAGGAGGGGTAATAGAAGGAGGAGAAGGTGGGTAAGGGGCAGGTGATGAGTCACAGGAAGCAGGTAACAAGTGCACAATCAGTGAAGCTTGTATAAGGTGACAAGGAGGCAAATGTAGGACATCATGAGGGGTGGAAGGAGAAGGTGGCTCGAAAAGGAGATCACATGTGTAGGTAGGAATAGGATGAAGTGTATGCATGTCAATAGGGGAAAACTTGGGTAAAGGTAAATAATGAGATGCATTATATAGCTCATAAAGGTGTGTAATAGAGTGAGTATATGTCGTAGAGTCCTCAAGGTTAATGTCATCTGTGGTGGGGCAAGGAGCAAGGAGGTGGAAGAGAAGTTTTAGAGACACAATTATGTTAGGGAGTAGGAGCGATAGGATCTTTAGTGGTGGAATAGTCATCATAAGGTGCATAAATTAAATCATCATTAGGGGAGAATTTGCTAAAGATATCAAAAGATAGATCATAAAGAGAGGTACCTGAATCATTAGGTGAGGGAGCATTAAGGATAGTAGTAGAATCAATGTCATGGCCTATAGGTGAAAAAGTTCACATAGGAGTAGGGGGATGTAAAGTTGGGAAAACAGGGCAAGTGTCATCATCAATGGTAAAGTGGGATAAATTAGGTGTAATAGTAGGAGGAGCAATAGAGGAGGGATAAATGGCATATGGATATTCTGTAGGTAAATGAGAGAAGGAAGGGTGCCTGGTAAGAGAAGACAATATATGCCCATAGGAAGGAGACAACTCTTGGTTTAATAAGGTAAGAATATGATTAAGCACATTAGGTTGGGTAGTGAGGAGGTTAGACCAAAGTAAGGATCAAGGAAATTGGCATGGATAGAGTACAAGTAAAAGAAAGCCCATGATAGGCTGGAAGGCAACAATAGGTGCTGGGTAAGTTTAATGAAGTGCTAGAACAAAAGGAAGAGGTCTTGTGCATGGTGATGTGGGATTAGGGAAAGAGGAGTACGAGGGTGAGAAAACAAGTGATAAGAAGAATGATTTAGGGTTTTGGAAAGGTGGAAGACAAAGAAAAAAGAGGGGAAAAGAGAATAAAAAATGATGAGAAGAGGTAAATAGAAATAAAATGACAAGGTTGCTAGTCTACACACGAGTGTTTCAGAAATCAAGCATGTAAGGTAATGGCTTCACTGAATGAAAGAACAAAGATCAAGCCCTAAGTGTGTTTCTGATGAAGAATGAATATGGTTTATTCTTTCTTTAGTGTGTTTATCAAGTATTAAATCAAATTCAACTTTTAGATTATTGATGCACAATTTCTAAACATGATCTGATCTAAAAAACACAAGAACTGAGACTTGAACATGCAAACAATAAAGCAAACTAGAAAATGAGAAGTCAAAACAAGAAAAACAAATCTTGTGAATCTGGAAAATTGAATGTGATGATTTCAGAAGGCTTATAATGGCTACATGAGGTTCCAAAAAAATTTGGAGCCTGTTGGAGGTGTCTATTACAAAAGGGCTGAGGCTGACTGCTAAGGGGTGATGTAGGTGTAAGTCTGGCACCTTGATAGAATGACTTGGGACTTGGAATTGGGGGAGGGTTACTGTGCTTGAAAATGTCTAATCTCCTTTCTTGTTACATTTCTGTTTCTTGTCAATAATTTCCAGTAACTCAGTGCTAAGTTTTTCCAGTTTGACTACTTGATTATGAGCATTCTCACGCTAATTTTGTTTTCTGTATTGAATATTTTAGATTACAATGTTTGTCTAGTGGCAATTTATCATTCTGACATGTACATGATACAGGAAATTGATGGGCCTGAGGCAGCTCTTACCAAGCTTTTTGCCTCTGCAAAATCAACTGGGTATGGATTGAATAGGTTTGGTGTTGATACAAAGTGTCTGCAAACTGTGCCATCTGAAAGCCAATTACAGGTATTTAGTTAATTATAAATTTAAAACTTTTGACATATTCTCTAACCTGTTGTATATGCTAAGGGGGTTGGATTATGTATTTTCTTTTAAATTTTATACAGTCAATAGCGCTTGAGATGAAGAACCTCCTGGTTGCTGGGAAACGGAAGGAGGCCCTTCTGCTTGCACAGCAAGGTCACTTATGGGGTCCTGCTCTTGTTCTTGCTTGGCAGCTTGGTCAGCAGGTTCGTGACTTTTTGTAGGTGCCTCTAAAATAATGTCCTTATGTCTCTTGGTTAAGCTCAACGTTGAAATTTTCATGTTATCAAACTCTAAACAAATATCGAATTTGAGTAGGGTGTACTGTGTAGTATATGTTCTGCTTCCACTTCAAACTGACATCTAGCATCTAATAACATGTGGTTTTTATTTCATAATTATGTTTAATTTTTCTTTTGGTAAGTATTAAACATGTCTTGAGTGTCAATGAAGCATGCTAGGATAGATTGTTTGTTTGACCGAAATTCTAATCTGTAAGTTTTAATGATTGTGTTTGATGTTGAAAATTTCTTTTCAAGTTTGTTTTACCCATGACACTGAACATGTTCTGTGCACAAAACAATGAAAGTAAATACCTCACTTGTAATTAAAGCATACAAGAAGACACACATTTTGAAAATCCATTTGTTTACACCCTGAATATTTGAACTCTGTCAAGTAAGATGCAATGTGGAGAGTTCCTATGTAACGTCTACTTAAAAACTTGTGTCTTTGAAATCATTAACTTGTTTCTGTTTCACCATAAATATCTTATTCTTTTTAATGGACATGGATTGGTTTCTAAATTTATAGTAATAATGCAGGTTATATGAAAGTTTGAGATTTTATTTCTGATAAAAACAATTTGGTCTTGGTGTAAACTCCACAATACACATCAAGCAAGCTATCTCAGACAACAAATAAATATATAAACTAGGAAAATACCAGAATAGAAGTTTAGTCCAGGCAAATCTACCAAGACCATGTTAGCTTAGAGCTATTAGAAGGCTGACGTTTGAGCCATAATCCTTCAAAATGCAGCCATAAATGGTTTCAGTTTGTTGATGTCATCCATAGAGTTCTGTGTATACTTGTAAACCCAAATCTCCAGCTGTATGAATGGCTTGGAAAATTCTTTTGCTGAATTTATTGAATTTAATAAGAGTTTGGAGTTCTCTTTCATTAAAACATAAACCTGGATTAAAAATTCTGCAGTTAAGATTTCCTTGATATTCTAAGAAGAAATTATAAATTTTTGAAAATATTTTCATGGGTAGGAGTAAAATAGCATTAGAATTCCAGGGACAGTACTATTGATAATCACCAAAATATCAGGCTGACCATATTAGCCCATGAGTTGGAAACCTGATTTTGTCTAATTGGAAAGTTTTTCCCACAAGTTGAATGGCTACATTAGAAAGGATCAACTAACATGTTGTAAATTGTTCTTTTTTCCAATATTTGTCTCAATATAATGTGGCAGGTAAATAATGCTATATAAATTTTAATTTGGAACTTCTAGTTTGGGGCCTGTGAGATTTTATGATTGCATTTTTATCTATCACTTAATGCTCTTGAGATCATATAAATGTTTATGCATATTGCTGCTCCTTTAATCTATATTGATGTTACATTTTGTCATTTTTAACCATTACATGTTTGGACATTTTCATGTGTGTAAAAACCATTGAATTGAGTTTTTTTTCTGTTAAAAATTGGCCCATTTTGTGTAAGAACTTTTCAAATGATTTTGAATTTCTGATGTAAAAATGAATACCCCCATAACAATTAGTGCAAGAATAAAAAGATGATTGTGTGTTATTAGATATAATGATTTATGATTTTATGTGATAGCAATGCTGAAAGTACCTACTTTCTAATAAATGCGTATTTAGACAACTGTGCACATACAATCTTATTCTTGTCCCTGAAGCAGGGTCTAGAAGTTAGACACCAAATGTTGGTGCAAAAAAGAGGTATTTACAAAATTGTTTCCTTATGGATTATTTATTAAAATTGTGAACCCATGAAAAGAATCTCAAAACATAATTATGTTCTTTTCATTTTAAATGAAAATTTATATCTTCAAAAAGATATAAAATGCTTAAGATAGATGAATGGTTATAATTTGGGGCATAGTTGGCAGGCTTGTGAGATGGAACAAAATGTGGACTACAACATGTCATCTCTTGACAAAATGTTCAGAGACAATTTGTGACAAGCAACAGATTGTGCAGAAAATATCAATTGCAGTGTGCCTTTTGATTATTGATTTTTCCTGAAGCTTGTGAGTGAGTTAGTCATGGTAGGAATTCTTGTACATGGGTTTTTGAGAACTGTTGGACTTGAAATATTATGCAACAAACAGGAGGAATAATAAACTGTGTTGATAGTAAGCATTTGAATATATAGTTTAACAGCATGCTTACTGGTTCCCTCACTTTGCTTTTTAAACATTGTTTCTGCACATCATGGTAAAAATGACAGGAAAATTCAAGTAGCTTGTACAGTCACACTATCCCATGATATTTTCTTGTGATTAAATAATGTTTTTCTTCTTTGTTTTGAATAAGTGACCTGCTGTTAACATTTATGTATTTTCACAGCTTTTAATACATGTCTGTACATTTTGCAGTTTTATGTTGACACTGTGAAACTAATGGCACAGCAACAGTTCATGCCTGGAACACCTCTTCGAACTTTATGCCTAATTTTAGCAGGGCAGCCAGCTGAAGTATTTTCCACAAGCAGTTCAGCATCATTATCCAATTCACATACTAGCAATGCCATTGGGCTGCAACAGTCAGATCAGGTTTGTGATTTCTTTAGGCAAAAGGTTGTTGTTAGGTATTATTTACAAATCATAGTTTCACCTTCATGTGGATTTACAATTTAAATATCTGATATTTGGGGTAGATTCCTCAGTGGATTTTTCTGTCATGACAAGCAGCTCAGAAAGGAAATCAATTTACTGGTCTATGCAATGACAATTTTGGATGGACCTGCGTTTTTTAATATTGTTTGGTAGCCTCTTACAATCAGATTTTAGATATTCACAGTTAGACATAATAGCATGTCTGAATACCACATTAGAGTTTTCAGTTGTGACATTTCAAGTCTCCTTTTGAGACCCCTCTTCAGGGAAATTACAAGATCAATAATGAGTGTTTTTGGATAGCTGTCAGTGCTTAATTTCAAGAAGATAGGATAATAATTAGAATTTGAGGAAGGTTGGCCCTATAGCTATATGTATGCTTATTTATTTATCTATTTAATAATTCATTAATATTAAATTAATTTAAAAATGGTTTTATTATTCCTAAAAATAAAAAACTAATGTTAATTTTTTAATCTGATTTTTTTTTGCTACTATACCTAGGTTAGGCACCTATGAGCTGCAAAAAGAAGCTTTAAAGAGCTCAGATTGTTGGTAACTGTGGGTTCACCAGATCCATCAAAGTTCAATACTCTTATAATCTATTCATTGATTCCATATCCTATTTCCCATTTTTATGGTTATTTCTTCTAGTAGCTATCTTGTGAAATCAATCCCAACTAGAATTCTGGGGAAGGTAAAATGTGTAAACATTTGCTCAAGATCTGGGATAGAAATAAGCTTCCCTAGTGTATTTACAATAGATGAAAGGTAATCCTCAGACCAAAATTGAAGGGGCAGATTCTGAAGTCTAACCCAAATTGAAGAGTTTTTAGTATTCTAATTATGGATAAAAGTATTTTATTACTAAGGTTGTTATTCTTATTAACAATAAAGATCAAATTAAAAATCGAAATAAGCCTATGAAAGTTATTATTCTTGTTATTGGTGTTCTTTTTACTAATTTTATTACTATTTTAATTTTTTTTTGATTAATTAGTGAGGGTTCTATTGGGGCCCTCACCCTTGAATAATTTTCACAACATTTTGAAAGTACATTGATAATGATATAGAGAAAAAATGCTTCCCCATATAAATAATGTTCATACAAAATTCAAACATTTACTCCCACATTTGTAAAAACATCTTAATGGCCCTATACGTGACTAAAATCTAGAAGGACATATGGCCAGTCACCAAAAAACCCAAAACAACAAATATCTTTTTGTTCTCACCTACATTCTTTTGAAAATCCTCTACTGAGCCACACTGCCACTAGCTGCTTCATCCAGTTCATGTGGAGTGTATCCACCATTCCTTGCTGTGCCCAACCTACCTACATGCTAGAACCAAAAGACCTTAGAGTTAGGAATTCAATGCCATTGAAGATCCACTGGCTGACTTGGCTAGAACCATTTTTCCCTGAGTCAACATCAACATTGTCATGGCATTGGAGATCTCAAGAATTCCATGATTGTGTGTAGCCATGAGGTTCTCCACCACTCGTCTAAGGTTGTGGAAAAACCGCCTAATTGCAGCTCTCTGTACAACATGGTGTTCTTTTTTATTGCCAGACAAACATCCACCATTGATGCTCCTTTCGCGGTCATCATTGTTTCCTCCACACTTCATTTGACCTATTATATCAAAAAGAGGTGGATTAACCAGGAACACAACTTTTCATCTGGTACAACTTTGACAATTTGGCCATGAAGTTCTCATGAATGCACATCTTTGGCCTTGGTGGTCCTGCTTCGCTTAAACTTGTTTCACCTAGCAGCTTCTTAACAAAACCCATAGCAACTACATCACAATTGAATGTTGAAGAAAGTCTCTTCTCTGAAACCCTACTGCACTAGAAAGGATCTCTTTGAGACAATTTTGGGTGCTGGTGAGCCATTTCACATGCTGTGAGAATGATCAACCATAGACTACAAGAATGGACCTTGCCACGCCATACAAACCTCCAAACAGAAAAGAAACAACACAACAATCCACCTGGAATCCCACAATTTAACTCCATTCCCATGCATTGGATATTATGCCACAATGTTGGGAATGAAACCTTTATCAAATCATGTTATTGAACACTTTGAGGTAAAAGATTTTTTAGATATAGCAGTGAATTGATCATCATGTGGTAATGAATATACATGATTTGGGTGTGATAAAATTAATAAGACGGTGTAATGAAATGATAGTGGGGTTTTTTTAGAGTTTAATTTTAGGGGGTTCTCAGTAAACCAATTTGGACAAATTTAACCATGAATTTGGAAAAGTTCAAAAGAACTATATTGTTGTTGTAAGTGGATCTTGGTCAATACCACAATTGGCCAATAGATCTGCTGCCATATTGATTTTTCTATAACAATATGAAAACAAGATCTGTTGAAAGGATTTAGTGATTTTCATGGCTTCATCCAATAGGGTTTTTAGTTATCAGCTTGGGCTTTGTTCCTTGGCAAAACCCGTTTATAACCAGTAAAGAATCTCTTTCAACCATAAACTTTCTCATCCCCAAAGATTTAGCAAGAACTAAACCTTGAACAACCACTTCACATTCAGCCATATTATTTGCGTAGGTGCCCAAGAGGACAGATCCCCCATGCATAAAAAATCCATGATCATCATAAATAACCAGATGTCCACCATCAAGCCTTGGGTTGCCTCTAGAGGCACCATCAAAGCTGAGTTTCACATAGCATTCCAGGGGTGTCATCCACACAATTGATTTTCTAGCAAGATGTTTCTCATTTATTCTATTAAAGGGTGATTAATATATTATATTTTTATGCTAATTTTTGGTTATGTTATTACTATTATATTTTTGATAAATTGATGAGAGTTCTATTGTGGTCCTAGCCCTTGAAAATACAAAAAAGCTACTATGTACAAACAAAAATGACTTAGCCAACCAGATACTAACAAACTATGACAGGTCACAATCAGAAAATGAGGAGCAAGGAGCTCTGAACAAAAACTAAGAACTGAACATGACAAGAGATTAAACAACCCATGAGCAGAGACAAACAAAAATTGAAGGAAAGCAGCTGGGTTCTCTGATTGAGTGACTCCCCTTTATCCAATGCCATGATCTAGCTCATTATCATGATTGTGTTAACCCTCACCCACTACCATTATCACATCACCCTTAGTATGGAGACTGGGCTATCTTTACAGTCCTCTAGGTGCAAGGATTTGACACCATGAATGACTTGCATACACTTGGCAGTCTGACATACATCCCCCAGCATGTGGGAAAGGTAAACAAACTGGTAATCTCAGACTTTTCTTGATTATGAGTGACCTGTAGATGTTTGACTACCATCCTCGAATTGATACAAATATCATACATCCCCTGCAATTGGTGATAAACATCCAACAACTTTTTATTGGGCACACATAGATCATCCATGGTTGCCTGTTGTTTTGGGCCTTATTTCAGCTCAGGAGCAACCTTGGCTCCAATCAATAAAGATGGAGAGAAGGTGCCATGTGTAGGTAAAATCAGGTGCACCACCTGATTTCTGATCTCAGGATCCAACACTTACTCCAATTTTTGCAAAAAGTCCTCAAGGATAGATGCCCTTGAGCATGCCTCCCCTCTGTTGCTTGAACCCTACAGAAACAGGACTCAATTCACCAAATTTAGGGAAACAACTTGATTGTTAAAGGTAATCTGTAGTCGTATTTGAGATTGAGCCCCTACAGAAGGGATCCCTAGGTTTCTGTGAAGCCTTTTGCTTTGGTGTTTAAACCTGCACACGAAAGTGAGAATAATTGCAAAACCTGCATCCGCCAAATCAGCATACATAAGCAATAACAGAGAGAAGCATCGACCAAGCAAATGAAAAATACTCATGTAGAAGGCTAGCCCCTGCCTTGCGTTAAGAACTGGCTTATTGAGAAGCTTGCATAAGGATACAGAGGACGCATCCCTTACATGCCAAAAATAACTTGGCCTTGCTGGTAATGAAAATAAATGATGAATAAAGAGGCCCATTGTAACCATAAAATGGCTTACAAAATAAATCTACTACATAATTTTATTGAAAATAATATTAAGATTACATTGGCCCTCAAAACAGAGCAAAAAAATAGTTAAGAAAGCCCAAAGCAAAAACTCAGGGTGGTGAGTTGAGATTTAGAAGAATATCCAGCTTATGCTAAGCTTCTTGCCTCTTGCTAATGATAGCCAATAATGGGGATTGATCAACTCCAATGTTGGCTAAAAGATCAGCAAACTTATTGCCTTCATGGAAGCAGTGAATACGAAAGATATCTTCAAAAGACTTGTAGAGGGCTAAGGCCTCATCCAACAAACTTCTTTTTTCACACCTCAGACACTCCATTTTTCTCAAACCAAGAATAACTATTGAGGAATCACCTTCAGCTATATGCCTTTTTGCAGCCTAAGTCTGAGGCCAGCGAGAGGCCTTCAATTATTATTGTCCATTCTGCTTCATTATTAGTGTTAGTTCCCAGAAGGTAGGGACCAACTCTCAAGAAAGATCCATTTGAGTCATGGACAACAACTCCTGTGCCAACTGATCCAGGATTACCTCTAGAGGTGCTGCAATAATTGTGTTTACAAAAGCCCTATGGGGGTTTCATCCTATGTGATCTTTTTCTAACTGGCTTATATTAGTTATAAACTTACATATTATCCCTATCATCCCATCATAGGGGTTTGCTGTTGTTATTATTATTTTTTGATTGGTACCTTTGGAATTTTTAGTCTGGTCCAAGCTGGTGAGGTACAAATATGGATCCTCCTCCCGAAACTAAATCACTTTATCCATTAAGGACCAACTCAACCAACACTTAAACAACATATTTAACTTAGAAGACATAGAAGTCCACAATGGAAGTCCAAGAGTCATCACTTACAATTCCACCCAAGATGTCACTATGGTTGAACTTGGGTCTTCATAATGAGAACCCAATGCTTTCAGCGATTGAGCTCAACCCCTTTGACATTATTATTATGTTTAAGGTTTTGAATTAAGGGTCTCCATGAGTTGCTGATCATCCATTCTCCATCTTTGTTGATATTATTAGTCTGCTGCAAGTTTTCAATGACTTCTTTAAGGTGTCTCTTTGAATAGCTTTCTTCCCTTGCCAACACTTTTGCTTTGTTAATGCAAATACAATGCTTAGTTGCTAGTGCTGTTTTTTCTACTATACCATCTTTAATACTGTGATCATGTTTATTAATTCTCGTTTGAATGGATCTGCCCATTTCTCCAATATATGGTCTTCCACATGTGCACTCTATCATGCACATGACGCTATTCTTCTTTGGATCACTCCTATCCTTAACTGACCTTTGTGGTTTAAGAAATTAATGGGTAGGAAGAGGTCTCAATACCTATTTACTAAGGATTTTTGCTAATTCATTTATTATCATGGTCCTTTTCTTTTTCATTTGTTTCCTTCTTTTCATATTCAAATGCCTTGTTAATTTGATTTTCCTTTCTTCTTAAGTACCCTTATGAGGCGATCTTTCTCCAAATATGTTTTGTTTATGTGAAATCCTTCATACTCTTGTAGCCGATGTTTTAACATTCCAGCTTTTTGTGTAGGGTGATGATCTGATTCCGCTTGTAGGTATAGTCCATTGTCTTTTTCCTATAAGCTTGGTGTGAAAGGGATCCTTCTTCGTTTCTACTGAAAAGCACTTTAAAATGAGATATAACCAGTTTCTTCTGATTCCATCGTGAACTGCATTTGTGGTGAAAGGACATGATGCTGATAAACATTTGTCCCATCTTTAAATGTCTTCCATAAGCAATGTTTTTTTTTAATTTTTAATTAAGTGCTATCAGTGGGGATAGCGCTCTCTTATATTAAAGATCAAAAATGGCATTAACTGCCTACATTTTTTCCGACATATCTAGACTCATAGATATCGGACAGCTTAAGTTTACAAAATGGCCATGGATGCCAGTGGTAAAACCTGCAAACGATAGACTGTAAAACCTTATTGAGTTTGCAAAATGGCAATATATGCCTGCAGATTGACCGACTGGTGATGGGCGATGTTATTGTCGGATGGCAGTACTTCGAGCCTTTATGCCATTACATAGTGATATACAGTTGCCAGTGCGTAGCCCAATCTCACTAAATGATCCATTCTCCACTTGTTGAACCAGTCATTGTTTTGGACGAACCTAGTGAGGGCGCTTAGATCATTATTAATAATGCCAGTCCGGTACACCTCCCAGGCGTTACCGAGGAAATTGTTCAGGTAGTCGATCTGGTTTTGAGAGTTGCTCGTGCCTTCCTCCCCTACTTCGGCCTCCACTTCATTCGCTTCCTCCTCCGCTCCAAGAGCCTTGAAACTGTACTTTAGGTAGCTCACCAATCCGTCCGGAGGCAGCTCCAAGGTTGCATTCTCCACTGCTTGTATGTTGATTGCCGAGACAAAGCCATCCAGTTTCACCACCAAGATTTCTCTGGCGCTTGTAATGTCTGACAGTAGGCAAAGGATTACCTCATAAATTCTTCCATTGCACCAATGATCTCCCTCTTGCAGGATCTCTTGAGAGATCATTTCTATTGCTTCGATCACCTGCGGAGAGCCCACTGAGAATATTCTCCTACATTGTGTTCGAAGTGTCTCGTTCGAACAGATGCAGTTAACCCCGAATCTGAACTCCATTCTCCCTTACTGAGGATTTTAGTTCGCAGCCACTTCATGACACTTTCTTCCCCGCGGCTTCCTTATAAGAGCTTGTCTTTTCGGCATGGCAGGGACACGAACCCCAAGCGATTGCGTAGACGTTGCTCGAAACTACACACCTATCCCGTCTGACTGTCCCTTCGTGTTACTTTAGGGAGACCGAAGATCTGTCATCCGTCGAAACTATCAGCGTTTAGGAGAGATGGCAGGCTTGTCCACTGCTTCATTTCATTGCCTATTTTAACTCTTAGTCCTTGGTCCACACCGCAGTTTGCCAGAAGGTCCGCCGCTTTGTTGGCCTCTCTATAGACATGTGATAGGGTATAGTTATTAAGCTTTCCAAGGAGGGATTTAATAGCTTCAATCCAGATATCAAGTTTCCAATTCAGTGTTTTTCCCGAAATGATTGCCTGAATGCAAATTTGGGAGTCCCCTTCAATTTCTACCGATTCTATTCCTTTCTGAATGCAGACTTCCAAACTTAATGCTAGGGCCTCCAATTCTGCAATGTTGTTTGTGTAGGATCCTAAATTCTTGGATGCAGCCCAGACACCCTGACCTTCCATATTTCTAATTATGCAGCCTGCTCCTGCTTTTCCGGGGTTGCCTTTTGCAGCCCCATCAAAGTTAAGTTTCCAATTTAGTTGCTCTGGCGGTTTCCACCGTACTTCCTTCCTATTCACCTTTTTTTAAATCTTTCTCAGATCTTTGGGTAGTTTTAGGCTTGGCCATGTTTTCTTGATTTCCTCGTCCCATCTAGTGAATCTTGTGTTAGATCATACTGAAGAACGGTTGTTTGCTGTTTCTATAATAGCCTTTTGAATATTTTCGATTAACCTATGCCTTTCGAGAGATTGATTCTTGAATATTCGCCTGTTTCTTTCCTTCCAAATATGCCATATCATTAATGACGGAGCTAGTTTCCAAAGGCTCTGCCAATAACCGTTCTGATTTAGTATCGGCCAGCTATTAAGAACCTCACTAACTTTTTGTTGTCTTGGACCTTGAATCCCAAGTGCCCCAGATAGCCAATCCCAGCATGCTGTTGCCATCAGGCAAGATAGGAAGAGGTGATCCAACGTCTCCTCTTCATGTTTGCATAGTACACACCTTGAGGGGACCTCCACTCCTAATCTCTGCAGTCTATCCCAAGTCAGGCATCGTTTGTGAAGTGCCACCCAAAGAAATGCCCCCGCTTTTGGGAGTATTTCACGTTTCCAGTATAGTATTGACATCCAAAATTTATCTTTGCTTTGTAGATTCTGTATTTGGTAACCCATTTTGGCCGAATATTCCCCTGATTTAGCACCGCACCGAATCACTTCATTTTCTTTTTTATTTAATAGTATTGGTCTGTTTTTTAATTCTGCTTCTACTTCAAAGCGTAATTGAGGAGGCAACATATGTGCCGGTATAGTTTTCCAAGTGAATTGACCCCCTACGGAACAGCTATTGAGTTGAACATAATCTTTCACTGTTGATCCCATTTCCACCTGGATCCTATCCACATATTGTTCCACGCCGATTAAGTCTGTCACCATAAGCAATGTTTTTAACGGATAAGTTTCAACTGATTTCATTTCAAAGTTATTCATGAAAAGGTTGGCCACACTTAGATAAGGGAGAACCCTTGCTCATATATTTCACCCTCAACACTAAATAATATTGAATTGAGATACAATTTGACCAATTTTGTAGTTTCTTCATCAGTAATCCTAGAATGACTTCTATTGCTTGCTTAATTGGTATTTTTGTGGAGAGTGACATGACATCAAGGCTAATAACAATTCCTTTGTACTCCGTTTTTTATTCGTTATGAATACAACAAAAAGCTGAGGAGTTTTTATATAGGAGTTGCTTTTCAAAATGATTTAAGTTTTTCTGCAACAAAGGAAGCTAATTGATGTGTTGGCAACTTAATAATATCAACAATTAGTTTCATTGTTTCATCCAAGGTCGATCATAGATCTTGGAGTAATTTCTAATTTTGGCAGGACTTGTTTGTTAATTGTTTTGTCAAGATTTTGTGCTTCTGATTACAAGCAATTGTGCATTTAGCTTTTTTATAGGGAAAATTGTCATTTTGAAGTGGCAATTGCTGAATGGTATGCATAAAGTAGACTGACTATAATCACCAGCTTCTAGATCTACTAATATTTATTTCATGGAGTTTCATTTTCCCGAGGTCTGGCATTAAGGTGCATGGAAAAAATGGCTTGGATGCATATATGAAATACTCCATCTCCTTAGAGACCTTGTGATAGTTATGAAGGCATATAAGAAAAAACTGACATTAGATGGATATGAGTAGATGTATAAGTATAATCCTACAATAATTAGTGTCTTAATGGCAGAGAATTACAGCTGCAGTTGTACTCCTCTTTTCTATTTTTTTCTCCTCTAGCAAGGAGAGCCTTCTTTGCTCAGGGAACACAAGGTAAGGTAACCTTGTGTTTCATTGAAATACACAATTTCAGATCTTGGCCAGAGATTTGATGTCCTCTCTCATTTGAAAGTTAGATCTTTGTAGGTTCTCTTTGAGTGATCCTAGAATTTCCTGGCCTTGCTTAACTAATTTTTTTGTCCCTAGTACTATCTGTGATAATCAAATCTACGAATGATATGGCATCATAACCATAGAAGGCTTTGAAAGGTGTCAGGCCAATGGACATATTGTAACAATACTCCTCTAAATAGAGCCATTTGGTCCAGGCTGTCTGATATGTGGCTTTGTAGTTTCAGAAATAGCCTTCGATCCACTTATTGACTATTTCTCTTTGTCCATCAGTCTGTGGATGGTAACTAGTACGTGGTGATAATTTAGTTTCAGTTAGATGAAAGAGTTCTTACCAGAACAAGTTGAGGAATTGACTATCTCTACCATTTACCATGTTTTTTGGCAACCCATGTAATCTAAAAACCTCTTTGAAAAATAATTTGGCTACTTGAGATACCTTAAACTCCATAGCTATGGCAAATAAATGCCCATACTTAGAAAGTCTATCAACCACCACATATAAACAATTTTTACCATGTGACTTAGGGAGTCTGATAATGAAATCCATAGATGTACTTTCCCATTTTTGGTTTGGAATCGGTATGGTTGTAATAACCCTGTGGGAAAGACATGTTCTATTTTATTTTTTAAGTAGATAAGGCAGTCCCTAATGTACTTAAGTATGTCTCCTTTGAGATCTTTCCATGGAAATCTGTCCCCAATTTGTTGGTAGGTTTTAAAGTAGCCTTGATGTCTTGCTAGGGGTATATCATGTGCAGCCTTCAAAATCTTATTGCAGCCTTTACAATCTTATTCTTGTTCTTTGATCTTGGGCTAAGATAAATTCTGTCTTTATATAGAATAAGATCATCTACTACCTTGTATATCTCATCATGGATCTTTCCTTCCAAAATTTCAATAGCAAATGCATCTTTTCCACGCTCTATTATTATGTCAGCTTTCCAATCAATATAATTTTGTGATAATGAACATAAGTTAGGCTTTCTTGATAGAGCATCAACTACCACATTATTCTTACCTTTGACGTATTCGATGTCAAAGTCATAGGCTTGAAGCTTGTTTACCCATTTTTGTTGCTTGTTGTTTAGATCTCTTTGGTTAAGCAAAAACATCAAACTACTATGGTTTGTTTTGACCACAAACTAGATATTTTCTAAATTTGTCTAGGGCATGAATTATAACTAATATTTCCTTATCATGGATTGAAATAACTCTTTTCAATTTTTTTTAACTTTTGGCTCTCAAAAGCTATTGGATGTCCTTTTTGCATTAATATTGCCCCAACTCCTTCACTTGATGCATCACATGTTCGGACAAACAAAAGTGAGAAATCTAGAATGGCAAGTATAGGACACGAGATTATTACTTCCTTGAGTTTATTGAAGGCTTGTTGAGTTGCTTTTGTCCATGCAAATGCTCCCTTCTTGGTTAAATCTGTTAATGGAACATCTAGTTGAGAGAATCCTTTATAAATCTTCTATAAAAGCTACAATATCAATGACATATCCTAAACAGAGAATCTCCGTTAACCCAAACTCACATTTGGATTCCTTAGCATAAAAGGACTATTGCTCTAATATTCCCAAAGCTTCATCCAAATGTTGTTGATGTTCCTCCCATAATTTGCTGTAGATCAAGATTTCATCAAAGAATACTAGGACAAATTGTCTCAATCGATTTTTGAATACATGGTTCATTCATAATTGGAAAGTTCATTAGTTAAGCCAAAGTGCATAACTAAAAATTAAAAATGTTCAAAATGACATCCAAAAGCAGTCTTATGCACATCTTCTTGTTGCACTTGTATTTGATGATACCCTGATCTCAAATCAATTTTTAAGAAATACACCGCTCTATGTGATTCATCAATTAACTCATCAATTCTGGGAATGAGATATCTGTTTTTAATAGTTATTTTTTGTTTAAAGCCCTAAAATCTATGCACATTTGCATAGTTTCATCTTTCTTTTGTACTAAGACAATTGAACATGCAAAAGGGCTAGAACTTGACCTAATAAGACCCATATCAAGAAGTTCTTTAACTGTTTTTCCAATTTCTTCCTTATATCTTTGTGGATGCCTATAGTGAGTAGTTATTATGAATTTTGTTCTTGTTTCAAGTTTTATAATATGTGGAAACCCTCTATCAGGAAGTAATTATGAAGGAATGTCTTTAAAAGGCATGCTATGCTTGTCCAAGATTTTTTGTATGTCCATATGATAGGATTTCTCACTTGTAATGGCTATAGATGTTACTAAACATTGTGCCGCCCATGCTACTTGTCCGCTCAGAAAACATCTTTCCACTCTTTTTGTTGATATAGTTCTAGGGGCTCCATCTAAACTGCCTTGTAACAATATGTCTTTTCCTACTGGTTTGAATCTTAATTCCATTGTCTGGTAATTTTGTGTAAACTCTCCCAAAGAGTGTAGCCATTGCACTTCTAAGATCATAGCGGTTTCTCCTATGCCCACCACATAGAAGTCATCTTGCATTTTGTGTCTACCAAGGGTAACTTCCAATTATTGGATTTTCTTAGTGCTTGGGATGGTAAAACTGTCTGCTACAATAACATGGAATCTGTTGAAACTACTGTTTGTAACCCTCTTCTAGCTACTAATCGTTCATCAATAAAATTGTGTGTTGCTCCACTATCAATTAGGACTGTAACTTTGTGCCTTTGTAGGACTCCACGTTCTCAAAAAGGATGATATTTTGGAGCACCTGACAGGGTTGCAAGCACACCCTTTGAATATTCACTTTCTTCCTTTGATTTAATTTCACCTTTCAAGTACTTTGGATTTTGGTTCTTCCTCCTCATCGGACATTACTTCTATGTAATGCACCTTTTCCCAAACAACAGTGTCTAGGTTCCCATGGTTTTATGAAGGAAAAGCATAATTTGTTTCAGTACAATTCATCTTCGGTTACTTCATCAAAATTATTACTCTTTGGTGGTAACGTCTTTTGTTGAGAAAAACCCTTTTGAAAAGGTTTAATATTTGGCCCTACAAGAGGGTTTTTCTGAAATAACTTATTCTTAGCTATGAAAGTTCTTAAATTCAAAGTTCTTTTGATAGCCTCTTGAAGGTTAATGGGCCAAATACCTTAATTAAACCCCTAAGAGGTTTAGTCAGTCCTTCGATAAAGAGGACAATTAATTTTCTTTCTCGTTTTAATTTTGCCAATTCTCTAAAATGGGCTTTTGGATCCTTTCAATCAAATCTCTCAATTAACCTTTTGCAAAACTCATCATGCGTCTATTCACGAGCTGATCCATCCAAGTGGAAGGTTGCAAATTTGATGGCATTGTCCTCGATTGGTTTCAATGATAGGTATGCATGTAATTTCTACACCCACGCATGAGCAATACACTTGTTAGATCCATCAAATGAAGATAATGTTAATTTACCCAAAGTTTGTTGACGTTCATTTTGTCTTGGCTGGGGTCTAGGCTTCAAATCTGTTTCTTCCTCACTTTGTATTTATGTAATTTGTGAGAGACATTGCTTGTTGAATTTCTCTAGGGAGATTTCTATATTCTACAAAAGCAGCAATATCATCTTGCATTGAATTTCGTGTTTCTTCAATGGAAATTTCTTCTCCCCTTTGAATGAAAGTGGGATGAAGGGGTCTATCCATATACCCAAACTTGGTTTTTTGTGTGTGACTTTTATGCTCATTATTGTTATTGTTAGAAGTTTCCCTACTATCTTTGATTATTGTAATTTTCTACATTAATCTTATGTAAAATGTGCCTCTTATCATAAGGTCAAGTTTTTAATCTATTTTATTTGCATAATCACAGTTGTCATTCTTCCAAACCATTTTTACTTAAGCTGTCTCGAGATCTAAAATGTTTTCAATTGGTTTGTGCTTAGAATTTTGGGTTTTTCTTAGTTCTCTTTTACAATATCTGCTAACTCTGTCACTAAATTGCATATAGAGGAAGACTCGCAGGCTGGCAGGATCTAGCTCCAATACAATTTGTGTCCCTTTTTTGATTTTTTTCTTATTTTTCCTTAAAACATAATAAAATGTAACTTACAGTAAAACTTGCACAGTCAATTATCAATAAGAATTTTCTGATTTTATTACTAACCTAATGATTGCTGTTAAATTTGATTTTTAGTGTTTTGGGCACTCAAAATTAGCTTTAGATTTATTTTAAATATTTTCTCTTATAGAATTATTGAAATACTTGAAGTTTGCAGTAGTTTAACACACTGAAATGCCTTTGGAAAATAACTTCCAATATGCTTTAGTTGGATTTTCATCCACCAACTCTGCAAGAAAAAAAAGAGTCTTCATTCTTTAATTTTCAGGCCTAGAGGGGTTTCATCCTCATGCTGTTAGAATGTGATCTCTGCTCAACAAAAGATGACATCATATATATAAAGTCTTTGACGACAACTTCCATCCTCCTTGTTTGACTTCTTTTATATCCTTCTCTGCCAAAGGACGCCACCCTTCATTTGTATTTTAGCAACAAATTAATTTTTAATTAACTTTTCTTTTTCCTTAAAACAGGTGCTGCCCATTCATAAAACATCTTAATGAAAGGCTGCTCCCTTAATATCAAATTAAGGAGGGGGCATCACAAAAGGAAGCAGGGTTTCCTTTATTACCTCATTAGCCAGATCTTGGGTTCTTGTTTCTAGCTATATGTTTCTTCTTGGATTTGATGGATGATAGTTTTTAAAGATCAGATATAATGCACAGAAATTAATTCAAAATGAGACAAAGACACAGCAAATACCCTGGGAAAACCCTCCAACCCGAGGGAGAAAAAACCCAGCCAATATATCTCCTATATATTGATAGCAATAAGAGCAGCAATCTGCTTACAACTCAGGCACAACACAATGCCTAAAAGATACAATGAACATCACCTCTTCTAGATGCAAAGATACAAATAATATAAGTTTCTCCTTGAATCGATCTGCTGCAATAGTGCGAACTTCTTCTTAAAGAATGCTGAATGAACTTGAATGAATAACCACAATGAAGGATCTCCCATATATATCCAATCGCATTCCTTCATGAAGAGATGTCGGCCTCAAGAGGAAAGACATCTTCTTGAGGAGGCGCGAATATCAAGACAAGTCGGCCCATTTCATTAAATAATAATAATTATTTATTATAACCTTTTAATCTTTTATTCATGATTAAGGCGCCTCCTTAATTAGTTCGATTATATATATATAAATTTAAATAGCCATAGGCTACATTTAAATTTATTCTTCTATTTGAATCTGGAAGTATTACACATGTGGCTGCATTTTAACATCAACACTCCCTCTCAGCTAGGGAGGAATACTTCCACCTACACAAGACACATCACCTCATTGTGATGTCAATCAACATGACTACATCCATGTGAGAAAAGAGCTTATCACCTCATCGTGAAAGCATATCACCTCATTGTGATATTAGATATCACCTCATCGTGATATCAACCATCATGGCTACCTCCATAGATGGTATGTACAAGTGCTCATCACCATGACGTTCACCATGGCTCTCCCAGAGAGTGAAACACAAGTACAAGAAAATCATCACGGACTCCCTCACGTGATGTTGTCATGGAGTCACACACATGACATCCACCATGGCTCTCCCAGAGGGTGGAAACAAGGGCTTTCACCTCAAATCTCAAAGAGAAATGCATTATCAAGGGCTTGCACCTCAAATCTCTCTCAATAGAGAAAAGCATTAACAGCGGATCACTGATACTGAGACTCCTTCTCAGCTAGGGCTTGATTCTCCACCATACCAAGCTTATCTCGAAAGTACACAAACTTTATCTTGGAGAGAGGCTTGGTGAGAATGTCTGCCGTTTGCTCATTAGTGCTGATATACTTAAACCGTATAGCTTTCCTCAATACCATATCTCTGATATAATGGTATTTGATCTCAACATGTTTAGTTTTGTTATGAAAAACAGGATTGACAGAAAGCTTCACACAACTCTGGTTATCACAATGAATGATAGTAGGCTCCATTGATTGTCCAAACAATCCTGCAAGGAGCTTTCGAAGCCACACCACTTCACGAGCTGCCACACAAGCTGCAATATACTCGGCCTCTGCTGTACTCAATGCCACTGAAGACTGCTTTCTGCTGCACCAGGATATCATAGCAGATCCCAAACTGAAGCAACAACCAGAGGTACTCTTCCGATCAGTGACACACCTTGCCCAATCAGAATTAGTAAAACCATATAGCTATAAATCCACACTTGAAGAATATCTCAACCCATATCCAATTGTGCCACACAAGTATCTTAGGATATGTTTCACTGCAACAAGATGTATTTGTTTTGGTTCACACATGAACTGACTAAGTGCACTCATTGCATAGCAGATATCTGTTCTAGTGTTAACTAGATACATCAATGAACCAATCAACTGGCCTGTACATCGTGGGATCCACCAGTTTTGAACTAGTTGCAGCCTCCTTCAACTTATGTAAGTTGGTCTCCATAGGTGTAGACATAGGTTTGCAATCAATCATACCAAACCTCTTCAGAATGTCGATGGTATATTTACCTTGACTTAGAATTATTTCATCTGACTTTTGCCAAACTTCTAAGCCAAGGAAGTAATGCATGAGACCAAGATTCTTCATTTCAAACTCAGAAGCTAACTCCTTACATTTGAGAATGAGGTGTTCTTCTCCAGTAATAATCAGATCATCAACATACAAAACCAAAATCAAAGCTTCACCATTAATTACCTTGAAGTAGAGGTTAGAATCTGCATCATTCTTTGAGAAACCCAAACTTAATAGGCAGCGATCAATCCTTTCGTACCAAGCACGAGGAGCCTGCTTAAGACCATACAAGGCCTTCTTCAGCTTGCAAACACGAGACTCCTTCCCATGTACCTCAAATCCATCGGGTTGCTCAATGTAAACCTCTTCTTCTATTACACCATTCAGAAATGCTGTCTTTACATCCATTGGGTGAATCTTCCATCCTCTAGATGCAGCAATAGCAATAATGGTCGTGACATAAGTATAACGAGCCACTAGAGCAAAGGTTTCTTCATAGTCAACTCCCTCTTTTTGTGAGAACCCTCTAGCCACGAATCTGGCCTTGTACTTCTCAATGCTCCCATCAGCCGCATGCTTGATTTTGAAGAGCCATTTAGAAGACACCATAGATTTGCCTTCGGGTCTTGGAACAATGTCCCAAACATCATTCTTAAGTATGGATTGATACTCTTTAGTCATAGCATCTTTCCAAACTTGCTGACTAGAAGCTTCCTCAACATTGGAAGGCTCTGACTCAATAATCTGACTCATCAAGGCTACATAACTGGAGAACTTATTAGGTCTCTTACTTTCTTTGAAAGTTCCTCTTGGGGCTGCAAAAATTTCTGCCTCTTGCATTATTTTCCTGGCCCAAAGAGGTCTTTTTCTCCCAATCATAATATATGTAGGCCCATCAGTAGGTTCCAAAGGCTCGACTGGATCATTGTCTTCTTTAGGTTCAGGAGCCTCCCTCTGATTCTCAGGAACATGGTCAACTTCCATATCCTGAGGAGGCTCTTCATCATCGATCTCCATATGAGTGCCCTTGGATCTTCTGAATGCAACATCCTCCTCAAATGTGACATCTCTATTGATCTCAATTGTCTTCTGACTCGGAATGTAGATTCTGTAGGCTTTTGATGTCTCACTATAGCCTACCAAAATTCCCCTCTTGCCAGAAGGTTCCAATTTTGTCCTCTTCTCCTTTGGTATATGAACATACACTGGACATCCAAAGATCCTCAAATGACTTACTTCAGGCTTCACCCCTAAGAATGCTTCTTCAGGAGTTATATTCTCCAAGATCCTATGAGGACTTCTATTCTGAACATAGACAACAGTCCTGGACGCTTCAGCCCAAAGAGATATTTGCAGTTCTTGGTCATGAATCATGGCTTTGACCGCTTCCACAATGGATCTATTCTTTCTCTCCGCAACACCGTTCTGTTGAGGATTATAAGGAACACTAAGCTCCCTCTTAATCTCTACTTCAATGCAAAAGTTACGGAAGATAACAAAAGTGTACTCTCCTCTGTTATCAGATCTCAAGACCTTGATCCTCTTCCCGGACAAATTCTCCACCTGAGCTTTGAATTCTTTGAATCTCTCTAATATCTCCTTAGATTCTTTAGATTTCAAGAATTAAATCCAAGTCTTTCTAGAGTAGTCATCAATAAAAATAATGTAATACAAGAAACCACTCGAAGAAGCAACAAATATTGGACCACATAAATCAGAATTAATAAGATCTAAAACACATTTGGATCTACTTTCACTACTATGGAACTGACCTTTTGTATTCTTACCCAAAGCGTAGCCTTTGCAGGTTCCTTCATGCTTCTGGTTGAATTTAGGAAGGCCGGTCACCATCTTCTCCATAATAGTTAGAGCTCGAAAGTGAAGCTGAGCCAATCTTCGATGCCAAAGGACACACAAATTTGAGGAATCAAGCATTAGAGCCTGAATGGGACGAGTGCATAGCTTGTAGAGACACCCATGTCTAACTCCAATCACCCGAGCAGTTTTGATGTTGGAGTTCTTTGCCCATATAAGAACTTTGCCTTCTGAAAAAGCAACTTGATAACCCTTGTCTTCCAAGGCTGAGATGGAAGCAAGGTTTCTCTTAATGCCTGGAACAAATAGCACATCATCCAATTGCAAGGAATCGCCGGAATCCAAGTGAAGAGATGAGGTCCCAACTCCTTTAACAGAATAACTAGCATCATCTCCAATAATAACTTGTTCGCTAGAATCTTTCTCCACCAAATTAGATAGATGCTCCCTAAATCCGGTGATGTGGCGAGAGGCACCACTATCGAACAACCAAGTGTTTGTGTCGGTAGTTACATTGCTTGACAAGGCTGAATAGAATAGGTATTCACTTGAATCCTTCTATAGAGAGACTTCATCAACATTTGCAATGGCGGCCTACTGCCTAGGCCTGGTAGGACATTCCTTTGCAAAGTGACCATACTTGTCACATCGAAAGCATTGGACCTTGGAGAGGTCCCTCTTCTTCTTAAATGTGGGGCTACCATCAGCTCCTTTGTCTCTATTTCTCTTGAAATAGCCTTTCTTCCCATCTTTCCCTTTCTTCTTTGAGGATTGAGTGGCAAGAACATGAATGTCTTCATTAATGGAGCTTTGCCCAATACCTCTTGCAGCCAACCTAGACTCTTCTTGAATACAGTTTGCCCTCAACTGATCAAACTTTGGTAGTTTTGATTTTGCACTGATTCCTTGAATATAAGACTCCCAAGATGAAAGAAGACCATTAAGAGCCAGCATGGTCAAATCCTTGCTATCGACAACATGCCCAATAGACGAGAGCTGGTCTCTCAACTCGGTTATTCTCATGAAATATGCAATAACAGATTCTCCCTTCGCCATCTTCAAATGATGGAGTTGTTGCTTCAGTGCAAGTGCTCGGCTTGTGTTGTTTATCTCGTACATCTCCTCCAGGGTTTTGAACATCTCTCTCGCAGTCCTTAACTTGGAGACAATAGGAACAATATGATCCTTAACAGAATCAACTAATATCTTCTTTGCCCTAATATCTTTCTTCTTCCATAGGGCCTTCTCTTCATCATCCATAGGCTCGGGGGCAGAGCTCTCCACAAACTTTGCCAATTCGCTTTCCTCCAAGGTGAGCATGATCCTGAATATCCATGAAGTGAAGTTTGACGCTCCCTCAAGCCTATCCTCAATTTTAAGACCATTCACCATCTTGACAGAGAGATAGAGGTGAACAAAGATGAGAAATAAAATAAGGGTATTGCTGTACAAAACACAAATTTGATCGAGATCTTTTTCAAACCCACTTTGATACCATGTTAGTTTTTAAAGATCGGATATAATGCACAAAAATTAATTCAAAATGAGACAAAGACACAGCCAATACCTTGGGAAAACCCTCCAACCCGAGGGAGAAAAAACCCAGCCAATATATCTCCTATATATGGATAGCAATAAGAGCAGCAATCTGCTTACAACTCAGGCACAATACAATGCCTAAAAGATACAATGAACAAAACCTCTTCTAGATGCAAAGATACAAATAATATAAGTTTCTCCTTGAATCGATCTGCTGTGGGAGAAACTCGATCTGCTGCAATAGTGCGAACTTATTCTTAAAGAATGCTGAATGAACTTGAATGAATAACCACAATGAAGGATCTCCCATATATATCCAATCGCACCCCTTCATGAAGAGATGTCGGCCTCAAGAGGAAAGACATCTTCTTGAGGAGGCGCAAATTTCAAGACAAGTCGGCCCATTTCATTAAATAATAATAATTACTTATTATAACCTTTTAATCTTTTATTCATGATTAAGGCGCCTCCTTAATTAATTCGATTATATATATATAAATTTAAATAGCCATAGGCTACATTTAAATTCATTCTTCTATTTGAATCTGGAAGTATTACACACGTGGCTGCATTTTAACATCAACAATGGAACCTTCTTTATTCTTATTCCCTTCAATCTTTTATCATTCTGGATCTTCTTTTGAAAAATGGGATATTCACGAAGGAAGTGATCATATTTGTGGCATCCCCTGCATCTAAAGGGAATACTTTCATAATGGAGGGCGTGAGACCATTCAAAATTGTGATATTGCTATCAGGATTCAACCGTGTAGTTTTTGAGTCAAACTCATTGACCCATGTTTCATGAGTAGTGGTTCACAAGAACCCATCTCTCATGATAATGAATGGTCCACTTAGCACTCATTGCATCTAGGTGGTGCTCACAGAGGTGAAGCACTGGGCCTTTCCGGGAGGTCACCCATCCCAATACCACTCCAGCTCAAGCGCGCTTAACCATGGGCTAAACCTTGGGGAAAACTCCTTGGTTAAGCACGCTTGAGCTGGAGTGGTACTGGGATGGGTGACCTCCCGGAAAGGCCCAGTGCTTCACCTCTGTGAGCACCACCTAGATGCAATGAGTGCTAAGTGGACCATTCATTATCATGAGAGATGGGTTCTTGTGAACCACTACTCATGAAACATGGGTCAATTAGTTTGACTTGAAAACTACACGGTTGAATCCTGATAGCAATATCACAATTTGACATGCTGTGGAAAATACCTCCTACTTACCATTCAAAATCTCCACTTCCAGGGTTATACTCTTTGGAAGTGGGGAGGTCAGATGAAATTCCACACAGATCTGAGCATAAACTGAGAGGCCTTTTCCATGATAAGGGCGAGAGATATCAATAGCCATCCCAAAGATTTGGCAATCATCTCAAACACTTAAGGTGTCCAGAATTCTTTGGGGAGGACATATATGTGTATCCAAACAGGGGCTGTAGCAGGGATTTCCTCAGAAGAATTGAATCCCATTTGCCAATGCTTCATAACTAGACCTGCATTTCTGTAGAAATAAGGCCCTCCTTAAAAAACCCCATCCATCAGTTTCATTCGCAAAAATGGCTTTAAAATAGCCCTTTGTACAAGACTGAATCTGGAATTCTCCATTAGTCTTCCAAATTTTCCTGTTGTAAAAATAGATTTCTTCTAGAGAGAGCTGGGAGCCCAAGAAATGACAAATCAAACCTCTACCTTGAAAGTGGAGACATTTTTCCTGAATACCTCCACCTCCAGTTTGACAAGTGGAGAATCCTCAAGTGCTGGCATGCAAAAATTGGATCCATTACCTGGTAGAGCCATCTTCTTTATGCCTGCTGCTGCTATCACAACATTGATCTCCTTCTCTAGGATCAAAGACCCAGATCCAGCTATTGTGTCCCTAAACGAATGGCCAGAAGCCATTGGAGGTGAAACTAGAGATCAAATTCCCAGAAAATTGTGGAAGACATGCAAAGAAAGCTTTAAAAAACAAAAAAATCACCAAACCTGAGCAGAGCTCATTCATTACCTTCTAAGATGGAAATTGGTTTTAAACTTTTATGAAACTTTTATGTCATCTTGGTATGTTATAACTTCTGATTTTGATGTATTTTAGATTTTTCAGTATGTTCTTTATTTATATCCTGTATCTATTTCTTTCTGCTGCTGTCCAGAACTTGTAAATTTCTAAGGCATCATAATTCCATTCTTGCAGAAATAACTTGTAATCATTTTTTAATATGCAGGACTGTATGAGTGGAATGCTAAATGATTGGCAAGAGAACCTGGCTATAATTGTTGCAAACAGAACACAAGGTGATGAGCGTGTTATTGTCCATCTTGGGGATTGTCTGTGGAAGGAAAGAGGCGAGGTTTGTGATTTATATGTTCTTCTTGTTATCTCAGCAGTATTTGTATATTGTTATCCATGGAAAACTTAAATACCTGGCTGCAATCTTTGAAACAGGTTGCTGCTGCACACACTTGTTACCTTGTTGCGGAAGCAAATTTTGAGTACTTTTCAGACAGTGCAAGACTTTGCCTTGTTGGTGCAGATCATTGGAAGTTTCCACGGACTTATGCTAGTCCAGAGGCTATTCAGGTGATTATTTGACTATAGTGTTTCTTCAGCTTTGAATCCCCTTTATGGACTAATCTTTCATCTTGTAAGTGCCCTTTTGGACTTTTCAAAGTTGAGATTGATCTTCATAAATTTGGAACATGTCCTATATACGAGGCTTTGAGTTGAGGAAAAAAATATCAACATTAGAAGATAACAAATTTCTTTGATACTAATGGCAATTTTAATGGTGGAATACTCATTATCACAAAAATTGACTAGATGTTTATATCTTATTTGCATCACAAACCTTGGATGAAGTATGAATTGCCTTTACTGTGGACTGTAGTAAGCTTGAACATGTTCTTAAGATTTTGAACATGGTTTCCACTTGAATGTACCTTATGTTATTCACACCACAACCTCGTTACATGTTTGCTGGGATTATGGGTCAGCTAATTGTGAGGGGAGTTTAAACTGTTATCTGTTCTTATGAGCACCTCTCATTGCTTTTAATGTCTGAACATCTTTTCATCAATGCTTGCATCTTGTATCATATAATGCCCTCCCAAGAAGCTGATGGACTGTTCAAGATAAGGTTCCAAAATGGCAGATTTTTTTTTTCTTTGGTTGGGAAGCATTCTGTTCATTAATTTTCTCAGAAACTTCAAAAATTTAAAGGATATAGAAGCAAAGGATGATAAATATCATCAGAGAAATATTAGCTAAATATTACTATATGGTTTTTCATTTCTATTTATACTTTGATATATTTTACTTGTGATTGCTTGAATTATACCTTACCTTTTGTTATTGTTGATATTGTTTGTGCAGAGGACAGAATTGTATGAGTATGCAAAATTGCTTGGTAATCCACAATATATTTTGTTACCTTTTCAGCCCTACAAGCTAATATATGCCCAAATGTTGGCCGAAGTTGGAAAAGTTTCCGATTCATTGAGGTAATTGAAGGACACTACATTTTATTTCTGGCTTTCAATCATTGTTTGTTCTGTCAATATTAGCAAGCTTTTATTCCCCTCTCAATTTTCATCAGTAACTTGTTGGTATCAGATACTGTCAAGCTGTTTCAAGAATCCTAAAGAATGCTGGTCGTGCACCTGAAGTTGAGGCATGTAGACAACTGGCGTCATCAATGGAGGAGCGCCTACGCATTCATACACAGGTCTGTCTTGCTGAAATCAGCAATGCTTTTTTGAAGTATACATGAGGATTAGTCAAGTATAAGGTTAACCTTGGTTCATTAATATTTTGACTCAGGGAGGATATAGCTCAAACCTTGCTGCTTCGAAGTTAGTTGGAAGGTTCTTAACCACCATTGATCGGGGCATCCACAAAATTATTGGTGCCCCTCCTCCACTGCCATCAGATTCACAAACTAATCTTCAAAACAGTGATTTAGGTTCATATTCAAATGTGCCAAAATCTGCAAATGCTATGCCTCATCTGATTGCAACACCATTGATGCCATCAGCATCCATGGAGCCAATAAGTGAATGGACAGGTAATAACAGCAAAGCCACAATGCAGACTAGGAGTGTTTCAGAGCCTAACTTCATTAGAAGTCCACAAGAGGTAGTTTTTACTCCTGCTTACGTTAAGTTTATTTATTCATTATTGGGATCTCACATATTATTTTTATTAATTCATAATTGGAATCTATCTATATGGGAAAATTAAAATTGGGCTTCTAGAGATATGTGGGGCTCATTTTTATTTCTATACAATCATGGTAAACATGAGGGTTATTTGAAGAAACCATAAAAAATTATTGCAAAATCTGTACAGAACCAGTCGAGCTTTCCAAGTTCAAAGGTGGAATCCTCCCCGTCTAAAGCTCAGGGTACTGCAGCAACTTCTGGTGGACAAAGCCGTTTTGGTCGCTTTGGTTCTCAATTTTTTCAGAAAGCAGTGGGCCTCATTTCCAAAGCTGCTCACAATGAGGTTAGTCTAAAATATTTTAAACGGTTGGGAAATATTTGCTGTAAAGTTTTTGGATGCAACCAACAAAAGCCATACATTACCTTATCTTTCTTTATATAGGCTAAACTGGGAGAGAAAAACAAGTTCTATTATGATGAAAAGCTCAAGCGATGGGTTGAAGAAGGAGCAGCGCCACCACCTGAAGAACCAGCATTATCAGCACCTCCTACCAGTGCCGCTTTCATCTCAAATTCACAGACCTCTGAATCAGGTTATAACATAGGCAGTGCCCTTAATGGTCAAAATGTTCTTTCTAATGGAGGATCTGAAAGCAGAATCACCTCATCATCAGAGCAAGTTTCAGGAATGCCTCCAATTCCTCCAAGTATGAATCAATTTTCAGCACGTAATCGTCTTCACGGGGTTCGTTCAAGGTGTGATACATGCTTCAGTTTTCTGTTGAAACTTGAAGCAAAAATAATATTTGCCCTTGAAAAAAGGCCAACGAACATCCTCCTACAGTCTAGAGACTCTAGACTATATATTATTGTGTTGTGAACTTGTGATTATTGTTTCTGTTAGACCTAGAAGGATGAAAAAAAAGAAATTATACTAATGCCCACAAATAATGAAAGCAGTTTCCATGGACTTCTAGTTTTACTCCATTTATGTATTGAACTTTGCTGACATTTCATTTACCACATATGATATTTAGAAATACATTATCATCTTTCACCATTCCTAACAGAACATTGTGACCATGCTTGTTGCTTACAGGTATGTTGATACTTTCAATAAATCTGGAGGGACCACACCATCAAAGTCATTCAATTCACCTGTCATTCCTGCAGCTAGACCAGGAAAATTACCCGCTACAGCAAACTTTTTTATCCCTACACCTGCAGCTCTTGATTCAAACTCTATTGAGACAACTGATATTTCCGAGGAAAAGAGCTCAGTGGTGTCACACACATCTATGGAAAGTGTCCCTAATGGGCCAACGGATTTGTGTTCAGAATCTTCTGGGTTAGAGGAGAAATTACCAAAGGGTACTAGTTCTCTACAGCGATTTTCAAGTGCTGATAATGTTGCACATTTTGCTAATAAAGGATTTTCTGATAGTGAAAACAGAAGTGTGGCACTTTCTTCTCATTCAAGGGCTGCTTCATGGAGTGGTGACTATCCAAATTCCTTTGTAAATTCTAATGAACCAGAAGCTTTAAGCACTCCAGACAGAAACCAATTCTCAAGATTATCAAATGTGTCAGGTTACTTTTCTTATCCTACAAAATTAGATGCGAAGAAGCCAGGATCTGGTGGTTATGTTTATTCAACCCTGCCTTCACCTCCACCTATTGATCCTCAACATTCTTCCACATTCAACAAAAAGGCCTTAGTCGCTGATAGAGGAAGTACAGACAGAATGTATAGTGCAATGAATTATGGGTCGCAAACTGGCTTTCAGGCTGATGATTTTGGAGATGAACTTCAGGAAGTCGCACTCTAAGCTCTGATTCTTGAGCACATGGTTGCAGAGAATGTTTATTCTTAGACTACACCTTTGACTGGAAGCAGTTTTAGGTGGACAATCTTGTAGAAACTGCATTATAATGTACTTTACATCAGATGAAATGAGCAAAAGCCAAATTTGGGAGTTCGCATTTGGACTTTCCAATATATGAATTTTGCTGATCTCATTGTCTTGATTGGGTTGGCTCCTCGTAGATTACTCTTAGATTTTCTATTTGGAATTTGTTAGCTTGCAGTGGTAAGTGGGATGGTTCTAGGGGTTTATGGTTTTTCTTTGCTCCATAATTGCAGTTTGCTTTTGCAAAAGTCACTCTAGATGTACGTGATGGAACCTGTTTCTGAACACATTCGTTAAGTCCGTAATTATGAAGACATCCTTTCTTCTACTGGAATTTGGAGCAATCTCCCTAAAGGATGCACTCAGCCTCTGTTTGCAGCTCGTAAGATGACCATAAAACCTGTTGCTTCTGTTCTTTATGGTCAAGTTAATCAAATCACCAGCTGATTTTTGTTGTGCTCATCAAATTGTGCAGTTGTTTGAGCTGGATAAATCCTTCCATGCTGAGAAATATGGAACATCTAGAAGCTGATAAATATGGTTGAGCTGCTTGCCAAAATTGTACAGCTCATTGATTGATTTATTCATAGAGATGATTATCAATTCTTAATCTGGTTATCAATTTTGATCTTTTGATGTCCTGGAATGGTCATTTATGTTTCGTATTTTTTTTAGATCCAAATAGCTTGTGAGGTCTGTCCGTTTGAATTACTATGCAAAACAAAAGGCAAGCCACTATCTTTTGTAATGTGGATGTGGAGTGCAGTTCCTTTCAAGCAAGTTTTATTAAATTCCACCGTGGGAGCAGAGGATGCCCGTTGGTACCCTATTTAATTACTGAGGTCAAAACCATGATTATTAATGGTTTGCAGGTGTTCCTATGTATTGTAAAGGATAAAAGACAACTGGATGTGGTCGCCAGTGACAGTGAAAAATGAAATAGATACCTTGTATTACATACTTCAAATGGATATCAACACAGGTGGTCTTTGTCTCTGAAATAGATGGCTTATAGCATACCTGTTTCACTAAGTGTAATGTGTATTTAGAACATTGATAAATTGCACAATTGCTCTCTAGGTGTGTATCCATGTATCCCACTAATTATGACACATCAGAATTAGAAATGAACAATAAACTGTTCTATACGAGTGTGGACTGCAGGTCATAGACCACTCGCTGTCTTTGGAGTTATTGCAGTGCACATTTGACAATATTTTACTATCAATAGGAAAAACAAGCTTCTAATTGCTTCCAAATCATGCCCCATGTTGACGATTGATCACTTGAGTGGTCTGAAGTGTTGATGTGTAAAAATTTAAAACAGTTTTCACCCAGAAAATATTACACTATTATGAACTGTGGCGGCGTTATATCTCTCTTCAAGTTTTAACATGGTCTTGTATTGACTATTTCTTAGAAGTTGTAAATGCATTTTTCAGCTCAGTATCTAGGGATTCCCTTAGCACGCATTGAATAACCATAAACAAGGGTTCACACAAGACTCAGCTATGATTAGCATGCCAAAACTTAGCAGTAGTTTCAAGGACATGTTCACGTTCTTGACAATAAGAATACATTGTTGTGCTAATAGAAGCTTACTCAAATTCTCAATTAATAAAATCTGATTACTAAAAAATTTGTGGTACAATTTTTAGACAACTGTTATGCTTGATTAGGAGTGATGGGTACAAGGTGATAATTCTTGCTTGGTTATCAGTTCTCATAACTGCAATTATTACTATGAATACATGCAATTTCAATTGTTAATAAAATATATGTACGAGCAATTAATGGACATGAGCTTAGATTTTGAAGGTTGTGTAAAAGCTTCTATGTTGGTTCTCTGTATATATTTGAAAACCTGCTCAACAATTTCTCTTGCAGTGTCTTGTATTTTTAGTTGTCGAACTAGCAAAAGATATTTATTAGCATGGCGTTTATATGTTGCTAGTTGCATTGCAGATATCTCACATAGGTAAAATGTTATAGTAAAATATAGAACCTGTCAATGGCGCTCAAATAGCCCCACCAGGGAGAAAAGTCTGCATCACTGCAAAAAAATCATGAACTTACCGTTAATTAATTTGCTAATTTTTAATATTTAATAGCAGCAACCTTCACTGCGTCACCAATTGGTGTCAAGTTTGTTAGATGGCTTTGTATTAGCACTAGGACTTGGGACCACTCAAAACCCCTAGAGTGGATACGAATGTGGTGTGGATTTGACAGCATTGATATATTAGCAGCATTAGATTTTCAGTCCATTAATGCAGAATATTATGTGTTTTGGAGAAAACAGTGTTGCAACATTTCTGATCACCCGTGATTCATCATTAGGGTGGTGATGAAGCATTGGTATGACTAGTAGTGTGGCCATTTGTATGTAACACATTGTGTTGTGGGTTTTAAAGTTGGGTTGGAACTGAACTTTGTCATAACTTCATAAAATAATTTTCTTTCAAATCCATATTTTTAAGGTAAAACATTATGTAAATACCTCCACCCTCAAAACATGCTATAACCAAACAATATAAAATTGAGAGGGTCGTTAAATGTTTCACTTCTGTTTGCTAGATAAAAAAGGCCATATGATAGAAAAGTTATAATTCTGGCAAATCTTGTGGTCCCATCACACTACTATAAATGAAAAGGCCAGGACAAAAGCTTCAATTATGCGGTGATTTTTCTCTCATGATTGTAGTCCATTCATTGCATTTGGGTGGAGTTAAAGCTTGAAATTAACACTAGATATTTTGATTATTATTTTTTATACGAAGTGTGCCTAATTACAATTTAAGAATACTGTTTCTTAACATTCAATATATTTTTTGAAATTTGAAATTAACGTGAAGTGCTAGAAATCATCCATATTCATACAAATATGACAAGAAGTTTTATCAAAACATATCGGAAATTCATATCAACTTTTTATTTTAAATGGGATGATCGGAAATTCATATCAACTTTTTATTTTAAATGGGATGATCGAAAATTCATATCAACCTTTCTTTTAATGACGAGTTCTTTTGATATTCACACATTCTTACGGTGTCCCTCTATTCTAGTTCCTTTGGATCAAAGCCTTGAAAATATATAGTTAAGATACCCATACTTAATATAAATGTGCTAATACCATTTACATGGTTTTCCTAGGCCTAGACTTGAAACTACATACAAGCTTATAGATAAGATTTTGAGACATCTTTCAAATAATGATCTATAAAATTTTCCAGCGGTGAATGGATTAGAGACGGTTCATGCTCTCTTCTCTAGGCACAAATTGCAATTGGCATCCACCAAGTTAGTGTTACATGAGAAACTTAACTACTTGAAATGTTGTCTCTACTTCAATTTGTAGGTTGAGGTTTCTTAGTATGTAGGTCATCATTGATACCAAAAAGCATGTTTTGCTTGCTCCTCATTATGGTTTGCTAATAGAGGAGAAACTTTAGGTCATTGTATGATCCATAAACCACTAGGTTGATAACCCTATTGACACATCAAATATGGATTCTTAGATGAACTCTTCCTTACTACTTTCCGAAATGATTAAATTATTTGCAACAATATGAAATTTAAATAGCAAGGAGGAAAATAACAATTAACAAAGCACATTCCCACAAGAAAGCAAATCATGACACAAATTTGTTAAGGGAAAACCTTAAATGGGTGAAAAAATCTATTAAGGGTATGTATTTAGAATTACATTGAGTACAATGCTATTCGAATGGTATTTTGGAGTAACTAGTACAATAAAATCTTCACTCTCTACTTCCACTCCGTTTCTACAAAACACAAGAACTTTGCAAACACCACCTCTCTAATGGAATAATTAGGGAGTCACTTCCTTGAGTCAGTTGAACCTTCATAATGATTCAATGTTTTACTTTTATTCCTTCTCTAGCCACAATAGAAGGGGGAAGATGGATGGTTGCATTGGAATGAGAATGGTTGCATATTTGCTATTGTCCAATTAACCACTCATCCATGTTGCCACCAAACAACCATCTTCTCAAGCCCAACGATTGTTAGAAAGGATTAGAGTCAACTACCATAGGAAATGCTAATAATTATTTCCTCCGATAATTGAACAATTAGCTAGCCCACATAATTGTTCGCTACCCTAAAATGACCCTATGTGAGTATACAAATATGGTTGGAGAAGTCAACAAATTTCCAATAAGACCAACCTCAAAATACCCAACATTTAGAATCGACTAGAATTGAGTTACAAACATGTGAAACCAAGTGTAGGAACTTCTTCACCAGAAAGTGATATATTCTCTTAAACAAGATGACCTTATTATAAGATTAATTATGGATATCATACAACTCGTTACTAATTCAATTGCAACACTGTTAAAGAGATTCTCCTTTGTTGCAATTGGAGTGAACAACAATACAAAATACTCTCTAGGTCATTCAAGTGATCTCTTTTCTTGTAAGCGCACTTGCAACATTTGCTTGACTATAAAAACCAAACTTGGTTTGAGCATCTAATCTAAAATTTAGACCTCATGTCCCTAACCAAGGGGGCTTTTGGTCCTTAATATCCTAGACAACCAAATGTGGGAACTTCCTCCCCACGTCTTCATGAGACAACCACTTTGCCTTATTTGGGAATCACTCCTTTTCACCAATCACCCATGTTTCCTAGTATCTTTGGTTGATCTAGCTCACCTTTTTATCAAGAATGACATCCTCCTCTAGTTCATCTTTCTCTTCTATTGTAAATTATCTAATGATGGAAGAATAATAATCTTTAGATCTTCATCTAATACGAAAGGCTCAAACAAATGTAATCAATCAATATTAATCACTTAAAATATCATGTACTTTGGAAATTCCAAAAAAAACATTATGCATTACTTGCTCTATGATCTAAAATAGACCATATGGTAGAGATTTTAGCTTCTACAAAATCCCTCATTGTATCTCTTTCCCGCATAGACCCAAACTATGCCACCATGTAATCTATGCTTTGTCCTATGTTGATCATGACACTTCTTGTACTCGAGTTGAGACTCTTTTAGCCTCTCTGGATCTAGAGGTGTATTTGTCTCATATTTCCCATGAACTTGTGAGCTTTATCAACATCAGAGTCACCATTTTCTAGTTTCTTACTTGATTGTTCAAAAACAATTATCAAGTGGGCATGGTGGCATAAAACCAAAACATGCTTTTAAAGGTGAAGAATTCAATAAAAAATATTTGGCCCTATTGTATGAGTTCTAAGCATACACCAAGTGTTCATCCCAAACCTTGTGATAGCTTTGATTATAGACCTGTAATAGCTACACAAACATTTTGTTCACAACATCTATTTATCCATTTGTTTTAAGGATGAAAGGAGATGGACTACTTGATCTTCATATTCATTCTGTAACGACATCAACCATTATAACTGGAATTACTTATGAATTAACATGAAAGTAAATAGCCACATGCTAAAAATCATAATTTTTTTTTGTCTCATATTTCATTTGTTTTACGTGACCAATATTAAAAAGGAAAAACTACAATCATTATAGAGTATAATTGAATTTGATGTGCAACATTTCATCAATGACCTTATGATAATCTTTTTCTTTCACAAACATGCATTGCATTAAAACAATTTATTTACAATTACACCGGTATGAGTTATTGAATCTTCTGCATCTGGAATCTTGCATCTTTCTCACAAGTCTCACCTAGTTGTTTGCAAGAGGGGGAGCATCACTCAAGTGCTTTTCCTCCAACCATAGACTGGTGGTCCCCCACACCTTCCATCTAGAAGTGGCCCTACACTTCACGAAGACTATAGATAAAGGATACCAACAAAGTTCATGCCATCTACATCCTAGTGCTGTGCCCTACATAAGCCAATTGACCATACAACTTTAAAGAATCCTCTAAGTATGACCAATATGAATGGATTATAAAATATGGAACACCGTGAACCGACTAAATGCAAGTAGAGACTTTTTCATCACTTTGTCCAAAGTTTTTAATATAATAGACACTTCCAGGGGAAAGTTAGTCATGTGTTCACACACTTCTAACTCAACTTGGATATGATATTTATCCTACGATTTATCACACATTTGACTCATTTGACTGATCATCTAATTTTTCATAAATAATTAAGACCAAACATGCATTTCTTTTTTATTTTCGATAAATGACTAAAGTTATTGAATTATACTTTTGACAACAAAATTTCGATTTGTGTACTCGCAATTCATGGATTTTGGCTATTGCCATGTGTTCATATTTCCTTACAATTACTTCATGAATATAAATACTCCCCTAAATATCATAATTGTTAAACATAAATCAGATTACTGAGAGGGGGGGCGAATCAATAATCAATCAAATCTCAAACCCTTCGGAGAAAACTAAGACTTGAACTTTATGACACATACAAGAACATGAAAGATAGAAACAATGCACAACACCACACAACATCAAATGTACGTGGAAAACCTATAGGGAAAAACCATGGTGAGAAAAATTGCTAGGAGCTACTGTCCTAATCCATCCTCACAAATGAATCACTGTTACAAATTTGTTTTAGGGCTACAACCCAAGGAAGCTACTACTCCCTAAAAAGGTTTTGGGGTCACTCCCAAGGAAACTACAACTCCCTACATAATTCATTTTAGGGCTACACCCCAAGGAAACAAGTAATCCCTAATCTTAGAACAAACTCAGAAAAGATTACAACATGACAATCCTTCTACTATCTGACTCTAACGATGAAGCTCAATCCTTTTGATGATTGCAATTCAGGTTTTTCCCTTCTCTTTTGATGATTGTAATTCTACTTTGACAACTCTTTTGCAACTTCTTCAAATGTCTTCTTTGCAGCTTGCCGACTCACTTCTTTCAACCTTCAAGAAGGTTTGCCTTAGGCTTATTGCCTCCAATAATCAATTAGGCACACTCTTTACTTCTCTTCTATCTCAAAAATTTCTTCAAGATGAATCCATACATGATCTATCACATCTTCTCTTTCTCCTTCAATCACCTACATAAACATCATAATGCATTACATATCACACTCACAATCATCCCACCTAGATCAACTGGGTTTACAATATATACATGACATTACATTGATTATATTACATGTCGTCCAGAAACAACAAGAATATTACAATTACAAGTCAACCAAAGATAAAAAGCATGGAACATGTAGAGGGAAAGCCCTAAAAAGAGCTACATGCAACACCATGAAGAGGACCACGCCTTGAGGATTCCAACAAACGCTTAACCTGGTCCTATACACTTCACAACATTGAACTTCAAAGGACAATGTCCACACACTTCACACATTTGAATTAGGTCAGCCTTAAGCAAGATCACATAAAATTTGTAGCACATTGACCATTAAAACTTAGCGACACTCTTGAAAGATTAAACAAAACTTGCACTTCACCCAGATGAGTCAAAATGACCCATACAACACCTTCAAACACTTTTTAGACTCTACACAACCAATAACTTATTGCGCACACCTTCAACATACTCCAGTTAGCCAAGCAAAAGCATAACCTAGCAACACCTTGATTCCAGACCATAACTTGTTCTAGAGAAAACATAAAACACCTTGTGGTACAACATAAAACATCACATGATCTTCAGGAACACTCTCCATCATCCATTTCACTTCATATAGCAACAAGTTGGCACAAGCGAACAAACATAGAAACTAGCCATTGAACCACATAGTCTTGCATATTGTCATTTACAACTTTTTTGTGGAAGGACAAATGATATGAAACTTTGGATATAAAACCTTCAGTACTACATACAAAAATTATGTTCTGAACCACATAACCACATTTGCAAATGTTGAGGAATGTAGAGCCAAACTTTGCACCACTATGAGCATCCTCATAGAAACAACATTATCAACATACTACACTTTCAAAAGCACCTTTCTGATAATCCAAACAACACAAAACTTGGACTACACATGCTTTGACAACATATGAATCTATCTTCCAATTCACAAGAGCAAATCATCAACAACAAAGAAATGTGAAGCATCTCTTAGAGATTTTGGAAACCAAGTAGCCATACTACAATATTGACAACCAAACTGCAACCAACACCAATAAAATTCTGACATCAATGACACACTATACTTGCACTTTTGACATCAATGATAACCAAACTGCAACAACATACAATATTTTAATTATTTTACAGATTAGATCACATTTCAAATAGTGTCACCTTCCTACCACAGAATCGTGATTCTAGGACTATTACTGAAAAGTCTTGACAACTTGTAAATATTGATAAATAAAAGTTTATATCCTCTTTCATATTGATTGAAAAAAATAACTTCATTATATATTTTATTTTTTTTCTATGTTTTCTCTCTGGCTTCATTGAAGAGAATAAATTAATATGACCAATGAAGGTACAACATGTTATCTATTTCTTTTTACAAGAACATATATATATATATATATATATATATATATATACAAAATCTGTCATAAATAAAATCTTTGAGTAACATATGATTACTCACTACCATAATAATCAAAGTAGGCATCAAGCTTTTCATACATATTTACAAATGTATCCAAAATAGACTATACACGCTTATATATATATATGTAAATACACATACATACATACATACATACATACATATCGATAAGATATTTATGTTTATGAATAAATAAGAATATTTCTATTCATTTCAAACCACTAGGGTAAATGATTCAATAAAATCATATACAACTGCTTCTCCTTGGACTTGAAATCCATTCACTTCATTGTGACAATGTAAAACTAGCACAATAATAAGATTGCCAATATAATAATACATGTATGCAAAATTATTTTCTCTACTGTCCTACAAAGAAGAAATAAATATTTTAAATGATTTTATTCATAGGTAAGTATACTCAGCCAAGTTCTTTTTCTCTTGTACAAGCATATATTTTTATATATAAAATTTATTTTTCTATGCATAACATTCTGTTACCAAGAAATAAAACGAGAAAATATATACTATTGTAATATCATAAAATTGCACCCTTATGCAATTTTACATTACATCATCTTTTAAAATTTAGCTTAATAAGGTGATAATGCGAATTCCTACCTTCGTAGCCTTCATTTTTCATCCTTGACCTTGTCATTTTTTGTCGGTGGGGAATTTTTGTTAGGGACGCTTCTTGATCTTGTGGCTGTTGGGATGCTAATTGTCACCTGCCCACAAAGTGTAATGCCTCTACAGTCACAGGTGCACCCGAAAATGACTTCCTCATTTTTGAACTTATTCTTCCCTCTCATCCATTCAATTGATTCAATCTCTCATTCCAACACATTCTCACTTCTTAGCATTTTCACTCTCTCCTTCGTGCTACTCTACATCTTTTTCTTGCCGGTTCTTGCTCTTCTACTTCATGTTCTTGCATGCTCATCTCAAGCATTCTTAAGGCATTTCTCTCCCTCTTAGCTTCACTAAGCTCATTGGAGGGAGGGTAACATTCACTTTTATTATATTTATCATTCTTATTGAATAACATATTATTTTCTTGCACGTTCTACATCTTTTTCTTGTCACTTCATTATCTATCTTTCTATCTTGTTGTCTATTTGGCTGTTTGTGGAGGTGGAAACACCAACTCCAACACTTCTACTATTTCTATGTATGCAGTTTGTCTATGAGGAGCTTTGTGGGAGGCTTCATAGCTAGACCACTTGTGCGTTCATCCTTTTTCTTCCACTACTTGTCATTTAATTAGATAGTTTATTCACTTGTTAGTTAGTTTTCTTCTTGTGATTTTCTTGTATTCTTAGCATTCTATTTAGTTTAGTTAAACTGTTGAACTTTAGAATTTGAGTAGTTAGTAGACCCTAAGTGTTTCTGTTGGATTACTTTGTCTTTGGTCTGTATGAGATGCCAATGCGCCACAGAGACACCAATGCGCCATGTTGTCATCCTTGGTCCATGATTTCGTCCTTTGGAAAAGAGCCCGTTTCTCTATCTCTCGAGACCTTCGAGGTCTATTTACTTAGCTTCTAAGGTTTCCCTTCACAAAAATCCTAAAACCCAAAAACATAGCATAAGATCTCTCTTAATCATCTCCCATCACTTGAGCTTTGTACTTTGAGGTAATAGAGAGCTATCCACTCCTTGCAGACTCTTCCCAGTCCTAGAAACTCGCACTACAAGATTTGACCCCAATTTCCGACGGCCTTTCGTCGGAATCTCGACGATACATTTTCGGCCGACCGACGATTAATAGCAGTCAGCACTGTCACTCAAATTTCGTCTACATCCCGACGGGCTGCAAAACGTCGACCTCACAACGCACGCTTGTCAGAACCACGACGCCAACTTCGTCGATCGCGCGACGAACAGTGCCCGGATGACGGGAGGCATACCTTCGCCAAACCGTAGGATTAACAACATAAGTCCGTCGCCATTACGACACAAATTCAACATATTGTTATAGCGATCAAAATTGCCTGAGAAGATATTTCGGGAGGACTGGATTTTTGTCTCAGCGATAACTTTTCATCGTTGAGATACACATCTTGTCTCATCGACGAAGCACGAGGGAAGCATATCAGCAAGACATATATTATCATAGTAAGTTCTGAAGGTCTACCCGAGCAGCTATATGACGCCGATAAGATTACATCGGTAGGAGTCTTGGAGATATAATTTAGATTGAAATAGCGACAGAAGTTCGTTGAACGAGCGACGAAATAGGCAAGTCATTACGGCGAAACTTTGTCGGATAGATTGCAAATTCGTCAGACGTTTTTGCGGTTCGTCATATATTCGACGAGAAAGTGCACCTTTTTTTTTAAAACCTATTTGTTGAAAGATCAAGACTATTACAGCGATCAAAATTGCCTGAGAAGATATATCGGGAGGACTGGTTTTTTTGTCTCAGGGATAACTTTTCATTGGCGAGATACACATATTGTCTCACCGAGGGAAGCATATCGGCAAGACATATATAATCGGAGTAAGTTCTGAATGTCTACCCGAGTAGCTATATGACGCCGATAAGCTTACTTCGGCATGAGTCTTGGTGACATAATTTAGATTGAAATAGTGACAGAAGTTCGTCGAACGAGCGACGAAATAGGCAAGTCATTACGATGAAACTTTGTCGGATACATTGCAAATTCGTCAGACGTTTTTGTGGTTCGTCGTATATTCGACGAGAAAGTGCACTTTTTTTATGAAAACCTATTCGTTGAAAGATGAAGACTATTACAACGATCAAAATTGCTTGAGAAGATATATCGGGAGGACTGGTTTTTTGTCTCAGCGATAACTTTTCATCGGTGAGATACACATATTGTCTCACCAAGGGAAGCATATCGACAAGACATATATCATCAGAGTAAGTTTTGAATGTCTACCCGAGTAGCTATATGACGCCGATAAGCTTACTTCGGCATGAGTCTTGGCGACATAATTTAGATTGAAATAGCGACAAAAGTTCATCGAATGAGTGATGAAATAGGCAAGTCATTACGGCGAAACTTCATCGGATACATTGCAAATTCGTCAGACGCTTTTTGAGGTTCGTTGTAAAATCGACGAGAAAGTGCACTTTTTAAAAAAAAACCTATTCGTTGAAATGTAGGCATATCGGTGAAAGATGAAGACTATTACAGCGATCAAAATTGCCTGAGAAGATATATCGGGAGGACTGGTTTTCTGTCTCAGCGATAACTTTTCATCGGTGAGATGCATATATTGTTTCATCGAGGGAAGCACATCGGCAAGACATATATCATCTGAGTAAGTTCTGAAGGTCTACCCGAGCAGCTATATGACGCCGATAAGATTACATCGGCAGGAGTCTTGGTGACATAGTTTAGATTGAAATAGCGATAGAAGTTCGTTGAACGAGTGACGAAATAGGCAAGTCATTACGGCGAAACTTTGTCGGATACATTGCAAATTCGTCGGACGTTTTTGCGGTTCATCGTAAATTCAACGAGAAAGTGCATTTTTTTTAAAAAACCTATTCGTTGAAAGATCAAGACTATTACAACGATATGAGGCCTGTTTGTAGCAGCAATAATGATAACTATTTTCTTGGCTATCATACAAGCCATCTCCATCAACAGAGCTTTGAAACCAAATCCACATACAACATAATGTTCATAGTGAAAATTTAGCACTTTCTTTCATCTTTGCAGATTGGTTTGATGCTTCAAACGATGCATTTCTTATATTGAAAAGTGCATTACTTACCTTTTTGAGCTTCTCTTTGTTTTGAGAGTAGTTTAATAATCTCTACTTAATAGGGCCAACCATGTGAAGGTGGAAGCTCATTTGGCCCTTTCCCCCCCCCTCACATCACTCTCAATTCCCCATACACGATCATATAACATTAATCATTCATTCATCCATTAATAACATATAACATTCATTCATTCATCCATTAATAACATATAACATTCATTCATTAACATATAAAATTTTTTCATTAACATATTCAGATTCATTCATTAACATATTTCATTTTTTCAGTTTTTACATATTATCAAAAATATGGCTGTCATAATATGATTACAATCACTTTTTTTTTGTTTATTTTTTGCAGCTAAAAAAAGCTAAAGTGTAGTATCGTTTTCAAAATCATCTGTCCCCCCTTGAGTTGTTTTGAGCTCTACTCGTGATCTTAATGTATGCCTAGTCGTGTACTCACAACCGTGTGGACACGGCTACAAGGGGGGGTCTGCTGCAATAGCAAAGAAATGTTAAATTGATATGTTTTATTATTATTGTTACACATATTTCATTAATTAAAAGAACATCATAGTGGTGCTCTTTACCTGATTGAGCCACATCATGTTCCTGATATTGTCTTATAGCCTCATGCTCAACATGTTGAACACCCTCTAAATCCTGATATGGAGTTGAAACACGAAAGATTACATTAATTAATACACCAATTGCAATTAAAAATGTTTAAAAGAACATTAGAGTGGTCTTGCTTACCTGATGGAGCCACATCATGTTCCTGATCTTGTCTAGCCTGATCATGCTCAACATGTTGATCACGCTCTACATGCTCTAAAGTTGAAACACGAAAGGTTACATTCATTAATACACTAAATGCAACTAAAGATGTTTAATTGTATTAATCCATACTGCATTTTGTATAGCACATGAATACATCTAGTACCGGGATGCACACCATGGCCTTCATCGGCAGGTTGCGCTCCACCCTCACTAGGCTGCATTCCAATGTCATGTGCAGGATTATCATTGCTTATCTGTGTAAAACAAATAGGCACATTATTATGGTGGAAATTAATATTGAACAGATTGCAAGTATTCAATTTGAAATAAACTTTATTGAGTTTATTTACCTGCGTGTTGGATGCAGTAGAAGATTGTGTTTGCCCAGTCGAGACTCTTAGCTGTTTAGTCGAGGCTCCATAGCCTTCGTCGAAGGCAATCTTTAGGTCCTATTGTGTGGGCACTCTGTTGAAATCAAAGCCCTGCATTTTTTCATGCGATCATGAATTTTGCTTCTATGATGTGATAAAACCAAAATTGTTTGCAATTTATTATTTAGATGCAATATTTCATTTATTGATACTTACAAATCGTGCGGCTTTTTTCATATAATCACTAGAGCCAAGTTTGTGCTGCCCGTGTTTTTCTAGTCTGGCCTTTGTTGCCTTCGATGTGTCGGGCAGCCTATGAAAAATTTGAAATACGTTAGATTATGTAAAAAGAAAAATGAATCAGTATATAATTAAATTGTTGATAGTATTACATACCTTCCTTGGCCCGGTAGTATCTTTCCTTTCTTCTTTTTAGCCTTCTTTCCATCCGACACCAAGTCCTTCCACTCCCTTTTCAGAATCATGGGGGGACGCTCGTACTTTTTGTTCTTCTCTAAATGTGACCTATATTGGTCCCTCACATACTTTAGATAGGTACCAACTTTCTTAAGGACCTTGGTTCGGTTGAATGTTTTATCACCGAACAACACAACTAAACGATTAATGAGCTCATCTTTTAAATCTTGATTTTGGGCATTCCACCGTGTACGTATGGTGGGCCCGAAGAGCTCCAATGAAATATCACTTAGATGTTTATAAAAAACATCATTTCTTGCAATTATGATGTAGGCAAATATTGCCATTTTGTAAATCAATATAATAGGATGCTATCCCCACTGTTAGCACTTACTTAAAAAAAATAAAAGTAATAAAAACATTTTAAAGTACCTGGGACCTTCTCTATCTTTATGGGAAGGAAATCCTCGGTCACCACAAATGTGATCGGCAATGTTCCCGTACTGGTAATATGGGAAGATCCAGGAAATGCTGCTAAAACATCACCAGTAGTAGTGGCCTCTGCATCCACAGGTACTGACACATGTAGTGGCATGTGTTCGCTGCCAGAGGGTGGACTACCGAATGCTTGCATGGTATGTGTTGCCGACATTTCAGACGACAATATAGGCACAGATGATGGGGTCGAATGATGTGTTGTATGCGCAGGAAGATCAGGATTGACACTTGTACCGTCCCCTACTTCCCGGGAAACACTTGCAGTACCTTGATCACAACTAGCAACATGATCATGAGGATGCAAATAATCTTGTAAAAACAACACATATTTTAGTTCATGACATAAAGGAGTACAAAATATAAAACCATGAATGAAATTATGTTATAATTAAAGATCTCATGACAGCTTACTTCCAAGTTCTGTGCTCTCTCAGACAATATTTTAACCCTTTCTCTTATCTCATCTGTTTGAGGCACTACGAATACCAACTGAAGGATTTCTTGATTGCATTTTTTTTGGGCCTTCCTCATCATATCCATAGGGTTTGTGGAAAATGCGATGTCATCATTGCATAATAGTGACTGCACCTCCATATGGATGCTCTCCTGTACTGCTGGTGCCTTTCCCCAATCAGCCAACTGCAACAAGAATATTAAAAACATTATCAAAATTAAACCAATAAACTCATGAAAAAAACATAATAATAAAACATTTTGCTCGTATCTAATTTGTACAATTACAATGACGTAAACCTGTCAGATAGAAGCGCCTGAAGATGGATCGCAATCTGTGCTCTGGGCCGAAGCCTTCCTTGTATGATCAATGTCCCGCTGTGACAAAAATTAAATATAAAAAACATTACCGAAATGAAACCAATAGACTTATGAAAAAAAACATAATAATAAAATGGTATATTAGAGTCATTAATTGAGGTTGGGTAAAATGGTATATATATAGTACATACCACCCCCATAGTAATTGTGTTTGTATCTAAGCGATTCAAATTGTAATCGATTAGCAACTCTTCCCCTGCAGTTATTGATTTTATCGCACATACGAATACACGGTTTCCCTCTCACGCCTCGAATATACAATTGGGTTGCTTATTTGTTGACCCAAGTCGTGTACTATTTATAAACCCTGCAATATTCCTTGATGCTTTTGGCCTCCCGTTAATGTACCTAGCCACTCCTTTATTTTGATCCTTATCTTTTAGTTGTATATAATTTGCTGATAGTGCATACCTACGCATACTTCGTGTATATCGAACCAGCTGCATCCAATCTTTGTAACTGTAATAGGGTCCAACATACTCCATCAACTCAGTAACTTTGTCGTAACAAACTTTTATGCCATCCATGCAAAATAGGCCCAAACCATGTAATGACGATGGTGCTATGCGATATATCCTCTCGTTGACACAAAGATCAGTGTTTATTGGAGGAAGTTCCTTGGGTACCCATTGTTTCCGTAGATGTTTGTACCTCAAGGGCACCTCGATGTCGCCTATGCTCTCATCATCATAAGAACATGACCCCCCTTCAGTAAGAAAAAATTCCATGCGTTTACGGAATTTTCTTCTAATCTTTTGACCTCTAGTTGATCTCCCTCTTTTAGACCTACTACATGTCTCACTTTCCTCTTCTCTTCCTGAATTTCCCTCGCTTGAGGAAGACAAATCTAACAAATACCTATTTTGTGGTGCCTGCACTCATAAGGATGTTGGATGAAGTTCTTTCATGGTGATGTGATCCGAAGGTGACATTATGATTAATTTATCATTTCATCGCTAGAAATTGATAGGTTATAAGGTAATCAAGTCTTGATAGATTGCAAGTTATTGTTACTACTGTCCAAATGTGTTCATCACAAATCAAATCTACTTAACGTCTTTGTGCAGCATCTTTGCAAGCATAAAGTAACTTCAAATGATAGTTTGGAGTTAGTTCTTTATTCTTTTAGCAAGTATTGTAGCTCATTTTTGGAGCTTTCAAGAAAAAGATAGCATTGTAACTCATTTTCACAGACTTGTACTTAGTTGTATTTTTACCTTTCAATCAATAAAAGCAAGCTATTTTTCCTTCTCAATACTGGATATTGTGTGATAACATGAAATTATTGATATTTCCTTGTGATGATAATATTTATCCTTGGTTCTAGTCTAGTTTCTCATAGCCTTTATACAAAAGTGCATGTTTGTGCAGGTCATAGTTTGTGTTCTACCAGTTCTATGTAGGATTCAATTGTGAAGTCAAACATTCGAGCCTCTAGGAAGGTCATTTGTTATTCCTCTTGAGTTTTTCCATAAACTTCAAAGCCTATCTATGAAATACTTATGCAAAACATGTCAAAACCGAGTTATGTATATTGCAGTGAGTTTTATTGATCACATTGTGTGTCAAAAAAATATTACAAATCTTTAATATTTGGTGCATCACGCTAGGAGTTAGTTTTATTTCATGTTTCCTCCTTACCCTTTTCCCAACAAGTATTTTTAGGTGACTACCATAAGAGCCAACTTACTCTGGAGGTTCTTTTTTGCTCTAGGTAACCCACAACCTAGAAAATTCCCATGTTTCACCAATATGTTAAGTTCTGCAACTTAGGAGGGGTACAATATTGAGAGATAACAGTTATTGGCATGCTTGGTGGGACTAGTATGATGAACTTCTCATCAAAATATTGAGAGATTTTTTGTTTTACTCAGTATTATTAGCCTTTGGAGGCAATATAAACAACACCATGGTGAATCTAATAACTCATCAGTTGGTTTTAGTAGTCCAAATGCATGCAACCAAGAAGAGGAAAGTGTTGTAGAATCTAAGCCAATTAAAATTCCAAGTTTAAAAGTTTTTCTTCAAACCAATAGTTGATTCATAACGAAGAGAATCCCTTTCAAATCCCCTTACCAGTTGAATCTAACATGGACAACTATGATGAAATTGTTAAGTTGGAAGAGCATGTGTTAACAATCCCAAGCTTCAAGAAAATCACTTCTTCTTTTCCTCAAGAGTTACCAAAGCCTCCTATACTAGCCAATCCTCTATCGACACTCCCTAAAGCTTTTGAGGAGTTGCTCGATCATTTCAAATAGGAGGAGGTCGAGCTAGTAGTGAAACAAGAGTTTTTATTTTCAATTCAAGACTCAAAACTGATTAAGGATCTTCCTCAAGTGGAAAGAACTTGTGAGGTCAGTTAGGAGGAGGCAAAAGAGATATCTATTGTTTATAAGCCTATGAATGGTGTGAATAATGAAAAATCTAAACTTTTTCAAGTAGAAGTCGAGGGTGATTAGTTGGAAATCAAGGTACAAGGAAACTGGATGGGTTAGAAGGAAGAGTTGATCTTCGCATTTGATGAGTTGTCTTGTTTTGTTGTGCAGGATGAAGATTCGAAGCAACAAGAAGAAATCAAACAATTCGATGAGTTGCTGGTTAAAGAAGAAAAATCAAACATGGATCAAGAGGAAGAATATGGTCTTGATGAGGATTCTATTCTCTCAAGTCAAGAAACTTATCATGAAGTTGATTTGCAAGATCTTAGCTATTTGGAGGAACTTCCTTTCTGCTGTACAAAAGAGCTTAAGGTTGGTATAACAAATGAAAGCTTGTTGGAAGAGGCTACTACATTGTTTGAACATTTACCTTCACTCATTGAAGAAGAAAATCCTGATTTGGAGTGTACTAATGAGGATTTTGAACTTGGACTAGCTGTTCCTAAGAGCCTTCCAAGAGTTGATAGCTTTGAAGAGTTATTAGCTATCTTAATGGAAGAGGATGGTCCATTGACCATGGATGAGGAATCAACATGGAAATTTATCATGTAAGGTGAAGGTAATGATGTTATTTCTAATCATTCAAATTGTCTTCTCTCTTGTCTAAACTTAGCCATGAAACAAGACAACCATAAAAAGGTAGAAAGGTTTGTTGACGCGTGCACACCGGTGTTATCGATTAACGAATGAGGTGGGACCCGTTCCATGCTGATGTGGTACCTAATGGGCAATATTCTTGCTCGTTTGCTAACTAGAAGGAGGATGTGTCATTTTCAAACTGCTGTTGACCAAATCTGGACCGTCCGTCTGGCCAGCTATATCTTTGATCAATGACGTGTTTTCAAACAAACTGGTGCTGTACTATAGCCATTCTATCTCACGCGAGCGAATAGTAATGGTCAAGTTCAACTCAGCCTATGTAATTAAATGCTAAATAACCAGTGGATTGCTATTTCAGTGTTGCATTCTGGTTTATAAGAATTCCTCAGTGTTTAGAAAAGCGGCTATTATCTTAGTTCTCCATTATCGTGACAGTTGACGCTCTGCAAAATAAATAGTAAGTGATACGAACGCCTTCTTTTGTAATTTCAGAATATATTAGCATTTCCTATTGAATAATTGGCGATTGTGTCCTTTTCAATTCTTGGTGAATTGTTAAGCGAATTGGCTGTTAGAGCTTATATAGGTCATTGCTAGTGATTTGTGTGCATATAAAAAAGTTTTCTGTAACAGCAGTCGAGAATAGGGTGTAATTGTTTGTTTTTCTTTAAGAAAACCCTAGTTCAAATCCCCTTCTGTTTAAAATATATGGCATCCAAGGCATGAACTGTTGGTCCTAAGGCTACGCCTAGGGGTTACTCACAAGATATTATTGATCTGTTGAAACCTTCTACGAGCAAGAAGCAAGAAGGAAGGATATTGTTCTATGGACCTGTGATTCATGAAGGTTTAATGGAAAAACGGTGTACAATCCATGATGCCAAATTTTCGTACACTGGTTGGTAGCTCTTTTCCAATTAGTTTGGAAATAGAAATTTGCCCGTTCCTTTGTGTAATCCATGGAGACTGGACTTGGGTAAGCTGGTGGTACCGAATGTCTATGAAGATGTAGACTTATTAAAAGATATTGCTGCAAGGTATGATCCTGTGACTCGAATTGTCAGAACACATCTTGGTAAGACTATGATTAAAGTAACCAGAGAGGAAATTACAGAGATTTTTGGCTTACATGAATGGAGCCAAGATATGATTCCCATCAAATTGGAGGTCTTCAGGGAAGAATACAAAAACACTAAGGGTTTGATAAGGACATCCCTTTTGATACCCCATTTGGCTATGTCGGGAAGAGGGAAGAATTAGAAAAAGGTTGTTATTGGCAAAAATGAGCCCGAACCTTTCCCGGTAGACTACTTTGCCCCTCATTTCAAGAAGACCATCTATGCACTATGTCAAGTTTTGGGGATTGACCTGAAGAAGATTGTGCCTATAGAGATAATGTATATGGCTGTCAACTTCCAACACCCTGGTTATAATGTGGTATATGACTTTGCCACTTACCTTGCAGAGAACATAGATTCTGGCTTAGCAACTTTGAAGCTAGGAAAGAATTGTATAAAATTTAGATGGTTTTCACTATTGATTCATATGTTTTTATATAAGGGTCAGAAGGTATTTGAAAAAGATATGGAGTTGAGGAAGATGGAAGGAGATATTGAAATGCCTATCCAATATTGAACTAGGGTCTTAGACAAAAATGATCATAAGTTTGATTATGTCACCTTTCATAATATTTTTGGATCTAAGTTAAGGAAGGATTTAGTTGTTGATCCACCCAGGATTCCAAAAGAAATTCACGACTTTCTAGGACCTATGGAGAGGAGGCCTGAGCTGAATCTAACCCACAATTGGGGTGATATTATCCCCAATCATAATACTACAATCTTCAGGGTCTTTGGCACCAATGCCATCCCATCTGTCCTACCTAAAGAAGTTCCTCTCAGACTTGGTTTTGTAGAGATTATGAGGCAATTGGGAGCATCTCAAGATTTCCATTTGTCTGCTGAACACAAGAAAGGATCCTTTTTCCCTGAATATACAACTTTTGCAGATTTTGTTATGATAAAGGGAGGGTGGAGAAATTTACACTTGTTACTCAAGCCATATAGATTGAAAACTGTACGCCCTAGGAATTATGATCCTGAGGGTTTTATCTCCCAAATGAAGGCTAGACATCGGACTGGAACCTTTGTTCACAATTTCTACTATCCTGAAGATATCATTAAGAATATTTTTGATGAGGACTTACAGGATGAGAGAAAGGAAATGTACATTGCCTATTCAAAAATGGTAAGAAGTAAACATGAGAAAATACCTAGTTTTGATCCTGTACCTGATGCTAAAGATGAGCTCAGCAAGGCAATCTATGTTCTTGATAATTTCGAGAGCATAGTAGGAGTATTGAAGGAGGAAAGGATTGTAGAAGGAAAGGGAAAGTCACATGTTACTGAGCAACACCCTGAGATAAGAATCGAAGAAAGGCCTACCTACCAGCCTCAAGGGAAAATAAAAGTGTTTTCAAGAAGGAAGAGAAATAAGACAGAGGAAGTTACGATGAGTGGTGCATCATCTATCCTAAGGAAATTAGTATATGGTATTATTGATTTGGATTCACCTCCGAAGAGTTCATAATAGATTAGCACATCATCCCCAAAGAGGCCTAGAAATGATAGTATGGGGGATGTTGGCCAGAAAGGTAATGATGGGGAGGATATTATTGTAACTCCGGATGAAATAAATCCAGAAATGCCACTAGATCCGATTGAAATTGCAACGAGCTTAGGAGCCATCACCCTAAGATTGGGGAAGGATGAGATTAAAGGAATTACAAATAGTGATGATTTGAGAATGGAAGCCTGCAAAGAATTCATGATGGATGACTCTTTTATCCATACCCGTGCTTTTGAAGATTTTGTATGGAGAGCTCATCTCTCATCTTATACTGAGTAGGTAGCACATGAGAGAAGTTTGCACCCAGAGCTTCTAGAGCAAGTAATTCAGTCAAAGGTCATAGTACAATTGAAGGAGAGGTTTAAGGAAATCACACCAGAACAGGGTAGAACATTGGTTCAAAAGTGTGGGATATTGCTACTCCCTGAATGGGATATTGTTGATGCTGTAGTATTTGATACAGTAAGAAGGGAAAATAAACCGCTTCTTGAAACATAGGAGGAGGCGGCATTAGCACTTAAAGGATCAGCTTTTAGTGAAGAGTGGGATTCTCTGGCAATATGGTCACTATCTATAGGGTCTCAAAAACCTATTGTCGCTGAAACATCCAATTTTAGTGGTCATTTGATTGTGAAGAGAGTTGCTGATACCCCTGCCTTGGAGGCTATTGACATGGTTGTGAATGTTGCCAAATTTACTAGGGCAATCGTGGAGGATTTAACTAAAAACTGAGATACTCTGAGGAACCAGTATAATGACATTATTATTGAGTATAATAAGAGTCAGCAAAGGGTGGCGGAATTGGAAACAGAAATGGCCTTATTAAGGAAACAAATGGAAATCTTGAGATCCCAAAAGCAGGTTAGCTCTAGCCAAATTATTGCTGACCCATCAATTGATCAACCCCAACCTCCTGCACAAGTTCAATCTTGGGCTATGGTCCCGTATAATATGGGACAAGTGCCTATTGCGGTTGAGAAGGCCAGTACCTCGAGCGAAGATCCTTCTAGAGAAAAGTTACTCCAATAGATTGAAGAATATAAGGAGATGGTAAATCAAATCCGGGATGCAACAGGAAGGAATAATTCAGAAATTGTTGATACTGTGTTAAGGCATCTATATAAACGGGTCCAGAGTAAGCTGAATGGTGTTCATGCAAATTATGCCTTGATGCTGCAAGCACTTGAATTGTTTCCAAGGGACAAATAATTGGCTATCCCTTTGCTAAATAGATGGGGCCCTAGAATGGAAAAAATGAAATTTATGGCAGTTGGAGCAAAGCAGCATGGGAATAAGTATCCTATAGTCATGACAACATATCAATTTGTTAAGACTATTGTTGAGCGAAAATTCCAGGGGTCTGCTACTCCTATGGAGTCCAAAATCAAAGCACTGAAGGATATTTATGATGGAAAAGATTTGACTCCACTACCTCATATTTTGCATAGTCAGGATAGTGTCGTAGTAAGGATAGTGTCAAGCCTTTGCAGGCATGAAAGGAGCAAATGAATAATATAATGACCGCCCAAACTCATGAGATATGCAAAAATGTTGATATTAGCATGTTGGAGAACACTTTAGAGAAGTTATCACTTTTCATTAGTTTCCTGGAGAATTTTGACAAGACAACCATGTCATTAATGATAAAGTATGTACCTTATCGAAAAATGGTGGACCGGGTGGTGGCTTTCAATTGGCCATCGGAGGAAGATTTTGAGTCATGGAAAAAGATGTTTATTGATGAACTTGAATTATAAATAATGGGGATGAGAACTGCAATTTGGTCATGTAAAATACAGGTCTGGCCTACGGTATTATATTTTGAAAGCATTCTCTTCCCGGATTCAGGTACAAATTGCACAAATAAAATCAACACATGGAGTGGTTAAAAGATGCTTTGGTGTCAAGGAATCAATACTTGGAACTACGCTTTCCTTTCCTTCGTAACAAATTAATCATCATTTTGTTTTAAGCTTTTCTTCTCTTACCAAGCAAATGATGTAAAGATAACTGATTAGGAATTAGCGGTCCAGTAAAAAATGGACATGTGTATCCTCCGGCCTAAAGCTTGTTTTCTCCCTTGTTTTTATAAAAGGGAATTCTGGGCCGAGGAATAGGTCTGTTGAAATTACTTAAGATACCTAAGAGAAGAATCAAGTAGAGAGAAAAAATAATATGTCCAATTTTTTGAAGCTTTGAGTCTGTTTGGGAACTTAGTAAATCATGGGGTTTTGGAGCATACTTATGCAAATCTTATGATTGTTTTGAGTCTATTTTCTCTCCTATTGTAATAATTTTCATGAATTTTTAATGAAAAGTCTATCAAAGATGATGTTCGTTAAATTTCATTTGTCATTTCTTGTGGATTATGTTCGACTATAGCTCTGGTTCAATGGACCTGTTAAATGCTTTAGTTGTTCAATAAGTTCATGCAAATTAGCACATAGGATTTGATAAAGAGTAATAGATTCATGTATTGATGAATGGATAGTAATGCCTTACATACAGATCATAGATGCTCTAGATGAAAGTTACCCTGTAGTTCAGTTTCCAGTTTGACTCCGTGCTTTAGGATATGGCATTGGTACTTTGACTACTTATTGTTCTTGTATTTTTTGTTATAGCTTCAGGCAATTTCACTCGAATATTTCATAAAAACACACTTAGGTGTTATTTCAATTCCTTGTTAAATAAGAGCTGAATTCTCCTAAGAAATAGCCAATTTCTTGAAGGATTATCTTGTTTAAACTTAGATTGGAATTTATCTGTTGTTTATCCACGTATGAGCAAATCATTCTCATCATGAATGACAATATATTTTAGGGATACCCTCCTCGATCTTACAGAGTCCGAAGTGTAGGAGAGATAACAGTTTTGTTGCATTTTTCTCGTTAAGTTGGCACAGTGCCTTCAAGACTTTAAAAATTGAGTATGGTAAGCTCATAGAAGCTTTTGCAGGTTCTACTTGGGTTGTAAAAAATGCCAAAATTATGCACTATTTTGGATGAGTTACAACATTATGCAAGACTATTTCTCAAGTCTTGTCAAGTTCCAAGAGTCGACACCATGCCCAATGGATAAGTTTAGGCAACTGGTGAGGATGTTTAGCAGGCAAACATATAGAAGATGTCACCAATTTTTTTACCTAATTTAGCTTCTAACTCAATCAAGTAAAGTTGGGATAGTTTTTGCAAAAATAAAGATAAAGGTACACATTCAATTCTACTAAGTTCCATTCATATACACAAAAGTATTATCAAATGAATTGCAGTTCATTATGCAAATGTATACAAGAGAAAGATTGCACAAAATTTTCACAAATGTCTTTTATTGATAATTACAAATGTATGGTGTCCCACACAAGTTGTGGGAATAACTATTTCAATACAATATAAGACATAAACTATACATTTGAAGAAATAGAAAGGAAAGAGCATATGGAAAGAGTAGGGATCCGTCATTGCCTAAATGATGAACCCCAAAGTTGAACTGTTGCCTAAATGATACACCCCAAAGTTGAACTGTTGCATCATTGGAAAAGTATGATCAAATTCATCTATCATGAAGAATTGGTCTATGTGCCTCTAGTAATCACTATAAAAATGTGAAATACAAAGCTATTTTATTTTTTCTGTCTTATCTTATACCATTTTACGAGAATGGGGGGGCCAATGTGTGAGAAGATCTTTGGAAACTAGGCATGAAAATTGCAGGTTAAAGAGAATGGGGGTGCCAAACTTACAGTACTCATTGTCCCTTGGTCATCGATTTTCCCTGAGTGCCCTCAACCTGGTCCTTCAGCGCTGGTATTGACCTTGTTTTCACTCCTCCAAAGTCTTCCTCAGTGCTGGTATTGACCTTTCACTTGTCCAATTTGACGAGCTACAACCTGCTTTAGTTAGGTTTTAGAGTATGTTAATTAAATTTAAAAAAATTATGGCGCCATTTAGAGTAGTGAATATAAAGCAAGCAAAGCCTATTATGGCGCCATTTAGAGTAGTGAATATAAAGTAAGCCAAGCCTATTATAGTCATGAGGGAAATAATAAAACTCCTAGGATACTTTGTGAAACCATTTTCCTTGGTTAAAGGGAGGCCATAAAATATACCTTTGGATTTTTTCAATCTTCAAATATGAGGATTTGCAAGGTTCTTAGCAACATGAGTAATGGAAATGTGTGCAACAAGAATTTTTGAACACACATGGAATCTCCTTGCCAAAGAAAGGGGCTTCATAATTTAATATGATAATTTTTCTCAGCTCTAGAATCAACTTTTAAATCTTCTCCTAATAGGGCCAAAATCACATCTTCTTATGTTTGAGAAGTCACCAGCACTGAACATAACCGTCAAGCAACTTTTCATCAAGATTATAACATCACCGTCGATTTTGAGCACGTGCATCTCGGAGCCGCTTTAGTAACCTGTCATATAATGTACTAAAACTCGACATAAATATTAAAGCACTTTGATTAATAGTAATTTTATAATATTAATATATTATATAACAATATTATATTACATTATATGAATTATAATGATATATTTGATATATTAAGATTATATATAATCTATATATAGATTAATAGTAATTATATTAGATTATTAATATTATTGGTATATTATTAATAATATTAATATTGTATTAGATTAATAATAATTATAATATTGTTAAATGATTAATTATATTACAAATGAACGCTGCTTTCAAATTCTTAGCTTTGAATGAATGGTTGAAGCACCAATGTTGAATGTTGCAACTCTAGTAGGCATGAATAGAAGTAGAGGAGATTGTTTGGGAGAAGAATTTTTTCTAGTGCTAGGTTATGTGTTAGGTTATATAGGGTTAGGTTATATAGTGTTTGAGCCTAGCCTCAAACACTACAATTAGGGTTAGGTTATGTGTTTTCTTTAGGGTTAGGTTTGGGATTAGGTTTATGGTTATGGTTAGAGTTTAGGGTAATCCAAATCATAACCTAACCCTTTCTCTCGAAACCTTAACCTTGACCCTAACCCTCACCTTTATCCTATCTTTATAACCCTAACCACAACCAAAACTCTAACCCCAACCCTAACCCTAATTACCTAACCCTAAATATTATTTATTTTATTAATTAGTTGCATTCACTCTAATAACCCTAAACCTATCCCTAAACTTAACCCTAGCCCTATCCCTGGCCCTAATCCTAACCCCAACTCTAAGCCAAATATAAAAACAACCCTTAATCATAATTACAATAACCCTAAAACTTCATTCTAGATATAACCCTAATACTATAATCCCTAATTGTAATACTAAACCCTAACCCTAATTTCATATCTAATCCCAACCATAACCAAAACTCTAAATCTAACCCTAACCATAAAACATAAACCCTAATCTAACCCTAATCCTAACATTATTTTCCTAACCCTAACCCTAACTCTAAACCTAACACTAACCCGAACACTAAATCCTAACCCTAATTAAATACCCAATCATAACCCTAAATTGTAACATCATCCTTTGAATTGGATACTACATCAAAAATTATGTGTTACAATCATTGCTTCCATTGTTGGCATTTTTACATTGGGATGCATATATTTTTAAAATCAACAAAATCTTTTAATGTCTTGCCAAAATTAATATTATTAATTGTAATATCAAACTTATAAACATGTATCCAATTTAGAACATAAATAAGAAATATATGGTAATAGTTTCTTCAAAAAACAAAGTGATGTGGACTAGAAGGACTATAAGGACTATAATGATTTTAGAATATACACATAATGGATTTGTTGAAAAGGTTTTAGAAACTTTCAAACAAATGCAATTGGTAGATGCAAAGAAAAATTCCACAACCTGATGGAACTTCAGTAAATTGAAGCTGGGGTTAGAAGGTTTCTAAATTACTCAAGGTAACCTTCAGTATCGATTGGTCAAAACCCTCTTGTCATGTTTTAACGGTGACCTGTTGCCACGGTGGACCGGTCACTTAAGTGAGGTTTCATCCCTCTCTTGTCATGCTTAACTGGCCCTATTTCACCTGATTTTTCGGTCTTTTTGGCATAATGGCCTAGGTATTACACCGCCAGAAATTTCAATATGGGCCCCACTTAAATGTTCCATCTAAGGGCTGATGAGCCATCTGATCACAGAATTCGATCTTGACCGCTTCTCGTAGACCTCACAGGTTTTTCTATTGGCGTCATCAAGGTAGTGCGAGGTTCGCGAGATATGGCCACGTGGCGTGAATGGATGAATGGGTTTTCTTCCCGAGGTGTTCGATATGACAGGGGGTTGTCTTTTCACCGATAATAGCCATCAATAACGGGGTAATCATGATCTCTCGCACACCTCGCACGGGCAGAGTAAATATCTGGGAGAGTGTTGCGAGGTTCACGAGGGAGTGGCACATGGATTTTCTTTTCGTGCCAGTGGGATTATATGGGACCCATTGTGCGGTCTGGGTCTATTCTTCTGTGGGTTTTTGATTGGATATGTTTTCTGAAGGCATCGACGTGGATTGTCAACATCCATTGAATTGATCTCCACCCTCCGTTTGTTAAAGTGCCTCCCGAATCAACGGTTCATTTATAGGGAAGAAGTGTGTGAGTTTCCCACGTTGCATGTATTACTTGGATGTTGCTCATGTCATTAATGATACAGGTTTCTTTTCTCTCAAGGATCTCCACTTGATTTCCTCCTGCGTGTGAATAGTGCCATCCTGTTGAGGGTATTCATAGTTATCTGGATCATTAACTGTGCAAGTGCTTGAATCACCTTCAAGTAATTGTACCCTGCATACTGGCTTGCTCTATAAATGCTAACTGAATTGTATGTAATCAGCATTGCATTCTCTTGTGTCTAAGTGTAGTAAGGCTTTTCTTCTGTTTGTGGCTGCACTCTGTTTCTATCATGAGTAAATCAGTTAAGCGAAGGAGTGCGAGGCTGGATTCACCAATCATGAAGAAATCCGATTCTCCCATGTCTCGCAAGGCTATTATTAGGAACACTGGGAAGAGGCTAGTACATTGTTCGTCCCCGATAATCATCTCAAATTTTGATGAATCTGAGACTGATTCTGATTATTGGTACTATTTGGCTTCCTTGGCCGATCTTATGGGAGTGGATGAGGAGGTTCTGGCAATTGAGCTAGTGTCTGCATTAGCACCAGGTCTAGTTGTTCGAGAATGTGCTTGCAAGGTTGGTAAAGAGGAGGTGGTGCCATCGCTATCGCAGGCTCGAACTTGGAGCGGTTGCTTGTACTGGGGCCGTGTTGCTTCTTCATGATTACTGGAAGTGGGTCCGTTGGATGTGTCTTCTCTTCTCTTGTTGTTCTATCAAGTGGATGTGGATGTGGATATGGACGTGCGCGTGCTTTGCATGAAATTTTGTTTTTCGACTGGTTATTTCGTAACCGTTTTGATTCCTTTGTTCATGCATGGTATCATTATGACAAGGAATGTAAATTTGAATTTCATTTTGGTGCTAAAATTCAATTTGGTGTCACAATTTAGCCTAATGCTTGTTGCTCTCCTATTCTATAAAGGAGATTTCACGACTCATTGTGAAGGGTCAGAATTTTTTTGCAATCCGACGCTTGGAAGTTATACAGTCCTCTTTATTGTTAAAGTGTTATGAACATTTTGTTTCAGGAAGTCATCCTAGGGTTAGGTTTATATATAGATTAGAGTGATATGCTTTTTTAATTACTGATATCGAAAGAAATCTATAAAATTAAGATGGTTTACTCTCCTGGGTGTGTGCCATGGATTATGAATAGCTTTATCAAAGATTCATCTGTTCAGTTTGAATAGTTAATTGAAAATGTGATTCATTTTCTTGCTTTAACTCAAAGAGTTAATCAAATGCTTGAAAAATAAGTTACATGTTCATGGTTGTATATACTCAATATGCTTGAAGAAGTACTATCTTAATATGCTAAAATATCTCATGATAGTAATGCTATATGAGATGGGTTCATCGTATCAGGATTTTGTTCTGTATGACTTCGTTGCCCTATGGATGAAGCACTGGATAATGTTTGTGTCATTTTATTAGTTCAAGACTGTAGGTTCTAAGTAAGGATATCCAAATACTGAACACAAAACACTTGAATACAACCTTGTCCTCCTTAGGGAGGTATTGTAACAAATAAGTGGGTCAGTTCCATTGCTCTTTGGTACTGGTAGTCATTCTCTGGTCTGCCAAAACCTTGAGATGATCACTATCCCTTCGAGTGTGTAGGAATTGTAATCTATACATAGGAAGTGTTCTTACCAATCATGAGAAATTCATGTGAACACGTTTAGGTTTACCCACCTTGGTCCTACAGAGCCAAAAGTGTAGGAGAAGCCAGTCCTTTACTGAATCTCATTAGTTGGCCATTAGTGGTTGTAGTTGTCCTCGATAGGGGTTTGCTACCTCTTAGATATCTGCAACCTCTACATGGATTGTATTTTAAACACCAACACAACCTTCACCAAAATCCTTATTGGTTTCCTTAATATGGGAGATTTGGAACAATGTATAGACATCCATCAAAGCATAATATGAAGATGATTTTTTTCAAGTGTTGTGGTTGTAGATGCCCTTTTAAAATTTATACAGAATGTGGAAGGATAGAAAAAGCTTGTGAACTATTGACAAAATGTCTCAAAGAATTGTAATCTCTTAATTTATGTTAGTGTCTATTTTTTTATAACCCATGTCCCAAATTGGGTATAACACAATAGACACTAAAACAAATTGATAGATTGTTATGAGGGCAGTGATGAGACTTTTCTAATTAGAGTGTATTCCATCAGATTACAATTATTCGAGGCATTGTGTCAAATAGTTCATGAGCTTTGTCTATCCTCCCACATTTTGCATAGATTTCAAAAGGGCATCTACAACCACAAGATTTGAGAAAATTCATCTTCATGTTATGTTTTCCTTATGATTGGTTGACTCTTATACTAAATTAATATGTTCAATTTATGTTTCCTACTTGATCTAACTATCCAAAAATGGCAATTTAATAGTGGAAAGATATGATCCTACTTTGGTATAAATTGTATATGCAATATCAAGGTATGAATTAATATGTTCAATTAAGAGATGTTAAATGAAATGAATAAAACTAATGTAATGTAAATAAGGGAGACCAGTGCCTTATTGGGTAAAACGGAGTCAAATGAAAGCCTTTAATGAATGGTTTCTATCTAGCAGGTCCTCTAATTCTTTGGCATATAACTATGAGTTTACAACTGGTATAAACATGCAAGAGTGTAAATGATAAACCCTAGTTGAGGCAGAATATCAAATCTAATAATCTGATTCTTCTTAATGATCCAAATGGCATTCCTAGATTACTGTAATTCATTGAAAGGAATTTTAATTCTTCTTTAAAGAACCCAATAAACCAAATCACACAAAAACAACAAATGTGTACTGATAAATAGAATATATACTTGATACTTCAATTTAAACAACCAAGAAACATCAGATTGGAGACAATCAAATAATCGCAAGAATCCAACAAATAATTGATACCAGAATGAAGCCACTAAATCAACAGTCTTTCATTATCTCCTTCAAAGTTCATACATGCAACATAGTCTCCTTGAATGTCATCATTTCTAAAAATTTAATGCTTACAGCAGTCTATCCTATTCTAATTCTATCTTCTACCCCTTAAATTTATCCAACAATGGATACTTATACATCAGTTTGCAAAAGGATGTGCCTTTTCAAAAAGGTTTAAAGCATAAAAGGTTTAACAAATCCACTATTAACTAATTTCTCTTGAGCCACAAATGGACTACAGACATATGCTCCGTATAATCCTGGAGCTCATGAGTGTCAACATCTCCTAATGCATCACATATTAGAATCTCCATCATTATCATTTGCTCATTTTTCTCACATGCTGCATCCAATATCACATCTTTCGCAGTGGCTGTCTCCAACATCCCTTGGAGTATTGTTTCACACTCACTTTTCCACGTAGTCGCTTCCTTCATTTTCCCTTCATCATCACATAACTTGGTGAATCAATTCTTTCCTGAATTCTGCTATCCACTCTCCTGTGTTCCTTTATTGCATCTACGTACTGTGAATATTTTCCCCAGAGTTTATTTAACCAAGTGGTTAAAGCAACCTGCCTTTTTTTTATTATTGCAGCAAATGCATCCATTCTCCCTTGAGAGTATGCAGTTGACCCTTCCCAACGGTCTTTTTTCTGTGAACTCTCACCTTGAGTGAGCATCCTTGTTGGTTCTGTTACACCACCTACCAAGTCTTTCAAGCATTCATTCTCTCTCAACATCCTCTCATTATTGCTTTTGTACATCTCCCTTTCCCTTATCAATGCTTGGTTTGGTATTTATTCAACTTGGTTATATTTATCCCAATATCAGCAATCACTACAGGATCAACCTCCCCAGCCTTTAGGGTCATGACAAGTCCGAATGCCTTTTTAGTATCAATAACAATTGATTTCTTGTGAGGAGGATACAAAGCCCAAATCATCAATGTTTCATCATCAGGATTGTATCTTGATCCTGTGTATACCTCTGTCACCTTCTCTATACTGAGCTTGTGGGTAGCATTGTTATCTTTTAAGAAACTATCAAAAACTAATGCAGAATTCATATCCAAACCTAGAAAAATCATAGCACCTGCCTTTTCAAGCAGCTCCCTCCCCTTTTCAGGGGTCATGTCAATCATCTCTTTGTCCACTTCATCCTTTAAGCTTTTTAACAGTTGATCCTCATTCCCTGGAGTGACATTGTCAACCTGTCCCCTTATCTCTTTCCCTTTTTGCTTATATAAAAATGTCTTAAACTTTGAGGTCTTTATAAATTCATCATCTGATATGAAAGACCTATAGTCTTCATGTCTTGTATCTACATCCATGGTTTCCTCAACATCTGTTTCTCTGGCAATATAGGCATACTCCTAAGTCTTCATTCTTGAAACTTTCCCAAATGAGCTTTGTGGCCTGTCTATTTCTGAAATCCCCTTAATGGAGGATAACAACTCAGCATCCACCAACTCCTAATTATGTTTTTCAATCACAATTTCAGCTTCCTCTGCCTCTAGGTTTCTTATTATGTCATCAGATTTAAAGGGCACATGACGGTACCCTTTGAGATTTACTTTTTGTCTGGCATAGTGGATATACCCTTCGGGATCAAAGTTCTTTCTCACTGGTGCTCTGCTCATGTTGTAGTGCAATAATTTTTCCAGAATCAGATCATAACCTTCCTTGGCTAATACAGTGAAATCACTAAAACATAATGTACTAGGCATAAAAGCCTATTTCCCATATGAACTTAAGTTCATAACACTAGAGTAATCCATTTTCCTAACAATTTCAAGGTATGCAATTCTATTTTGGACAGTTCTGGGTAGAATGAAAGGTGTATCCTCAAAGCCATAAACCCTAATCATTGTGGCATTCTCTAAGCAATACCAATCCCCCCAGTTGTGGTTAATTGGTCCATTGTAATCTCTAGGCCTAAGAAACCTTTTAACTTCTTCAGATAAAGAATAATCACAAGGATGGCTAAAAAATATATACAAGGGTTTCACAAAGAATTCTTCAAAATGAAAGAAATTTGAATTGGCAAACCCGTTGTCCCAAACAATAGTCCATAATTGAACAGGCAATGGCTTACCTTCCTTGTCAGGTTGTGAAATCCTCAACTCTTGGGGCCATAAACCTAACTCTTCTCCAAAATACAACACTAAGTGCATCAGCAGTGAGTAATTTCTGAGATGGAGAACAAAAGCACCACTCTCTATCGCCATCAAACCTGCATCCGACTCCTTAAAAACGTGTGCAACATAGTCAAATGATCTGGAATTATGGTACTGAATGTTTGCAGAAATCACCATGGGCACAATTGCCATATGCTCAGGTACCTCCATCCCTAATACTTGTCCCACTGAGTAGTAAGTATATTTTAGGTAAGGTTCAAAGAGGTCTACATGAAAGGGTGACCCCTCACTGTCTTCCATTGGAGTAGGTTTTCCATGACACCTAATTCTATGCAGAGGTAACCTCCACCCTTTATAAATGGTGTCCATCCTTCTGAACTCACTATCGAGCTCTTCACTCACTACTTTGTCACTGCATATTCCCTCCATTATGAAAACCTCAGCAATTGCTTTCTCAGATACATGTATCAATGGATTCCCTGACAAATCACATATAGCTTTCTTTTTTGAATCATAATGTTTGGCCAACAATTTTACTAGTTCGACGTTAATAAAAACATTAGGGCACACTAATTTCCCTAAATTGAGCCTCCATGGATTGCATACTGGCTCAAAGCGATTTCTCTTGTGGTAATGGAAATTGAATAACTCATAGCTTCTAATTGGAGTCCAAACATCACCTATAAATTTGCATTTGTCATCGAATTTGTCAACTTCCACTTTGAGCTATGCAAAACGCCTATCTTTAGGTCCAGAACCAGGTAACTGGTCTATGAGGTCTTGATTTAGCTTCCTTTCAGTACCTTCTGGTTGCAACTCAGTCTTTTGCTTTTTTTCTTTTGATTGGCTTCCCTCCCCAAGTTTTCTTCCCTTTAGTTTTCTTGAACCAGTGCCTTCCATAATTCAAATTTTTACGAATTCTGAGAGGATGAGAAACTTATTGTAGCTTCTTCCAAACTCAAGCCAGGTGAATGCCTTAATTGCTCTGCTGGTTCCCTTGCTCTCCTTCACTTTGAATTCTATGAGACAATGATTTCAATTGATCATACCCTGATATGCAAAATCTTCTACGCTTCGTGGCACCATTAATGTCTTTTACCGATCGAGACATGAATGCTGCAAGTTTTTTTTTCAAAATTCTCACCGTCACATCAGGGTTCAACGATCACCCACCCGCCAAGATGTCTTGCAGTTTCCCCGACATCACAAGTCTCCTCGATAGTTTCTTTCCTTTTTCTTTTATATCGCCATGACTTTCACCGAAACAACTATCGCTCAGACTTAATGAATTGGGCCAATGGTTCTTTTCCTTACTCTGAAAGTACTTTGTCTCACCGAGATGTTCACTTTATCGAGTATGTCACCAAGACCAAGCAATTTGTTCTAGCGATAGAATAATACTCGCTGTGATGTCTCTTAGATCTCCCCGCTGTGACATGTCTCACCGATACGCCTCTTCTTCGGCAAGACAATGAGTATCGTCTTATCGATACCCTTTATCTCCGCATGCTCAATTCTATCGGTGTAACTCGAGGGGTCGGTAAGAATTTTATGAACTCTTCCCAGCATCTATTGTCTTACCGATTGAGTCCTTTTGCTTTATTGGCAAGACCAATAGCGCTTCAGCTAGTGTTTTCAAATATCTCTCCGATGACCAAAGTCTCTCTGATAGACTTTACTTTTCTCCAATCGGCAAAAGGTAACTTAGCTCGATATGACCTTACACCGTCACACTGATACCTTTTTTCTTGCCGATAAGTAATACAAACCCGCGTTCTCCTAGTGTATAACTTTATCGGTATGACCTGTTTGATGTCTCACCGATACAATAACATCGATAAGACATTTCAAACCTCTAGACGGTCTGCCTATTCAACGTTCACCCATCCGCTAAGATGTCTTGCAGTTTCCCTGACATCACAAGTCTCCCTGATAGTTTCTTTCTTTCTTCTTTTTTATCACCATGACATTCACCAAAAAAACTATCGCCGAGACTTAATGAATCGGGGCAACAGTTCTTCACCTTACTCCGAAAGCTTTTCATCTCATCGAGATGCTCACTTTATTGACTTATGTTGCCATGACCAAGTATTTATTTTGTCGACAAAATGATACTCGCTGTGATGTCTCTTAGATCTCCCTGCGGTGACATGTCTCATTGATACGCTTTTTCTTTGACGAGACCATGCGCATTGTCTTCTCGACACCCTTTATCTTCGTATGCTCAGTTTTGTCGGTGTAACGCGAGGGGTCGATAAGACTTTCCGAATTCTCCCCGTCATCATTTATCTCACCAAGTGAGTCCTCCCCTTGCTTTATCAGCAAGACTAGTAATGCTATGGGCAGTGTTTTAAAATCTCTCTCCGATGAACAAAGTCTCTCCGATAGACTTTACGTTACTCCAATCGGCAAAAGGTAATTTAGCTCAATGTGACCTTACATCGTCTCGCCGATAATTTTTGTCTTGTCAATAAGATATAGAAACCCGCATTCTCTCTGTGTATAACTTGATCGGTGTGACCCTTGCTATGTCTTTCCGATACATTTAGGATATGTATATTATCATCGATTAGACCTGCATCAACTTATGCCGATATTTTCATATGTAAAGATTTTAATGTCAGATGGAATTTATGGGGCATTATGGCACAATTTTAAATCGAATTTTGGTAAAATATTCTATGTGAGGATATTTTTGTCTGCATTATGAATATTTTTTCAGAGACTAATAATCATGAAGAAATAATGAATTTGTCAAAATTTGACAGTTCCAACAACATGAAGGTTTGATGTTTCATGACAATACTAGCATTTCAGTTATAATGATATATTTAGAGCTGATGGCTCTCCTTTGTATAAACATATCACAATTTTGAATAATATAATCAAGGGTTATGGCGTTCATCTCACTGTTATCATGGTGTGTATGATTTCCATTTTTGCTTTAATTCAAAGAGCAAATTAAAATGCTTGGATGGAGTCATAGATGGATATGTTTGTAAAGGGATTTGATAAGAAGTATTGAGTTAGGATAGAAATTGACACTGTTGTAATGCAATATTGTCAGAGATCTTATATGTTATGTGTTTGAACTTGTTATGGAAATTTAAATATTTGTGAATTAATTCGACTCCCCAATAGTATATGGCACTAGCCTAAATCGTATGTGTTTGTAATGTTATGTGTCTATTTGTCTTAGCTTAGAGCTTGCTGCCAAATTGTAAATTAAATGACTGTCTTATGTGGTGAAATGTCATTGTAATCATCTCATGCTCAAAGTAGTTGATACTATTGATTCTTTTCTATTGTTTAAATTGATATATCAAACATATATATATATATATATATTCAGTTTACCGATACACATTTGCTATATTTGTGTGATGTGATTATTTGGTTCTTTCAAGTAAAGATTAAACCCTCCTAGTCAATCACAGTAACTAAAGAGTATTAATTGTATCAATAAGAAGAATCACATAACTAGGATTGTCATTCTATATCAAGTAGAGTTTGTCAGTCATTTACTTGCACATTTATACAAGTTATAAACTACATCTGTGTGCCAAACACTTTGAATTATTGCCATCATAGATTACACTTTTATAGATCTTCATTAGACTCGATACACCCAACAAGGTAGTGGTCTCATGCTTTGATCTTTTGGTTTATCCATTTTATTTTTTACATTTGTTAACTGAACATATTCTAATATAATTCAAATATAATTAAAATTAAAAACATCATAAATTAATTATGTAACCACATAAGTCAAATATAATTCTTTCAAAAAATTAATATCAAATAGATAATACAAATTAATGTCATTGATCTTCTTCTTTATCCAACTCTTTGTCTGTATCATCCGATCCAGATTCAACATTGTAAGGATTGGTCATATCATCATCATCGTCATTGATACCAGTTTCGATAATGTCATCATCCACACGGATATCATCTTCATGAAAATTAACTCCTACATCATCATGATCTAGTTCCTCCTCTTCGACATCTTCGTCAGGCACATCATCAACTAACTATTGATCCTGATCATCATCTACATCATCTTCTATTTCTTCAGTATCTTCTTCTTCCACCACATTATACTTTACCGGCCTTCCTCTTGGATCATGTCTAACAACATATGACCAACCTACTTTACCTGGAACCTCTGAGTAAAATACCTGCTCACATTGGCTTGGAAGAACATAGGGCTCATTTCTAGCTCACTCAAAATACCTTGTATTAACCATGGTAAATCCATTATCATGTTCAATAACAGTTCTCTTGGGATCATTTTCATTCAATCGTAGCCTGTACAATAGGATGACGAACAAAACTAATTTGAAGGACTTAAAGTCACACTCAAGTATACCATCCAAAATCCCATAGTATTGATTTTCTGAGATTTCTGGATGTATGTCGCTTCTAGATGAAACATTAGTCACCTGGAAGACTGCAGTAATCCCAGAATCACAAGTTTTCTTCGTGTCATCCAACTTTTTGATTTGAAATTTATGAACATTGCACCACATAGCCTTGTGGTGTTTCACTTGCAATATGTCAAACATGCAAAACTTATTGCAATATCGTCAGTTGATAAACATATTTATTCTTGGCCGAATGTATGCAAAGAAAAAAATCTCAACATATATATACATCAATATAATTGAAAATAATTAAATAATATGGGTGATTAATATATTATACATACCTGTTTATCTTTTAAACCATATGCTAAAACAATTTCCCTTGGTGTAACATTGGAATCTCCATTGCGATGAGCTTCTTTAACCAATGAAGCCACACCTTCCCATGTTAATGCGTGACCAGATTGTTGACATCATTCAATCCATACCGTCATCCAATCAAGATTGTTTGCGACGTACAAGTGTAGTGCATCCCACACTCGACCAACTGTATCAAAAAAAAAGAAATTCACAAACGACGTATAATTAGTTAATTACCATGGTATACAACCTTAATTTATAAGTACAATATACATAAAAACCAAATGTAAAATGTATTCTAATTAATCTTTGGTGTAGGAGCACACTTAGGCTAACCTCCATAGTTAAGATATTTTGGGCTTGTATCTGACATTAGCCAAGTCAGAGTAATTGTATGTTTGTTTTGGACCTTAGAAGGTCATTGTTGTGGCTAGGTGAGTTAGTCATTAGGACTAAGGTCATCAAAGTTTGAAGGGAAAAGAATGCGGATCTACTGACCCAACAGTGCGGAATACATTCCCTTAACACCTTTACTTTAGGGGAGAGAAGCAAAAACGAAAAACCAACAGTTTCAAAAACTTATAGAGATGCATACAACCAAGGCAACGAGAAACCAGAAAGATAAGCAAACAAAGATGACAATATTTACGTGGGAAAACCCTTTCAGGTAAAAAAACCACTACACAAAGTCAAATCTATTGTATTACAGTAATGAATCGATTACATACAATATCCAGACTTCTTTGTTCAACTCACAATCACCCAGAGAGTTTCAGATTCACTATTACAATGTTTTTACAACATACAGTTCAAAACCCACCTCAAGAACTCACGTCCTTCTGTTCTTTAGCACACAACTACAAACTTGCTCTGCAACCACCGACTCAACACTTGACTTCTAACTTATGAGAAATAACATATCTCTCATCTATATGTAACCGACTCAGAAGAGAAATGAAGTCCATTCTCAAATCACGCAACTGGTCGGATCTAATAGATTTCCTACAATGAGCCGACTTTGCATTCAAAGCCATTACTCAAAATGGTTGAGCTCGCCACCCTTCATTGACAAATACAACTACCACAATAACTATCTTGGTATCCATCCAATCACTATTCAACCAGGTGCCACGCATCCAAGACCCATCAGCAATCGCAGCTGACAGAGCAACCAAAATGGTCAAACAGACATCGGGCGCGACCAAGACTTCAAGTCATTTCTAACACTGCTAGAGTCGGAGTCAGAAGAGGAGTCGAAACAGGACTCCATCGAAAATACACACTGTCGGAGTCAAAGTCAGAGTCAAAGATGAAACTAGAGTCGAAACATGACCCTACAGAAATTTCAGGTTCAGGAACCATTTTGGTTCCACGTCCGCCCACGGCAAAGGGGAACTCATCAGAAACAGTTATGACTGGGGTAAGTCAACCCAGGGTCAAACCAAGATGGGAACACAAAAGACCAGAGTCGGAGTCGGAGTCGGAACAGGAATAGAAAACAAGACTTCACCAAAAAATTCCAAGATCAAGAACCAATCCGGTTTCGATTCCGCCTCCGCCAACTACAAGAAACAACAATCCAAAACTAGGACAAGGCGGAGGAAAACACCCCGAGGAGAATCCAAACATCTAGAGGAACTAGATCATAAAAGCAGGAGTCGGACCCAGAGTCAGAACATAAACTAAAACATGAACCTCGAAAATGGACATTGCCAACTTCCAAAACTGGTTCCACCTTCGCTAGAACCTACGAAACGAAGCGAGAAGAAACAAATGGTAGGAAGCGGGGTCGAAGCAGGAATGAGAACTGAAACCCGAAACTTAGGCAAACAGAACAATGCCAAGTTCCATCCCGATTCCGCCTCCGCCAGAGACCCAGAACTTAGGCAAACCAAACAATGCCAAGTTCCATCCTGGTTCCGCCTCCGCCAAAACTTTGAAAACAACACAAAATCACCAAGGCATGAAAACGAGGACTTCAAGCTGGAAGTTGAGACATAATTTCTCAACAAAGTTAGTCATTGTTAATAGTTTTTACATTGCTTAGCCTTAGTAGCTTAAGTTGGGATTTGAGTCTTAAATATGTTCTAAACACATGAATGATGTTAGAAAGATGCCATGAAGCCTTTAATGGTGTTGGTTACTCGAAATATAGGAGATAGAGGTCCTAAGAGTTAGGAAGGTTGCATAATGACAGAGTTGCCAAATGTTGTTACAAAATTGTCATGACAATAGTTGCCATTATGGCAAATGTTGCATGCAACTCGGTTACATAGGATCCCCTAAAGGATAGGAGTGGGGGATCGACCAAAATACCCTAAAAACATGGTGAATGGCATCTAATATGAAGCAGGCTCAAATTCAAGAAAGAGGGAGATTGTAATCAAGTTTTTGGAATAGAAGATAGCTCTGCAATTTTTGTTTTTATGTGAACTCTTAGTGTTATTGAGTGACAGTGATACTAAGTGAATTGGATGTTTTGATTTAGTGTTAGAGTCATGTTCATGGGATAGTATTAAAATTTTTTCATTTTGCAAGTAAGTTGATTTAAGCTGTTTTAGTGTCCTGAATAGATAGGTTAAGGTTTAAGGGTTTTACTGGTCCTGTTCTGACCAACTTGTGTTTTTATGGCTCCCCCATGAAATCTAGTCATGAGATTTTCCTGAGGGTAGATGGATGTGTTAGGAGAGCCATTTTTCTATACATATGTAGAGTTAGGAGTCATGGAGAGTGGAACAACTGTGTTTAATGTCACGTCCTAGGCGAGCTTAGAGTGCCCGGTTAGAGGTTTGACAGTAATGAATTGAAGAATTTAGGTAGGGGATTGAGGTACAGTACATAAAAAGTATAGTTCTAGGTAGGGTATAGACATATCCTAACATGTTAGAAGGATTGAGGTTCTATCAATCCATTTGACTGAGGTTTGAGCAAGAAAACTAGTGGGGTCCTACAAACTAGGCGTAATAGCCCTATTTAACCTAGATAATAGGAAACCAGTGTATGGAGGACTTAGGAGTATAGAATCTTTTGAATCCTTCAAAAAATACAAAAGGGTATTCGAATGTGGAATTTATTTTTTAAGTTGTTTGGAAAGTTTGGGCAGGAACGAAGTAAAGGTCTTTGTCAAGGGCTACAAGAAATAGGCCTCCTCAAGACCAATTCTTGAAACTGGTAGGAAAGGAGTTTGGAGATCCTCCAAGATGGATCTAGTTGGAAGTACATGGCATGTTTCCAATGTGTTTGGCACCCCTGCAATCAATTCAATGTTTGTGTGATGTTGGAACTTAGAGTATTCTAAGTGTAGGAGAGAGTTTGCACATAACAAAGTGGTGTTAGTCCTTCAAGGTGAAGCACAAGGTGTGAGACTCTTGGAGAGGAGTTGGATTAGGACTTAGTTAATCATCTAAGCCTAACAAGGACCTAGAAAATATTAGGTTCCCAAAAGAAGATAAGGAAATATCTTCTTAGCTAGTTGTGCAAGAAATCCTTGGAACACTTACACCAATCTCCATGACCATCTTATAATTACTTGACACTTTCCTCAATCTACCTTTCCCCATCAAGTACTCCCCTTCAAATTTGTTAATGGAGTTGGGATCCCAAATGCGATCTACATGGATCTTTGCTGCAAACTTAGGAAGATATTCAGTAATGTACACCATGGTCTGGTATACCATGTATCCTTCCACCATAGAACCCTCGGGATGTGCTATTTGTCTAACCAAAGCCTTCAAAAATTTCAAGTGCCTCTCACCATCCACATTGACCTTGTGTGTACAGGTCCACACAATTCAATTTCCTCAACTTGGTGTATGAGGTAGTGTTCTTGTGCATTGAAAAATGTTGAAAGTAGACACTTCTTCATTTCACACATTAGACGAGGAATTCTTCTCTTCCAATAATTTATATCTTCTTTATGGATTGCTTTAGATGACAACCATCTACAAGTGATTCAAGGCACAAATATATTAATGATATTTAATAAAAATATACAACGAATTGAACAAATATCACTACTTACCTCATGTATTTTTCAAGATCATATATAACTTGCTTGATATTGTTGTCGAAGTTGTCTGGGAGAGATAGAGGTAGAACGTACTACAACAATTATAAAATGATCTTTTCATTAATATTTTTCCAAAAGTAGTAAACATAATACACTGAAAAGTACATGCAATATACGAATATATATAATATACCAGAATAATTACCTTAATGAAGGTATGCCAATCATGCATTTTCATCCCTGACCCAAATTCACCTTTCTTTGTTATGATATTGTTTATGTTGGCAACAAATCTTATGGAAAATCAAATTTTTTGTATGACTTGTTTTATAGCATTGCTTTGCTGCTCTGTTAATAACCAAGGAAGGGCACTTATATTAATTTGGTCTCCATCGCTATTTAATTGAATGACATTTTTCATTGCATGACTGGCTTCCTAAATGTCACTACAAATTTTGACAATTTTTTCTTTGTCATGCCTTCCATCCAATATTTTCCATAATGATTCTGTCATATTCTTTCCGATATGCATTGTATCAAACAAATGTACAATTTGTAGCTGCTCATAGTAGGGCAACCTACTAAATTGTTTGGGATAACTTTTCAGTCCCCGTGGAAGCCGACCATTAATGCCTTGATGACCTTCATGAAGCATATAAGTTAAACAAATTAACAACGACAATCATTGTCAATTACAACATGATCAGAAAATAAAAATAAAAATTCAAAACATATCATAAATGACAGATAAACAATTTGATCCGATGTATAACCTTGACGATTAATTCTATTATATTCCAACTTCAATAGGCGAGGTGTCATTCTTTGTGGTTTTGATGTAGTCTCTTCTTTCCCATTGAAAATATGTTTTTCAGTAGTTCGATACTTATGATTTCTGTGGAGGAAGTGCCTATACTCATCAAACACCTGCTTTCTTAAACTTGTTGAACGACGAGATTTCATCTTTGGACCACAAATTGGACATGCAAATTTTCCCTTTTTTTGAAGACCTACAAATCACATATAATTGGATTAAATATGTCTATTTTTATAATTATATATAATGAATAGATTATTTAAAACACATGCATGATATCTAATTCATAAAATTAAATATCGTTAAAGTCATGCAGTCGAATGTAATAACATACCAGAAAAATGTGTTAGCCTTGGGGCATCATGAATTGTCCATACAAGCATTGCATGGAATTGAAATTGTCTTTGTCCTATTGGTCTAGATACGTCATACATAGTGACGCCATTCCATAACTTTAGTAACTCGTCGATAAGAGGCTCAATATATACATTCATATCTTTAACTTGGTACTTACCTAGTTGAATGAACATAAACATTACATAATTATTATAACCATTTTACTGAAATATATATAAATTCATGTACATGACTATTAAATGAAAAAACATATAAGTCATTATGCAACAAATAAGACAAATGAGATGCTACTACGTTAAAGAAAATTGATGTAAACAAATACCTAGAACAATCATTGCCAACATTATGTGCTCCCTCTTTATTGACATCCATGGAGGAATGTTATTGTTGATAACAAAAATAGGCCACACTGAGTAAATAGATCTCAGCTCTCCAAATGGATTGACACCATCCGCTACCAATGAAAGCCTGAGATTATGAGGTTCTTCTTTAAAGTGTGGCCATTTTTCCTCCATGTCCCTAAATGCAGAACCATTTGCAAGCATTCGAAGAATCTCATCTCCACTTCTATTACGTGCATGGTAATCCATAAATTGCGCTAAGCTTTCGCACCTAAATAATTGTTGCATATGTGGAATAATGGGAACTTAACGAAGAACCTTGTGAGGCACCTTTTTTGTTAGTTCATCTATTCAATATATACTGATATGACATTCTGGGCATTCTGTTGCAAATTCATGTTGTTTATGATATATAATATGATCATTGGGACATGCATCTATTGCTTGATACTCCATTCCAATATCTTTCATAATGCCAGATAAATATCAGTATGAGCGAGGTAAAATATTTGATGGTGGTAATAAAAATTCACCAATCAATCTACAACAAAGAATAACTTCTTAATATAAAGAATATTAAAGGTACACACTTCATCCTTTATTTACTAGCGATGAACTAACAACAATTAAAATAGATGAAAAAAATGACATATATGACATACCTTAACATCCGTGAGATTGCTATGTTGGATAAACCATTCATAACCTTCAAGTTCACCAACAACAATACAATAGAGATAAGAGTTGTTTGGGAGCCTTGATAAAGCGGCTCATATGCCTTCTCAAGTATAGGTAAATCATGAACATCATCAAAGTAATCTTGATCAACATGATCAGATGTGCCACTACATGTGTCATGGATCAATGTATTTGTACAATCATCTTCAATTGTGTTTTTTGGTGCATGATCATCTTCTTCCATAGGATCATTAACTTCATCTTTGATATTCACAGCTCTATGTTCCTTCGCTTGCAAAACCACATTGTCTGGGCTGTGATAATTCATATCATGCGCCCTAGGGTGCCCCACCTTTATAATAATGACAGACACAAATAAACCATGATCATGATCAAGTGATTTTTTATATATATATAAAATGTTAAAACAATATAAACATTTACAAATTCAATCAATATAAACACATATAATGAACAACTTACCAATGGACGATAATCATGCCCCCCTTCAACGTGACCATGCTGCCTACAATGTTTCTTAGCTATTGTGATTAAAAGTCTTCTCGTCTTTAAGCCCTTGCAATTATTGCAAGGACAATAACATTTCCCATCACCCTTTCTTTTCAATATAGCCCACAATCTAGCAACTGTCTCTTCATTTTGTTCTAGACTAATATTATCTGACATGATTTTTCTTTACCAAGTTTGAATATTTAGATCTTCAAAAAATATCAAACTCACACGCACTCTAATAATTTTTAATTGTACATAGGTAACAAAATATATTAATTATGATATTTTACACCCAAAAAAATTGGCATGCAACCACCCCTGCAAAAGAGAAGATAGTCTAAAGTTAATGACCCCAAAAAACACTTTCAAATGCTAATTCCAGAAATGATTAAATTCTGATTTTACAATGATTTCCAACTGTTATACTCCTAAAATCAGAATATTGAACTTGCACAACAAAATCTGTAAATGAAATTCTCAAAATGCAGCTAATAGGCCTCAACAATTAAGGCCTACTCAAGATTTTGTGAAGTCACTGCAAGGTTTCCAGGCCTTATTTGATGATTTGAGCAAGAGGATTAAAGAGTTGGTAAAGAGTTTTGATGACTGGAGTGGCACATTTTTACCAGATATTGTAGATGCCCAAGGAAATATTAGATCACTGCAACAATGGCAGGACAGGGTAGATGAAATCATTAACACTAGCACATTTTTGGAATCTTTTGAAAGGGAGGCAAATCAAGTAGCAGTAAAGTATACAACTTACAGTGAAAAGGTAAATTAGGTGGTAAATTTTAATTGGCCAACAGATGAGGAATATCAAGGATGGGTAGAAAAGTACTTAACTGAACAAGAATAGGACAGAGTCTACAATCGGTAGTTAACAACTCAACAATTATGGTTATAACAAATTTTGGGTATGCCTTGGTGGCAGTTTTGGTGCAAGTTTCAAAGTTTGGAAAATGCAACAGTTATTCTCCAGTGGACGGGATGAACAAGAAGATTCTCCAGAGACTTAGCTGTTGTAACCAATTTTTGAAATGTCATAAGGCGGTCCAAGTGACTAGTGATAGGTGTATTTATGGTTTGATGCTTGTTGCTCCTTCATTTTCCCTATAAGAAGGATTTCAGGACCAAAAATATGGCCGGTTAGCAAGTTAGATATCTTTAGGTCAAGTCTAACTGAAGTTGTAGAGTGAATTTGTAAAGAGCTGATATTATAGTGAAGATACTATTCTTAGGTTTGGTGATGTGAGTGTTCCAAGGCTTGCTTGCACTGCAACTAAGAGACCCAGCTTGTCTCTTCTAGGAACCTAGTTCTATCCTTTGTGCTTCACCTTGGAGGACTAACACCATTTGACAAGTTCAATTTCTCTTCCTCATTTAGAAAGTTCTAAGTGCTAACTTCTCACAAATGTCATTCTTCATTGCAGGGGTGCCCATCCTATTGAAAAAATTCATAACCTTGCATATTTGAACTATTTTAGAAGGTTCTTCAACCCTATCCTTACCGGGTTCAAGGTTTCACCATTTGAGACCTTAAACATGCCTATTCCTTGTAGCCTTTACCAATCCTGTTTTGTCAATTCTTGCTAAATTTTTCCAAAGACCCTACAAAACTAAAGGCATATTTGGATACTCATTTGGAAGTTTTAAAAGGTTCAATAGGGCTTAGGGCCTCACAACCTTCGTACACTAGTTTCCTACAACTTAGGACAATAGGGATAAAAGGCCTAATTTCTAGGACTGACTATAATCTTGCTTGGAACCTGCTCATACCATAAACTAAATGATTGACATGACCTCAATCCACCTAGTATGATGAGATATGATGAAACCCTACTTGAACCTGTACCTGTTCCATACAGTACCTCTTTACCCTGCAAGAAATCTTCAAAGACATTCCTAGACCTCTAACCGGGCTCTGTCTGCTCACCTAGAGACTAGTGATAAAAAGAGCTCTCCACTCTTTCATGCTTCCTAATCCTAAATTTATATACACTGATGACTCCCCTAACATTTCCACTTGTTCTTAGGTGTTTCCCAAGGCTAGATTTCATGGGGGAGCCATGAAAGCACCGACTAGTCAAGACTGGACCAGTAAGAACTTAAAACCAAAATAATTTGCCTAACACCAAATATCCTACTCTAAACAACTTGCTTATAAAATGAAAAAGACTAAGATAATCCTATAGAACACTAAACAAATACTGAACTCAGTCTCTCAATCCATTAAGCATCTCTGTCATCACAAAAGTTTGGGTTGTTCTTGAAAACACTGTTGCAGAGCTCTCTATTTTACTTTCAAAAACTAATTACCAATTACATCATGTCATGAGATTTGAGTCTTGGGTCATAATAGATGCCATCCCCATGATTCTAGGGCCTGTTGGCCGATCTCCCACTTCCTAATCTCAAGGGAATCCAAAGGTAACCGAGTTGCATGCCCATGCTAACTTCTTGACAACATTTGGCATCTTTCTCTATGCCTTGATTCTATTTCTTAGGACCACTATTCCCTCTAGATTCTGAGGAACCAACTCATTTAATGTCCTTAAGTCATCTTTACAACAACCACTAAGTGTTTAGAACATCTTTAAGACTCTAATCTCCCATAGACAACTAACATTAAGAAAACTTAAATTACTAACACTAGCTATTTGTGTGACCTTAGTCCTAATGACTAACTCACCTAGCCCACAAAAGCAATGACCTTCTAAGGTTTGAAAACAAACTAACATCTTGAATTGGCTAGAGTCAAGTACAAGCCAAAATAACAAACATGGAGGTTAGCCTAGGTGTGCTCCTGCACCATTCGGTGTCATTCTGTTGTAGGTTTTAGTTTCATGGGTACTTAATTTTCAAGACAGTACTAGCATCTAAATGAAAATTACTCATTTCAAGGTCAGGTATCTCCATTTTATGAATATATTATTATCTTGAATAAAATGATCAAGGGTTATTCTGTTCATCTCACTATTATTGTGTGTGATTCTCATTTTGGCTTTAATTCAAGGAATTAATTAAAATGCTTGAGTGAGGTTATAGGTGACTATGTTCATATAGGGATTTGATAAGTAGTATTGGGTTAGAATATAGATTGATGGTATTGTAAGGCATTATTATCTAAGATTTTATATGCTATGTGTCTAGAAGATAAACTTGGTTACAGTTAAAAAACAACGAACACCTTTGATATTATCTAGCTATGGCTCCCAAATCTATTGCAAATTGATCATTAGGGTTAAAATTGAAACCTTGCAAATATAATATTTGTCCAAATCCATCAAGAATTTTCCATCAGTTATAAACAATTCCCTTATAAAGAATTTGTGAAGCCAGGTCTAAAATCTGGAAATGAAAGTCTAAAAATGCACAAGACTATAAATGAAATTTGATGAGATGTTGCTTTCAAATATGATTTTCAAACTTGGAAGTACAAATTTGACTTCACAAATGAATTCTGGAAAAAGACAATGACTTCCCTCAACCTGGCGATATCTTCTTGAGTTTCTTCTGATTTTCCCTAAGAAAACCGTTGAGCAAAACACTGTCACAATAAATAGTCGAGCTCATTTCAATTTATGCCCACCACAATTTAACTTTGTAGGACCGCCGCAATTTTGGTGAAAGATCTTCGTTGAAACGTACACAAAACAACGGCTCGTCGAAATTCCGATGAACGTCGGGGTAAAAATTAAAAAAAAAATGGAAATTCGCACAAGTGCCCGACGATACATCTGATTATATATGTTTCGTCGGAAGGTTTCATCGGAAATTGGGGTCAAATGAGTTAGTGTCGGGAGTAGAATATCCTCTCCATTACATTTTTGTGAACTTGACATGAACTTTATTTCTCCTTGTCTTTGTCTTGAAAATTTTCTTCTCTCATGTTAAGACATGTAGCCGATAGCATGTTGTGACATTCTTTATAAGATTTATGACCCAATCAACTACCTTTAGACACATAGTAAGAAGAAGCTATCAAAAATTAGACATAAGGTCTAGAAGATTTAGTCCTCCCCAATTCCACCTAAATTTCGAAGAGTACACTACATGACAAAATCAGATTCTCCCCTCCATAGGTTAGAACCAAAATCCACACCCCTCTTGCCTCACCATAAAAATATTCCTCTTCCTTAGAGGAGGAAGCTTCTCTCAGGGTTCTTGTAGAGACGATTCACTCTTTGGAATTGAGGCTTGAAGAGCTCGCGAGGTTTTTGGCAAGAGAGGATGCTTATGCTCAAGAAACTCCTATCGTCATTGGTATAAATCATTTGTTAATGGATGATCGCAGAGGTTTGAAACTCTTTTGTGGAATAGAAAATATTATAGAAAATCATGTCCCATCTTACACCTCCATCTTGGATAATACCCAAGATGGCCAATTAGAGATTTCTGGTCAACAATTGAATATCTCGATGCCCAAAGTGTCTATTTGCATGGATAACACAGGTACCTCTATCAATACTGCTACCACCTCCACACCTGAGGAAATTCATACAATTAAAGTAAATCGATTTACTCTAGGTTTTATAGTTTCTACATATGGAGATTAGAATGTCCCTATCTTTGTTGCTGGTGCTAGTGCCTCTATTGGTACTGGTGTTGATGGCTTTGCTAGTGTTGGTAATGGTAGTTTTACTGGTGTTGGTACTGGTGGTTATATTGGCCATACTTCATCCATTGACCTCTTCCTTAATGCTCTCTTATAGAACATATGACAAATGTAGTCTCAATTAGAAAATATGTCTATCTCATCTTCTCAATTGATGTTCCAACCTTTTTGTCATTTCAGTCCTTTATCTATTGCTATTCTGAACACTCCCATCTCACAAGGGGTATAAATTCCAAAGTTTGAGAAGTACAATGGCTGTGGGGACCCATAGACTCACGTATCGTCCTTTAATGCCATGTGTACAAATTTCTTTCACCATAATGAATTTCTAGAAAAACTATTCTCGCATTCTCGTAGGGACACTACTTTGGAGTGGTATTGCTCCTTGCTTAATAATTCTATATTTTCTTTTGACCAGCTTGTAAATCAATTCCTTTGTCAATTCTAGGCTAACATTGGGCCAAAGGTCGTGTTTATCGATCTCATTTAGTTTAAGAAGGGGCCTCACAAGAAGTCAATTGATTTTATAGCTTGTTATCAGACACTTTTCTCTAAGATCTCTTATGCTTCAATGCCTAATTTTGATGTGCAAAGAGTGTTCACCAAAAAATTACAGCAGGAACTGTGAGATAAATTTCTTCTGATGAAGTATCCATCCTTTGCATATTTGTGTGCTACTTTGCATGAGTACCAAAAAATGACTGCACAATATAGGGATTCATCCTTGTACTCTTGTTAGGATGGCTGATTAGTCATGTCAGTATCTGGTGATTTTATAAAGAAAAAAGAAATGGAAAATATGGTATATGTTTCCATTGATAAAATCTTTGTAGGTCGAAACAAAATATTCACTAAATTATCTGAATTTTATAGTAATGTCTTGCAAAAATTATTAAAATATGGAATAATAACTCTCCCAAAGATTAGACCACTATCTGAGTTGTATCATCAATGGTATGATGCACTTAAAGTTCTGTCAATATCATTGGGTCTTGAGACATGATACCAAGAGATATTTTCATCTTCATCGTGCATGATTCAAGACTACATCAATAACGAGATAATCTAGCTTCATGGTAAAAAGTAGAACCCAAAAAAATATATAGTGAAGCCCAACAACCAAGTACAAATCTACATAGATCCATTTCCATCTCATTCCACTAATCTTGTCACTCCTGATTTGACTCCATCTGATTATGTGAATGTAGTCTCATTTACTTGTATTCCTCCTTTAGGTCACATGAATACAATTGCTGATATCACATTCACCTCATGTGATCTTCCTTTGAACAAAGAGCTCTCTTTGCTATACATTCCCACTCGTATGAATGATAACATTGTAATAGGCGTTATGGTTGACCCTTCAAGTCAAGTGGTAAGAGACTCTCTTTATAAACAATTTACATAAGGAGAAGGATGAGGAATCACATGCTATAGCTCACACACATGATGGATTATCTTTTGTGCCTATTGGGTCCAGTTCTCTGTTAGTCCTAGTAACACCTAAAGTCTTTCAAGTCCCATTTGTAGTGATTTTTGAGTCTGACTTGTTTATTATGAAGTTAGGAATTCCATGCCTGGTCTCCATGAATGCAGTCACCTCGGTAGTCCACAAATGTCTAAAGTTTCCCCACAAGGGTATCATGCATACTCTATAGGATACTAGATATAAACCACTAGTATCATATGGGGGCTTCTCCCTTGATTAATTTTGGCTTGCCTTGGTTCAACCCCTACCTCCTAGAGGGGATCTTTTATATATATATATATATTATTTCAGGTATAAAATTTGGGGCTCGGTGTCGAAGAGTGATTTTCCCCCATCTAGTCAAGCTATCTATTTGAAGGCCTCCTTGTATGCGTAGAAACACACTTCATCCTTTGCCCCTCTAAAGGGGAAGAAAAATAATGCTCTTGCCCTTGGGCCTTCCCCTCCTTCTAATCCCTCTTCTTCTACATCTTCTACTTCTTCTTCCCAACCTTTGGTGGTGTCTTTTGTTCCTTCTACTATGCCTAGCATAGGAAAAGGAAAAGTGCCCGCATTGCAAAAATCAAAGCATTAGGTTTTTGAGCTTTTGGTTTTATCCACGATGCCCCGACCCACCCTTTATGGAAAAGGGAAGCATTCTTGTGGGGTTGGTTCTATGTCTCAGCCTTTGAGGCCTCTACCTATACCTTCACCTTCCCCCAAGGTAGAGAAAGGAAAGGGGCCTGCTATCAAGATGCTTGTCTCTCTATCTTTGTGCCTCCTCCTCGTGATCCTCCTTAGGAGTTCACCCTTGCATTAGTGATGGTTGTGGAGTTTTCTTGTTCGGTAGAACAAGATCCCCCAACCTCTTCTTAGGCTACATCCTCTAGTGCCCATAACCGTCGTAGTCAACTTACTCACAAGTGTAAGCACCATTGAAAGGCTTTGGTTAAGGAGCATGATGCCTCACAAAAGATCAAAGAGGAGCCTCTTGTTTCTACTTCTGTTACTTCTATCTTTGTTGATCTTATCTTTGTTTCTTTTTCTGCCTTAGTTCCTATCACCTCCATCCTTTTTCCACCTTCATCAGTGGATCCTAATGAACTTCACCCTAAAAGGATGCAAGTTTTCATCACTCCCTTAGTAGAGCCACCTCTTCTAACTTCTCTTTCTGGTATTCCTCCTTTTTCACAGCCCGTCAACATGCCTTTCACAAAGGTGGTGTCCTCTATGACTTTGTCATTTTATCTTGCTTCCACTCCAACTGCGAGGATTCCACATCTTCCATTGAAGCACAAGTTGGAGAATGAAATCAGTTCGAGTGTTGGTTGGAATTTTTTTTCTTCATGTCTTGAGTCTTGTTCTTCTCTGGCCTGTGCTGTCCTTATGACAAAGGAAGTTCCCACATCCTCAGAGTTTGTCATTGCCCCTCTTCCCAAGGGTGACATTGACTCTCAAGTGTCTTATCCTCCTCCTATCTAGTTTCCACATGCCAATCTTGAGAAGTGCGTGTTCAATTCATTGGAGGAAATTTCAAAATTTTCCTTGATCTTTGCTAGATCGCCGACTCTTGTCTCATAAGAGTTTAACAATGAAGACCTTGAGTGGCCTTCTTCCTTAGCTCTTGCTGTAGGTGAGTTGGCTAGTATTTCCTTAGCTATCCCTCCCCTATAGGCTCATCTTCCCTCTCCATATGATGATCTATATTAGGAGAAGGATGACCTACTAGTGGATGCAGACTAGAGCAACACCTTCTTCTTCATATTTAGATTAGCTTTGCGTGTTTGTTTGTGTTCCCCCATGCTTGTATATTTATGTTTGTGCTCTTTCTTGGAGGACCTTGCTACCCTTGTAGGTGATTGGATATAGGAGAGAAACTCTATCATACACTTCTTCTATTTGTATCATCATTCTCCATGTGTTGTAAATTTTTGCTTTCACAAGGGAACGATGCAAAGCATTGGGGCATTTAGGAATCTTCCATGTTGACCTGATTTTTCTCTTTACTTTGTCTTCATGTGCCCTTCTTCCCATTTTGATACATTAGGAGGGTGATGATAGTTCATATATACTATATTATACTTATCTATCTATATCTATGCATAGTTTTGACCTCAAATAATTACACCCCCCCGTGATCTTGATTTCTGCATCTATACTTTTTCTCTTTCGTGATGTTGTGGATTCTATGTGTTGTACCTAACATGAAAACATCCCACAAATACATCTCACTATGCATCTCATTCCACAACATCTCTCATCTTTATTTTCTCCTTAAAATGAATCACGCTCCTCTGCGTAGCACACATCATTCTAAGGGGGGCTATCATACATGCTTAATTTTCACAAAGGTTTCAAAATATTTCTTGATGTCTTATGTATCATCGCTTGGGGGTAACTTGAATAGACTTATCTTGTATTTTTTGTGACTATCCTGCAATGTATTTTGTAGTATCCACAAGTCTATTTTCTTGTTGTATGGTCTCTAGCCATGCTATCCATACCTATCAACACCATCTTTTATTTGATCAGATTATGTCATGTCTTTTCTATATTGTTTTTATCACGTCCATTTTTCACTTTTTCACCTAACATGTTTGTTTGTAGCTAACATGTTTATGGTGAGATTGTAATAAAATTTGTAGGAATGAAGACCATGTCCTCTTCATGTCCTAGTTGAGCTTTTCTATATCGCATATATTGGATCAAAGATATGCTTCCTCTTCATCCTGGGTATATTATAGTCAATCTCTTTCTACTTTAGCTCACACATGTTTAGATACATATGCTCACTAAAGTGGGGGAAAATGTAATATCATAAAATTGCACCCTTATGCAATTTCACATTACATCAAACTTCAATTTAGCTTAATAAGATGATAATGTGAATCCCCACATTCCTAGCCTTAATTTTTTTCCTTGACCTTGTCATTTTCTATCGGTGGAAGAAATGTTTGCAAGGATGCTTTCATGTCATGCAGATGTCCACACGCCACATGAACGTCTTGACAAGATTCCTAATCCTATGGTTGTTAGGACATTATACTATCGCCTTCCCATGAAGTGTAACACCTCTGCAATTGTAGGTGTACTTGAAAACTAATTCCTTTCATGTAATTTATCTTTTTGAATTTATTCTTCCCTCTCATCCATTCATTTCATTCGATCTCTCATTCTAACACTTCATTATCACTTCTTAGCATCTTCACTCTCTCCTTGTTACTCTACATATTTTCTTGCTGGTTAAGCTCTTCTATCACATTCTTGCACACTCATCTCAAGCATCTCAAGGAAATTATCTTCCTCCTGATTTCACCAAGCTCGTTGGAGGGAGGGTAACATTTCCTTTTATTGCATTTATTGTTCTTATTGAATAGAATATTGTTGTCTTGCACATTCTACTTCTTCATCTTTTCACCTCATTATCTATCTTTCTATATTGTTGTTGTCTATTTGGCTATATGTGGAGGTGGAACACCAAAACAAGGGTTTGACCAAGGCAGGCCCTAAAAAAACCCCAACACTTTTATTGTTTCTATGTTGCAAGCTGTCCATGAGGAGCTTTGTGGGAGACTTCATAGCTGGACCATTCATGAGTTCATCCCTTTCCCTTTTATTCCACTACTTTTCATTTCATTAGATAGTTTATTTACTTGTTAGTTAGTTTTATTCTTGTTGTACTTTTCCTACATTTTCAACATTCTTTTTTAGTTTAGTTAAACTGCCAAAGTTTAGCATTCAAGTAATTAGTAGACCCTAAGCATTTTTGGTGGTTGACTCTATCTCTGGTCCATACAAGACATCGACATGCCAAAAAGATGCTAGTGCACCATGTTTTCATCCTTGGTCCATGATTTCATCCTTTGGTTGAGAGTCTTTCTATTTTCCTCCTAAGACCTCTGAGGTCTATTCACTCATCTTCTAAAGGTCCCTTTCATAAACAATCATAGAACCAAAAAACATAGCATAAGGTCTCTTAATCGTCTCCCATCACTTGAGCTTTTTACTTTGAGGTAATAGAGAGCTATCTGCTCCTTTTAGGTTTTTCCTTTTCCTAGAGACTCAAGAGTAGTGTATCCTCCCCATTACAACTATACATGCTTCCAAACTATGTTTTTGTTCCTCTATAAAGCCATACTTTCAATATCCTACACACAGGTGCTAAATAACAAAATAAATGACATCGCAAAAACCATAAACTCTCTAAAAACATTCTCCCTTTCATTGCACATACATCTCTACTTAAACCCAAGGAGATAAGTCCCCTACATGCCATGCGACATCCACTTACTTGGCTATTCAATGCCCATAATAAAAGGCATTGCTAACATAAATCAAGCCCAAGAATATTATTAATTGAAATTGCACACTACCTCCATGTGAGGAAACAATAAGTAAAATCCATTCCACTTCCCATTAACATGCATTAAGGTAAGCTAACTACCTTTTCCAACCAAAACATCAATAATGCCTTTATAAATACTGATTATATATTATATTATATATATTTTTAATACAACTAAATAATAATTAAATAAACCTTAACAAGAATGAAAAACTTGACTAATGATATCGCCTCTCGACCATTGCTAGAGACTGGTCATAAGTCGAGTATGTTTTTGACATAACCTTATGACAAGACCACACAAGTCACGACATAAGATTAACTCTTCAACATTGGGAACTTAATAATTTACTTGGATTTTGATGCAAGACCTAGATGTGAATGTGTGTTTGACTCAAGATGGAAATTACCCATTCGTTCATAATGTCTATACGCTTGGTGGTGCTCTCCCTCTCCATCTAAGAGGGAAAAATTGTTCTTGCATTCAACTTAGAAGGCCATAACAATGGTTAGTCTGTTAATAGTCATGATATCATAATTATTTATCAAAAATAATATTGATCCCAATCCTTTGATCCTTTAATGAAAACATTCATATTGCATTATGATTTTATCTAGACATTGATTGAAGTAAAATCATCCATTCTTGCCTAGCTAAACACATATTTAACCTAAAAGTTAAAAGTAATTGCGAGCCAAAAAATTTAGGGGTGTGAAACATCCGTTTTCACAACATGCACCAAAAATTGCTCAAGAATTTAGAGTCCATGTCAGATATGATGCTCTCTATGATGCCAAAATATGTTCACAAATAATTAAAGAAAATCTACAAGACATCACTCTAGTAATTATATTTTTTCAGGAAATCAAAATATACATCTTGCTAAAATAATTAACAATTACAAAACCATACTAATTTCCCCTCTTAGTTCTTGGGAGACTAAAAAATACATGGAGATTCTTTTCCAAAGCCTCTTAGATATGAGAATTGGCTGGTACAACCTCAAATTTTTCTTGTTGAGATTCTTCAATTGCAAAATTGACAACTATAAACATGCCTTGTAAAATCATATTGTAAACATTGTCAGTAAACATAATAATAGAGATTAATTATAATCTTATTGACACCAAAATATCTAGCTACACATAATATGCGTGCCTCTCACATGAAAAAACACTAATCTTTTGATACATGAAGTTTACATGCTTTATGTATGAGTCCTTTCTAAAGGTAATAGTCTTGATGAGACTCAAACTTTGCATGTTTCTCTCTATATATAGTCTAATATAGCTCACTAAAATTTATATCATGTTCATTGTTCTCTACATATATTACCAAAAAAAGTCTCCAAATTTATCAAGTCCCTTACTATGGATAAAAGAGTTGGTTTGTATAGCATATCAACGACCTTAGTCATCGCACTACTCTTATAGTTGGTCATGAGATGCATTTTCTAAAGGAATCCCATATATTTGTAATGCTAGGGTTGCTACATTTTTTTAAGTTTGCAAATATTACAAGGGCTTATGGTTTCTATTCATCATGTTTGCTTGCCTATTAGGTAACATTTTGCACTTCATTATAGAAACTAGAGCATATAGTTCCTTACCATAGGTGTTGTAATTTAAAACAAACCTTGTTAATGTTTTAGAATGAAAATAAATAAATCCTTCCTTCTTGTATTAGCATCACACCCATAACATAATTTGTGATATCTATCTCTACCTCAAAATTTGGTTACAAATTAGATAAAGAAAGAATTGGTGGCATACTTATATTTTTCTTCAATATTCTAATGAATGTTATCGTCTCTTCTCCTAATGGAACTTCCTTCCCTTGCTCATGAATTCATGTAATGGAACAACAATAAATTATATTTTTTTCACAAATTTATGAAGATATTCAATTTTAACTACACAGATTTGTGTCTCACTCATGGTAGTCGGATTTGACCAATTAATTATCACCCTAGCCTTAGATTGGTATATTCTTATCTTTGTGTCACCCATAATGTGACAAAGGTACACTAAAGAGGTTTTAACATACTCACACTTCCTACTGGTAATAATAATTTGTTCTCTTTCAAGATCTCAAATACCTTTTTTAAGACAACTGCTCTGAAGATGATGTGTTGAATACTAATATTCCATCTAGACAAATAGTAACTTGATTCACATGACATTTGTTGATTACATAAATTGAATGGGAGAACTGATGATTCTAAAAGGAAGCTAGGTACATGGAAAAGCTTCCAACACTAATCTATCAAAGGAGAGAATGTGCAGATTTTGATAGTTTCAAACCCTTAAACCAATTACAATAGAGAAGATGCACATTATAGCTAAATATAAACAACATAAGAGATACAATAAAAACACATAACACCAAATATACGTGGGGAAAACCCTCTCGGGGAAAATCCTGACACTCCAAAACCTTGAACAATGTATTATCTATAAACAATGACTACAATAACAAAGGTTGAACATGCAACATGGAAAGCACAATAAACACTATAGATGCATAACAACAAGTTTCCAATTGTCACCACATTCCAATATGCAAAATTTTCACTTCCCAAAATAATTGCACCTCAAAAACTCACATTCCATGTAAACTCAACACGGAAATAGAAAAATATTTTATGCACAACTCCACCCGTAAAATCAACTTTCCAACTTGACTCCTCATTTGAATAGAAATTGCAAGTTGTAACTCACAAAGATAATGTGAGAAAATCAACAACATTTAGTATTTAGAAAAATCAAATCTATGGAAAAACCAAAGGTTGAGACACCTTCTTTATCCTAATAGATTCCAATATACACTAGCATGTATTGAACATTGTCTTCCACACATCTTCTTCCTTGAACATCACATAGTGGTATCTAGATCCAAGTCCAACTTATTACACTGAAGGAATTCCCTCTATGAAATAGATCAAGATAATTTCATCAATCAATGGTTGATATTGTCTCCCTATAATTCGAGATGATTGAATGCATTTGAGTCATAGGTGTCAAATGTGTGACATTGTGGAGGCATTAATGTTTTAGCATGTCATCGTAGGATTCTTTTTCCCTATGGGTAATATCTTGACCATGCAATGAATGCTACTTAATGTCTAATATTGGGAAAATACTGAAAGAAAAGTTTCAAATTTTTGATTGCTACAACATGGGCTCAAAAGTGGGCCGTTGTAGCACACAATGTTGTGGTTCACAAGCAACAGGGATGAGTCGGTGTAAAAATCTTCTTTGGCAGGTTTTCATAATAGTTTTCTTGTAAACTCAACCCATTTTTTTGGTTGACATCATTAACAATATGACATGATATGTGCAAAATATTAAAAATCATAGTAAGTTTGAAAGCTTTGTTAGTGAATTATCAATCTTTGAAATAATATTTTATATAATATAAATTATATTGTTATTATATGCTATACTTCATAAAATATAAATTTATTTTTAAAATAATATTATAATTATATTTAAATATCTTATTTTATAATAGAAATTATTAACTATAAATATAATATAATATATAATTAATGTATAATATATTTTTAATATAGTAAACATTTAACTATATATAAAATTATATTATTATATACAATGTAAATTCTAAATTCATTTTCAAAATAATCTCATAATTATATTTATTATTATATATTCTATAATTCATAATACATTTTTATTTAATATAAATTTATATATATACACACATAATGTTTATATTTAATTAATATTATCTATGAAAAATATATTCTATATAATATTTATATATATTTTTTAAGCCAAAGAACATATTGCTCATATATATTTATATTATAGATAAAATAATATGTACATATCAATTTGAGAGGCTCTTCATAGCTAGATTTTCATTGAGTACATTTTCTCAAACAACAAAATTCATACCCCTTTTACCATATCCCATATCCCTCCTATTCAACTAGTATGGATTGTCAAAATCAATAGATATGTGACTTAATCAAAATGCCCCCATCATTCAAATATCAGAGAAGCAAAAGCACTGGATATATATAACTGTTCGTCCCTTCAAAATGCATCTAAACTATCATTTTGAAATTGTAGTACGGTCGAAGAAACACATAAAGAGACAACAAAACAAAAAGGTCCCTTAGGATGTCTTCAACAACGTAACTTAGAGCTTTTCAACTCCCTCAGCTTAGAGATTTACAATTTCCTTACAAGGACCCTACATCGAGTTCTCACTCTGATCCTCCTAAAGCACCGCATTCATATCCGAGATTTGACCCATGTTCCTCTATGCATTTTGATCTTCTACAAGCACCCTTGAGTCCAACCTTCTATGACATACATGTGACCTCAAATATGAAATAGCATGACATTTGCTTTTAAATTCATTTACTGCGTCCTCCCCTATCTCAAATTGGTAACAATAGAGAGATTGGTAAATATTACTGGAAGAATCTTTCCACGTAGATTTTTTGAAATTTTCATACAAATCCCTCTATTTGTGAAGATCATACTTGGGGAACAAGCCACCTACATATCTTCATCCTGATTGAAGTCATACTATTGCAGATTATGAAGCAATGCATTGTTCTCCATATAATTTTTTTTCACCACCTTGAGCACAATACCTTGCACTATTTCAACACTTTGAGCCAAATCCAGTATGTTGGAAATAAATATGGACAAGAGGTTGGAAGGGAAAATTAATTTGTGGGAATCTATATGCAATACTTCCTCACCATCCAGGGTCTTGATACAATTTGCAACAATGGAACAATCAATCTTAAAAACTTGATGCAACTATTCTTTCTTAATACACTCAGTAAATGGCTTTTCCCATAGACGAACGGAAAACCTAACTCTATAGTTCCATATGTATCACTTCATTTCTCCCCCCTTCACTCTTTGATTGCAAGAACAAATAATTCAAGAATTGCACTCTCTCACTACAATTCCTTGAAATTACGAACACTGTAGAGAGAATGAACACGTAGCCTCCTTAAAACCCACTGCTTGCACATTTGGAGTTTCCTTTCTTTTAATGCAAATTAAACTTTGTGTACCTTTTGCACATGTCGATCCAGCTGCAAATCCACTTTGCACACTGCTATAATATACCATTCCTAAGAAAATTGGCAAGAGAATTTCACATAGTTCGAAGTGCACTTTGGTAGATTAGTAATTCTTCAAATTACTAATTAGAGAACTCCCAAATTTAGATAAAAATCACCTAGTTTAATTTGCCTGCATCAGGAATAGGTAGAATAGATGCGAATCTTGTGAGAGAATGATAATAGATCATGATATCGTACCTACAAAACACAAAGCACATCATTAGCATAAAATCTGCCCTCTATTGATGCCACCACTGAATGCTTGAGTGTGCAACCTGTATTGCTTTACACCGTCAATGCCACATATAACTACAACCAAATGACTACTCCCAAGTCAGCCCTTTAGCTGATGACAACTCTGTATGTTTGATTGAACCACTTAAATATTTATATTTAAAAATGTATGATTCTATATAATAATAAATATAATTCAAATATTTTTAAAATAAATTTAATATAATTTAAATATTAAACATAACAAATACTAAACATATAATATATTTAATATTTTAATTATTATTATATGTAAAAGTAATATGTATTAATTATATTAAATAATATATATTGTATAGAACATAACCTATAATAATAAATATAGTTCGGATATTAATTTTTTATATAAGAGACACAAATAAAAATTAACCATATAATATATCTAATATAAATAAAATTTGATGTTCAATTATAAATAAATCATGTAGATGGCCCACTAATTATCGTTTTTGATTGCAATGTAATATTTTTTAATTTGTCCTAAGTTTTATTCATTTTTTTGAAAAGAAGTTGCATCTAAACTTATCCTCACATACTAAAAAGTTAATGTACAATAGTATCTATTTTCATTATGCTTTGATAGATGTCAATCATGTTGTCCATCCATTTTGATAGATGAAAATGAGAAAATATGGCAAGGTGAAAAATACCTTTTTCCATCCGTTAAAAAGATTGACAATAAAGAACAACCATCTTCATCTCCATATCCATCTCCATCTCTATTTTCCTTTCTATCTCTCCCTTATCTCTATCTCCTTACCTTTCCTTGCTTCTCTATCTCTCTTCTATATCTTTCCCACTATATCTACCTCTCTATCTCTCCCTATCTCTCCCTCTCCCTCCCTCTCTCCCTACTGCTCCCTCTTTTTATATCTCTCTACTTCTCTATCCTCTCTCCATTTCTCTCCGTCCCTCTTTATTTATTTCTATCTCCTTTTCTCTCTCTCTCACACACACACTCCCTATTTCTCCCTCCCTATCTATATATCTATATCTCTCTTACTCTCTCTCACACACTCCTTGTTTCCCCATCCCTATCTTCTCTCACTCTCTCACACACATAATCCTTGTTTCTCCCTCCCTATATCTATTTCTATCTCTATATCTCTATTTACCCCATTTCTCTATCCCTCTCTCTCTAGTACTTGTCTCTATCACCTCATTTATCTCTCACTCTTGCCTCCATCTCAATCTCCCCACCTAATTATCTCTCTCTATCTTAATCACTCCATCTCTCTGTCTCTATATCCCTATCTACCTATCTCTATATGTCACTTCCTATATCTTTATCTTACTATATCTCCATCTCCCCCTATCTATATATTTATCTCTCTTATTCACTTTATCTCATTATCTCTATATCACCCTCTATCTATATCACTCCCTCTCTCCCTCTATATCTATTGAAATATCTCACTCTCTCTCCATAGAGCTTCCCCTAATGTCTAATTAATTGGTTTTGATGATCATACACACAAATTAATGGACTCAAAGATCCCTAAACTAAGAAATTCATCATTCAAGAGAGGGCTTCATTGAATTATCAATCAGGGAGTCATAGAATTTAGATGCTGGAAACATATATGCATTCATGAACTCCAAATGTCCTACATCAAGGCTAAGTATAAGTAAATTGAACACAAATAATTGTAGTAAAATATTTTAACCAAAATTGACTTCTATCTCTAAAATAGAGTAAACTAATATAAATAACTACTTAATTGCTACAAGTGCTTAATGCTTATGACTGTAGCTCAATAACTATTATGCTTATGATTGTAACTCAATAACTGTTATGCTACAACATGTCCTCATTCAAATAACCTTCATAGTATTGAACATAATAACAACTAAATATTTATAATTCAAAAATTATAACACATCATTCATAATAGCATAAACTAAAAACCACAAACTAAGCTTGCAATGCACAATCTAATTTATCAACTAAACTAATGTGGTTCTGCAGTACCTCAATTGACTCTTTCTTTAGTTACTACATCCATAAAATCTTTTCAATTACTCACTTAGGAAAACATGCTACCGAAATATCTTCTCTTCATTACATTCCAATCATACACAAAGTTGTTGAATAGAATCTAACATAAAATCTTATTCAATTGATGCAGTACAAGGATGATTTTTTTTTCAAACAACCCATCCAAGTAGCCATAACACTATAAACACCCTTACTTCAAAAATTGAAAGAATTTACAGCAATTTTACAAAGGAAAATATAACCAAATCTTCTTTATTCAAATTAAACAATATGATTTTACATCCAATGTGCAGCCACAACAATAAATGCTACATGAAATCCATATGTAAAACTAACTTTACACCTCCAGGCAAGATTACCTTTAACTCTTACAAATCTAATTTTGAGACAAAAAATCAGCTACAATCTAATTTCAAGATGCAATAATCAGCTATAGGCCACACAAAATCAGTAGAAACATCACCTCTCCAATTTGGGCATGGGTTTTTCCTTGCCTTGCAAAAATATTCCTTCACAATATTCTTGTAATCTCACTATTGCACCATTCACCAAAGTTTTTGCTTTTTGGGGCATTGAATTTATCATTAAAATACAACAATAAGAATACATCAAATGCCTTCAAATGAGGTGTTGGGAATCCACGTATATGCATGTTAGGAATCAACAATCAATTCTGTAACTCTTGCTAGAAATGATTTCAAAAAATCCTGTCATAAAACCCCTCACTCCAATTGGCTCTAAGATGTGGATGGGTCTAATATTCCTTTCTAGCCCATTTCAAATATTATAAAGTTTACAAATTTCCCAACTTGGGTGTTGGGTTTTACAATTTCCCAAATTTTTGGCATTTTCCAGCACATTATGTAAGACCTCGATTCACATGTGATTAATTCCAAACCTAAAATGTTATATGGTTTTCTTGAGTTGATAATTAGATGTATTCTGGGTGATAAATAAGGTGATCTTTTGGCAAGAATCTTACATTTCATTTTGACATTATGTTTTATTGTCACTAAAATGAAGGTGGAATGCACTCGTATACTATGGGATAGAAATTGAAACTTTAAATGAATTATTCTATAGTTAAAGTTTAGACTATTCAAATAATAGATTAATGTGATATACAATTGTTACTTATGATTTTTTTGGTAATGTGTAGGAAGGTAACAATGTTAGCAGAAGAAGGGAGGACCATCAAGAGCAAATCAAAAGACTTCTTCTCAAGGATACAAATTTGAGCCCATATGGAGGCCTAGAAACAAGTAGAGTTAATGTATTGGAAGACTAAGGTTGTGAGGGAATTTAGTTGTGATTCATGTGAGGGGTAAGTGGGGATTAGGTCTTGGGAACCCCTAGCTAAGTTTGAAACTCGGATGGGACCTTGAGTGGGCTTTTAATGAGAGTTGTTGGTCAAATTTTTGAGTTAGAGTGCAAAAATAAACCCCCCTAGGGCCTATACCATAGTGGTAGGGATCAAATGGGCATACAATAGTGCCCCTACGACATGATTTGACCCTTGAAAATCTCTCATAATGGAGAGTGATGAATTTTGAGTGGTTGTCCCAATGCATGTTCTCATTATTGGGGGAAACGACTCTCATTGATGAAAGTAGGTACACCTCACACCTCCCCACCTAAAGGTTGCAAGATGAAACCCCTATATATTTTGGAGAGGAAGAATGAGTGGGGTGTTACCCACTTCTCCTTTTGGAGAACTTGATTTGGTTGAAGTGAAGATGATAGGAGAAGAGGAGTCCATCCTCTTGAGAGGTAGTGGTCAAGGTAGCTTGGCATGGAGAGGAAAGGGATAGAAGGAGAGGCTAATTCCCCTCATCCAAGTAAATAGATAAGTTTTTCCACTCCCACTTTCCCCTTGTTTAAATTATGTGGTAAGATGGTATGTTGTATAGTTCATTGTTGAAAATGGCAAACATAAAATCTGTATGCATAAAATTTTAAGTTATGTTATCCTCATTCCTTTGTGAGATTTGAGAAGGCCCTATTACATCACCTTGGGGCCAAAATTAGTCCTTGCTCGGGGGTATGGCTAGAGCCCACGAGGCTCCATGACGCCATTATGGTAGGGAGGAGAGAAAGTCTTAATCAATTGTATTTCTTAAAATTAGATGCATTATGGGAAGCTAAGGATTGCTGTAACATGAAAGAGTTGGAAAAGACTATGAGCTAAGTATGAGTAAAAAATCAGATTTTAATGGAAATAGTCCTTTGTAATGAAGATAGCAGATATGTAAAGAACCTTTAATCAACCTTATCATTTGTCTCCTCCATTTCTTCTTACTTGCAAATGGGTATTATGGTTGGTAGCAAAGGAGGTGTTAAAGATCAATAAAAGTCTACACTTGGTACATTGAAAATAGTAATGTAGGTTCTATCCTCCTTCTGTGCAAAAAAAAGAAGTAAACCTACATATTTGTTCAAAAGCATGAATGATTTGGACCATCTTCTTAGAAGTCAATAAAAATAAAACACTTTTTATTTTGCACATTAAAATTGTATGTGTGGTAGACCAAGTGGACTCCATAGTAAAGCTTTTGAAAATGAATATCTTGTGGATCAATTGTAAGAAAAATAAAATCTATTATTACTAAACAACAATCTCATTTCATACCTGAAAATACATAATGATACATTAGTCTCGGCATTAAATATATAATTTAGATTGGATCATTTAAAATTTATATACAGTAAACTACAAATATTGTATAATAAAATGTATCTGGTATTTATGAAGCAACTCTAAAAGAGAAGCAGATAAGTAAAACAGGCAAATAAAATAAGATAAAAAAAGTCCCTTGAGGAAAATTAGTTGCATAACAATGTGAAGGTGAAGTTCATTGTAAGTAGGTTGTGACTGTAATAATACGGTGGAAGGCGATTTTTTTTTTTGATAAATTTTAGTATGCTGGTGTTATGCTCATTTTCCCTCCCTATGTGATTTTCTTAAGGAAGAGGCATGCAAATCGAGCCTAGGATAGTTACTAACCTAAACTCTTCCTCGCTATTATTTTCCTTAATAACAAAGAGATAAGTGTCGATATTTTATTTAAAAAGGTTGAAATAAATATATAACAAACTAGTTAAAAGAAAGATTAATGGTAATGTAAATATGGTAAAAAAAAGTTAAATTAAATATTTAATCTAGTTTTTTTCTATAGGGGTGAAATGGATTTTAATTTGTTATTTAAAACTTAATGGGAAGCTATTAATGGTTGGGGTGGATTATAGAATTTTTGGTGAGTGTAGCAAGTAAATTCTTTGTAAAATAGATTGATAGTAAGTTTAAATATAATCATAATATTAGTTCATTTTGTTAAATTAGTAATTTTATTTTAAAAACCGGTTGAGAATATCATTATTGTCAACTAGTTCAATTTGAATATATGCATAAACAAATATATCATGTTAGAGTAATAGTAATAGTGAAATAATAATATTAATATTAAGATTATGTTTGATTAATAATAATATCGAATAATATTATAATATATATAGAGAGGATTATTGACAATATTTAATTATAGTTAACCAAAATTAATAATATTATCTATTTTTAATTTTATAATAATACTATTCAAATCAAACGATCCATTAATAATATTATGATTAAATGTCCATTAAGTAAAAATAATATTTTTGAATTAAATTGTTGTTCCAAAAATAAATAATAATAATAGTATTCTCAATTATTTGGGATAATATAATATTAATACTATTGTAATGGTAAGTAAAGTTAATCTTGGTGATAGTCAAGTGTATTTAATAATGGAAGTATTTTATTAATAACAAATTAATATTTGTATAATTAAATTACATTAGTCGGTTAGTAAAATTGGGAGTAAAAAGTAATAGTAATAGCATCTAAACAATATTAACAATGATTGTGTGAGTAGTAGTCAAAAGAAGAGCAGTTAATAATACTTACTATGGGTAAAATTTATTTATTTATTTTTAAAAGAGGTTTGTCCTCACTTAATTAATAGTTGGTAGAAATAATAGTAAATATATATATATATATATATATATATATATATATATATATATATATATATATATATTATAGCATCAATAATGATGTTAAAGATATTAGAAGTAAATTTAAAATTTGTAAAATTAGTAAATATGTAATTAACATATTGATAAAGGTAGCTACGTTATTACCTCAAAAAAAAAAAACATTCTTACCACGGAGAGTTTCTTTCATAAGTAAAAACTAACATTACTATCTTGTCATAAAGAGTTATGCCTTACTATCAAGTAGAGTTAAACTTTAGTAGATAGGTTACGCTGTGGTGACGTAATGTGTAAGTTGTGTTGGGTGAGTTGGCCCCATTAAGGGTAGGCATGACAAATGCCAGCAGTGTTAAGGTCAATGAGAAAACACTCGTGAGTTTTGAATCCAGACTATTAAGAATTATAGTTGTTATGGTAATTATTTATATAAATGTATCTGTTTAGCATTGACAGGGGCAATATTAATGTTAAAAATTGGCATAATCTTAATTAATGACATTGATAATTGAGTTAGAAGTAACAATTGATATATTAACGTCTAATCTTAGGCTTCATGGAGGAACAATGTGAACATAGTAATACTTGATAAGACTTTTAGTGAGTGTTTTGTAACATATTTAAAAAAAATTGTTGTGTTTTTCTGGCAAAAATTATGGGAATGACACATTAAATGTGCAACTCATAGTTTACAAATGTGCAACTCATAGTTTACAAATTTGCAGATTTTGAGCCAATGAATAAAATAAAGGTTACAACAATTTGATCCCATTTTACACCCAATGTTAATATCTAAACATTTGATTACCCAACCAATTTAATAAATATAATTTTATATGCCTAGAGAGTGCCCAAATCAAGTGCTGAAAGGCTACCTACAACAAGAAATCACACAAGAAAAAATAAAATTAAAATAAAATATTTTTGGGGATGCAAGATTGCTTGGTACTCCTAGATGCTCCTACATCAAACACTTGAATGTTCCATGAGCTAGAGCTCATGAACATTTGAAGATCCCATGTTTGTTCTTCAACCATTTTTCTTCTTTATCAACTTGTTTCTTCTTCTTCCCCTTTCTTTGAATCTTCCCATATCTTCCTTCCTTCATCCTTCCTCTCTTTCTTCTCCTCATGAAATTCACTTTACTATACCAAGATTCTTCTTTCCAACCTACTTCATTATCAACATTTGCATATAAATTAGCATTAAATTTTTTATTAAAGAATTCCATTTGCACTTCTTTCTCACCTTCTCTTCCTTCATCCTCATCTTCTTCTATGTTAACAAAATTTATCATACCTTTCCGTTTTTCAGTTTGTAACCTATTATTTTTGCCCTTAACCATCTTTCCCATTTCACTTTCTTTAACCAATTCATCAAAATACAAATCAACTTCAACAAATTCTGAAAAATCATCAAATATCCTAATTTTCTCCTCTTTCTCTACTAGTGTATCAATCTCATATCCATTATTGTAAACTGTGTCATTTTCTTGTAAATCAACCTCTTCTTTATCAACAAATAATTTTAAAAATTCAAATTTTACCTCAATGTTTGTTGCAACTTTTGTTTCACTTGTTGTTAATGAAAGCCACCCCTTTTCTACTGCTACAATCCACATTAATAAGTCATCATCTTATTCATTTTTTATTGCTCCTTCAATTTCCTTATTCACTATCTTTCCCATATACTCTTCTTCACTCCATTTTTCCAAAACAATTTATTTTTCCAAGTCCTTCAATGGACCAAACTTTGCTGCAACTTCATGGTTATCTTCTACAACAATATGTAAGAATTGGCTATGAAGGTAGCCACCCAAGATCTAGAGGCCTAATGGAAGCACAAGCATAAGAGAGATAGAAACAATATGACAAGAATAGACCGTATTCTGCCAATAATGTAAATAGAATCAATGTACAAACATAGTAGAGACCCCTTGGTTATATAGCCAAGGTGAGAACATAGGAGGGCATAAGATTATGAAAAGTGTTGTAATCTTATGACATGAGACAATTGTGAAAGACTATCACTCCACCTAAAGTGGAAAAGTGATAATCAACACAAAAGGTGGATCTACCACAAACTTGGTGGAGAGGTAATCACATGACATGTCCACAAAAGGTGGAAGTGATAAAGTAATAACATGATAAGTCCACCAAAAGTGGAAAAGCTCCAACAACTCCTATGTGGTCCCTAAGTAAACTTAACTAAGGTGTAATAATGACCTAGGATAAGGTACAACACAATTAATTACACCAACACCCCCCCTTAAGTGCAACTTAGGGAGAATGTACATAAAAGAAAACAATGCAAGATGGGTCCCGACAACTAGGCCATGTTAGGTACCCATGTATAATTGCAATGCAATCTCTCATAAAGTGGAGAAAAGGAGAAAACCACGTGGAAAAAACTCCTCCCCAAAAGAGAGATGAAAAAGAAGAGAAAAAGCTCTCAAATGTATGAGAAGGACAAAACCCCTAGAAGAGGAAAATATCCCCCCAATAAGAGAGAAGGAAGAAGTTAGTTGACCTCCTTAGATGAAACATCTCACACCCCCAAGAGAGCTTGCAAATGATGATATGTACTCTCAGTGAAGGGTTTGGTGAAGATATCTACAACCTGCTCTGCTGTAGGAGAATATTGCAAATCAATGACCTACTTCTATATTAGCTCTTGAATGTAGTGCATATGAATCTCAATGTGTTTGGTCCTCTGATGGTGAACCAGATTCTTTGAGATCTGGATGGCACTTTGATTGTCACAATGAATGACTAAAGGATGTGGAATAGTGAAGCCAAACTCAGTGAGAATATTCTGAAGCCAAATAGCCTCAGTTGTTGCATTAACAACCCCTCGATACTCAACCTCAGTAGAAGAAAGAGCAATAGCATGCTGCTTCTTACTCTGCCAACAAATGGGGCCAAAACTAAGATGAAAGCTGTAGCCAAAAATGGACTTATGATCATCAACATCGCCAGCCCAATCCGAATCTGTATATCCCACCAAGGTAAGTCCTGTACCTGTTGTATAGTGAATCCCATGATGATGTGTACCCTATATGTAATGCAAGATGCATTTGGATGCTTTCCAATGAAGCTTATGTGGTTCCTGCGCAAAGCATGAAACCATGCCAACTGCAAAGGAGATATTAGGGTGTGTGTGAGTCAAGTAGATGAGACTCCCAACAAGCTGACAATACAAAGTGGCATCAACAAGTGGAGTAGAACACTTAGCCTCAAGCTTGAATCCTGAAAGAAAGGGAGTCAGAGCAGGCTTACAATCAGCCATGTGAAATCGAGATAGAAGATCAAGAGCATACTTGGGCTGAGAAAGAGAAATCCCATAAGCTGACTGTGTGATCTCAATCCCAAGAAAATAGTGCAAAAGGCCCATATCAGTCATAGAAAATCTATCCTGCAAAGCAAAATTGACACTACCAATGATGGATGAGCTACTCCTTGTAATGATCAAGTCATCAACATAGAGCACAAGTAGCAAATGAGAGTCACCCTGTCACAAAATGTAGACATTTGGATCTGAATGACACCTAGTGAATTTGATGGAGAGAAGAAAGGAATCCATCTTGGCATACCAAGCCCTAGGGGCCTGTTTGAAGCCATAGAGAGACTTCCTTAATCTGCAAACCAAAGAAGAATCCTATATGAATCCCTGCGACTGCTCCATGTAAATCTCCTCATGAAGATCCCCATGAAGAAATGCACTCATCACATCCATCTGATGTACAACCCAACCATGAGCTGCAACAATAGAAAGTGTCAAGTGAATAGAGTTCATCTTAACAATGGGTGCAAAGGTCTCTGTATAATCAACACCTGGAACTTATGAGAAACCTTTTTCCACAAGCCAAGCCTTGTATTTATCCACACTTCCATCTGCTACATACTTGGTCTGATGGATACACTTACATCGAACCATCTTTCTCCCCTTAGGGAGTGGAACTAAATCCCATGTGTTGTTCTTGATCAAGGAACTATACTCTTCCTCCATTGCTGAATCCCACTCTAGAACTCCTGATGCTTCCTTGAAGGATTATGGATCAAAATTAGTAGCAATAAAAGAATGTGGAAAAATCCTAATGTTGTGATCGAGTCCTTCATGTATCAGAAGGATCCCCAACAAGAGAACTTGTTGACTCAAGAGTCTGTCGAGCCCAATGAGGTCTAGTAGGGGATAAAGGATGAGGCTTCTCAATTACAAGTGGACCTTGTGAAGGTGTGATCATGTGAGTCAAAGTTGAGGGAGAATCATCATCTGAGTCACTATCATCACTTTCCACATGGAGGAAGGAAGAGGAGGATTAGAGGCCAAGCTAGGAGAGCTTTCCTCAAAGTGAACACTCCTCTTAATGAATAGATCATGTGTCTCTGGATCCAAAATTCTATATGCCTTAACCCCTTCAGGATATCCAAAAAATATGCAAGGCCTAATCTAAGCTTCCAATGCCTTGCGCTTCTCTAGAGGTATGCGTGCCCAAGCTAGACAACCAAAAACTCTGAAGTGTCTCACAATCTGTTTTCTACCACACCAAGCCTCAAAAGGAGTCATACCCTTCAAAGCCTTATGGGGAACCCGATTTTGGATGTGTGTGGCACAACTGATAGCTTATGTCTAAAATTGAGGACCAAGAGAATGAGCATGAATCATGCAGCTAGCCATCTCCTTAAGGGTTCTATTCTTCCTTTCAGTAACACCATTCTACTGTGGAGTGTATGCAACTGAATGCTGAAGATCAATCCCCTCAAGAGTACACAATTCCTCAAGTTTATTGTTCACATATTGCCTTCCATTGTCTGTACGGAGAACCTTGAATTGCTTCCCTGATTGCTTCTCAACATGAGCCTTTAAGGCTAGAAATCTATCAAACACTTCACTCTTGTGAACAATAAAATAGACCCAAGTGAAGCGGGAGTAGTCATCAATGAAGGTGAGGACATAGTGGGCCTTGCTGAATGATGGCACTAGAAATGGACTTGCTACATCACTGTGAACCAATTGAAGAACTTCCAAAGCTCTCCAAGACTTCCCTTTGTCAAACTTCTCTTCTGGATGCTTACCCAAGGAACATCCTGAACAAACACCATCAAAAAAGTTGATTTGAGGGAGTCTTGTGACCATATACTTGGAGCTAAGCTACTGAAGATAATTGTAATTCAGATGTCCAAACTACTCATGCCATAGCTTACTTTCTGAATTTGAATGAGTGAGAAATGATGTAGAAGGAGAATTAGGAATAAAGTGGGAAAATGAGTAAAGTTGTGTGTTGTGATTGGCTTGTCCCACTGCAACCAAGGCATCATCCTTAAGTTCTTTAACCACAACTGAATCTGGTAGAAACTCAACTTTCTTGCCATCTCCAAAGTGAGTGATTTGGTAGATTGAAAGAAGGTTGGTGCTCAAGTTAGGAACATAGAGAACATCCTCAAATGTTCCATCATCCATGACAACCAGACCTTTTCCTTCAATGTCCACTTGAGTATCATCACCTATGAAGATGTGAGGTACCTTAGATGGCTCTAAAGAAGAAAAGTGCTCCCTTGTAGAACCCATGTGATGAGTAGCACCCGAGTCAAGTATCCATTGCTATGAAGAACCTGTAGTAGCCATAAAAGCTTTCCCTTTGCCTTTTATTGTGAGGAAGTAGAAGGAGATGAATCCTTCTTCTTATAGGCAAATGGAAAATTGATGTTTTTCTTGATGATGTTTGTCAACTCATCAATTTTCTTAGTATGACAATGATGCTCATCATGACCAAATCTCTTGCAATATGAACAAGTTGTTCTCTCCTTCTTGCTTGAATTTCCCTTCTTGGAAGAAGGTGAAGAATTCCCTTGTTGTGGATAGGATGATTGTGCTTTGTCTTGTTGTGTCTTTCACTTAAACTGCTTTCGCTTCTTGTTAGAACCCTTTCCTTGAGTCCATTGATTTTGTTGATTAGCCACCAAAGCTTTTGACTTTGAAGACTTGAGAATCCCCATGCTTATCAACTTTGCTTGCTCTAACATCAACATTTCTGTGAATACATCAAATGATGGAAGAGTGAAAGAACTACCCACTGTCAAGAGATGGGTTTGGAAGCTAGAAATAAATGCTGCATATTATGATGGAAGCTTTCTGAACAAATTGTAGACCAATTGTGCATCCTTTTTGTCAATGCCACAATCCTTAAGCTATGCTCTTAACTCATTTTCCTTAGTGACATAGTCTTATTGTAGACCAATTGTGCATCCTTTTTGTCAATGCCACAATCCTTAAGCTATGCTCTTAACTCATTTTCCTTAGTGACATAGTCTTGGATTGTATCAAAATTCTTAGGATCTAACCTTGTAAGATCATTGTCAAGCTGATAACCTCTAATCTCATCAACTTGGCCATACAATTGACCAAAATTTTCCCAAGCTTCTTTAATTGTTTTACACTTTTCAATTTGAAAGATTAGATCTTTTGATACATATTTCCTCAATGTTCCAAGAGCCATAGTATTTTTAGTGAGCCAATCCAAATGAGCATTAGGATCAGTTTTAGGATCTGATGGTGCAACAATAGTTCCATCAATATAATGAGTTAATATTTTTTCCATTAACTTACTCCATGCATCAATTTTCCAAGAAGCATAGTTATGTGGAGTTAACAAAGGAAACTTAGGAGAACCCATAGCAGAAAAATGAAAGAGAACAAAAGAGAGAGAGGGGCACAATCACACAAGACACCCCCCAAAATGCACTCAATCAAAGAACCCCCCACAAAAAGATGATTTGGCACTTTATACTTAGTGCATTTACAATGGCCACTTGCAAGCCAAGCAAAGTGGGCTTCTGATTTTCAATGTTTTACAACAACCTTAAGTAGGCAAAAACATACTCAAATAGCTGATACAAAAGACCAAACTGAGATCTTATCTTTACAAATTCCAAAATAGGCCAAAAATGACAAAGTGCTGAAAGTACAATTTCTGATCACAATCACTACAAATTGATAGCACCACTGTGAAGTTTAGGAAAAATCACTCACTTTAAAAAAATCAGCACCTGAAAAGGAGTTCATATGAGCCTGAACGGAGCCCCAAAAGTTGCAAAAATGGTGACAACTCAGCTACACCTATGAGAAAATGATTTTTTTGGAAAAACAAGTCATCAAAACTAGAAACCAATCACACCAGCATGTAGAGCACAAAAAATTACAAAAAATATTTCTCGAAAAAAGGAGCCAAAATGAGCAAGATATGAAGCTTCAAAGTTTGCCTACAAAAATGAATAGCTCAATCGTGAAGGGGCGAAAAAATTCAAATGGATGCTGATGTAATGTTGATGTCAGAAAAACATTGGGTTAAATTTGACAATCATTTGGCCATCACAGTCATTGTCACCCTCTTGTCAGAATATTATTTTTCTTCACTGGAATATACTGTGCGGTGGAATCTTTCAAAGATTCGCTAGAATATTTTATTGGCTGCCCGAAATATTTTTTAGTCGTTGGAATCTTTAGATTCTTCAAAATATTCTGAAGTTGCTGGTATTCGGCATCGGGTTTTGTCAAATGGACGACGGTTTTTTTGAAAAACTAATGCCAATTTTTTGACCGCCAGTGGCGGTGGCGGGGCCATCTGCCTGCACCACATGGCATGCGGTGGGGGCCTCGTACCCTGCCGGTACGTTGGTACAGTCTGCGGACCGTGTAGACTGTACTAGTAGCCAATTTTTTTAATTTAATTTAATTTGATTTGATTATTATTATTTTTATTTTTGAATACAAATATATTTTTTTTCGAAATGAATTTTTTATAAAAATTTTTCAAAAATTTTTCGAAAAAAAATCGTACCCGACAATAATGGCATTCGTATGACCGAGGAGGGCAATTTTTTTTGCCTCACCAGACAATTGCTTTGATTTGGATGATTTGGTAGTGGATCTTAGGGTTTTTGGCCCTTCTGAACGTAATGGCAATGTCCTTTTTGGTTGAAAACACTTTGAAAGTATGGCTACCTCCTAGATCGCAACCACCTCCGATCTTCAAACCCTTGTAGATTTGGCCTCCAATGTCCAACTGAGACAAAAAAAAGGAAAATATGACTTTCTCGGACACTCCAGATGCAATGGTGAGCTCAGATTTGATGCAACAAGCTCCCAAAATGCACAGGAAATACAAGACCAAAAATGGAACCCCCCAGAAGCTGGTATTTCTGTGAAGAAAATACAAGATTTCACTCAAGATCTCCCCTAAATGACAATCCAAAGGCACTCCAATAGCTCTGATACCATGTAAGAATTGGCTATGAAGGTAGCCACCCAAGATCTAGAGGCCTGATGGAAGCACAAGCATAAGAGAGATAGAAACAATATGACAAGAATGGACTGTATTTTGCCAATAATGCAAATAGAATCAATGTACAAATGTAGTAGAGACCCCTTGGTTATATGGCCAAGGTGAGAACATAGGAGGGCATAAGATTATGAAAAGTGTCATAATATTATGACATGAGACAATTGTGAAAGTCTATCACTCCACCTAAAGTGGAAAAGTGATAATCACCACAAAAGGTGGATCTACCACAAAAGGTGGAGAGGTAATCACATGATATGTCCATGAAAGGTGGAAGTGATAAAGTAATAACATGATAAGTCCACCAAAAGTGGAAAAGCTCCAACCAATCCTATGTGGTCCCTAAGTAAACTTAACTAAGATGTAATAATGACCTAGGACAAGGTACAACACAATTAATTACACCAACACAATAATATCCTTTTCATGCACAAATTCATGTATCTCTTTCAAATCAAATTTTCTTTCACAAATATCATATGAATGCCTATTTAACTATATGTTTTCTTGCTTCTCTATTGCTACCCCAACTTCATAATCACTATATTCCTTTATCTTTTCTACATGAAAATCAATATTTCTTTGCAAAATTGAAAAGAAGGAGATAATACTTCTGTTTCTTTTGTTGAAACCTCTTTTCCTATGCATGTAGTTTAATTTTTATTTTCTTTTATGTCCTCAACAAAATGCACATCTATTGCTACCTCTTTCTTTTTCCATTCTTTCCTTGTGCCTTCTTCTTTTCTTTCTTTCTTTCAACTCCATTTGTGTGGGTTACTCCCACATGACTTTCTTTCCATTCTCTTTCTATCATAGGGTTGCAACACTGCACTTCAAAATTATTATTTCCGCTGTCATTTTTTCCAAACCTCTATTTTTCCTCTTTCTTCTCTTCACTGTCCTCTATTACAACTTCTTTTCCTTCATTTATTGCACACAAATTGTTACTTGTAAACTTGTTATGAAACAAACAATGAAACTCAACTTCATCTATTTTTTGTTCTTCCTCAATTGTAGCTTTCTTCTTCATTCCCAGTATTTCCTCAAGGGAAGCCAATCTTAATTCTATTTTCTTCAACTCCTCAATGAGCTTCTTTTCTCTCACCTTTTCCCAATACTCTTCCCAAAATAAAATTCTCACAGGTCTTCCAATGACCCATCTTGTCTTTTTTTCAAAGTCATTTTAGATACTCTCTAGTCCCTCTATAGTTACAAGTCCTCCTTGAAAAAATCTCTCTCTCTCTCTCTCTCTCTCTCTCTCTCTCTTGTTTATCCTCTACCCAACATACAATTTTTGGAAGACACACATCTCTATCGCACACCTTCTACCCAACTTTAACCTTTTCTAGAGGATACCAATTGAAAATTAATTCAACAACAAATTCTAGGAAAATATCTATAACATATTTAAAATTTCCCAAGCAAAAAAATCAAACCCTCACACATTCCAACAAAACCAAATCCTTCAATTTTATCTTACTGCATATCCAAGAAAAATAACTTACTGTTGCATCACCTCCCAATCAATCTTTCTGCTTGTTGCAACACTTCTCAGCCAATCTTCCTTCTCTAATACCATTTGATTCAATACAAGGATGGGGTTTTTGTCAAATAACCCATCCAAGAAGGCATAGCACTACAAACACTCTTACTTCACAAATTGAAAATATTTTCAACAAATTTCTAAAGGAAAATTTTAAGCAAATCTTCTTTATTCAAATTGAATAATCTGATTTTATATACAATGTGCAACCACAACAACAAAAAGTGCTATAAGAAATCCATATGCAAAACTAACTTTACACCTATAGGAAAGATTAACTTTAACTTTTATAAATATTATTTTCAAGACAAAAAATCAGATACAATCTAATTTCAAGATGCAATAATCAGCTATAGGATAGAACAAATCAACAACAACATCACCTCTCCAATTTGGGTGTGGGTTTTTCCTTGCCTTGAAAGAATCTTGCTTCACAATCTTCTTGCAATATCACTGCTCCACCCATTCACCAAAGTTTCTAATTCTTGGGGCATTGTATTTCTAATGAAAATGCAACAATAAGAATACATAAAATGCCTCCAAATGAGGTGTTGGGAATCCACTTGCGTGCATGTTAGGTATCAACAATCAATTCTGTAATTCCTGTTGGAAATGATTTCAAAAAATCCTCCTATCATAAAACCCCTCACTCCAATTGGCTCCAGGATGTGGATGGGTCAAAGATTCCTTTCCAAGCTATTTCAAATATTATAAAATTTACAAATTTCCCATTTTTTTGGTATTTTCCAACACCTTAAATGTACAACTCACAATTCACAAATTTTCATATTTTGAGCCAATGAATAAAATAAAGGTTACAACAATTTGACCCCATTTTACACGTAATGATAATATCTAAATTTTTTATTACCCAACCAATTTAATAAATATAATTTTCTATGCCCAAAGAGTACCCAAATTAGGTGCTGAAAGATTACATGCAACAAGAAACCACACAAGAAAAAACAAAACTAAAATAAAATATTTTTGGGGATGCAGGATTTATTGGTACTCCTGGATTTTCTCCTGCATCAATAGTCTAATACATGCAAGATCTAGATGTCCTTCTTGATAGGGTACCTCACTATACAAGGTCTATGCATATCCATTTATTTGTGAACTATAAACAAAATTAAAAGAAGATGTCAACTCTCCCATAGGAAAAGGAAGAAGAATAGGTTTTCTAAAAAATAAAAATAATAATTAACAAAAAAAAAATATAGAAGTTGAATAAGGACTCTATGTTTAATCAAGATTAATTGTTATAACTGAAAACATGTCCAAGCAAACAATTCCTGCTATAACTCTTATTCCTTATTGGAATAGACTCCTTTATCCTTCACGACCTATTAAAAGATAGTAGTGACACTTGGTCATCCACGATCTTATCCTTAAATAACCTCCTCCATCTTCTTCTAAAAGTGTGATCATGTTGTAGAAAATTAACTCCTCTGCATCAAACTATCATCCTTTTGTTGCGGGTTGAGAAGGCTTTTGCTATGGGTTGATAGGTTCCTTGCTACAAGGATTAGTCCTTATTTCTTCAAGGAATTTACATTGCTAACAACAATGATTAAAAATGAAATTCTACTAACCTCACAAAATTTATAGTTCATACACACTTATTAGTATAATATATATCAACTTCAAATTCTTTAAAATGCTTAATATATATAAAAAGACCTGATAATGTTTAAGAGTTTGGCAGAAAATAAGATAAAAGTATGTAACTACCATTAGGAAATAGGACAAAATTATACCTCATCATGCCCCCAACTTAACTTATTGCTTGTCCTCAAGAAATTTAGGGCCTCAAGTTGTATTGAAGTGCAACTTCCTTTTAGTTCACTGTACTGGTAACCCATTCTTCGTGCCTAAGGTAAAATCCTCTCTGTTTTGCTATCTTCTCCCATTTGGTGTTTTCTCTACATTGATCTCTTGTCTTCGTCTAGTCCAATATGGAATTAGGAATAAGAGAAGAGGAGGATGGAATATCAAGGGGAGATAGGTGATTTCATTTTCAAGGGAGGCTGATACATACTTATGGGCTCTTTTTACTACTATAAGGTAGTTAAAGATCGAGTGAGGTTCTTTTATTTGCAACTTTGGTGTTAATTCTCTCCATCTATCATGAGAGAAATCAAGTGCCTCTTTTCCAATCCATAATGTAAGCTCTTGAAACCTTTTTTAATCTTGTTCTCTACATTCCAAAATATTCTCCCTTTCCCTTCTCTATTCTATCAATATAATATATTCATCCACCACCTCATGAGGATTTTTAGCTTCTACCTTGATTATGTTGGAAAGAGACACTGCAGTATCACTTGATGTTGTCATTGATGGAAACTCTAATCGATGATCAAATACACACACTATCATTCGATCACACTGACAAACATATTGAAGATTAATTAGGAAGAACAAAGTATCTGGTAGCACAGTGTTCATCGATCTGTATGAAGATTTCATATTATTATTTTATGTCGCACATCTCAAGAAATGGTTTTTGGTATATTATCTTTGTTACTACTGAAGTGCAGTGGTTCGTATCAATTCATGTGGAAGTTAGTAGATTTGGTTGGCTTATTCTTAGTCTTTCTTGTATTGGAGCCGACTTCATGAATGTATTATGTTGTGGATGTATGAGAAGCAATTGGTTAAGTATTTTTTTTTTTGTACATCTTTGTTTGGGTCCCCTCTATGTCTTAATTGACTTTGGAGGATGCACATAAATATTTAATTAAGGATCTAGCTGATGGAGGTAATTATTTTTTTGTTCTATTGAAGCCAACAATGTGTAATTGAATTCTATGTTGTGGATATATATAAGACCGTCCGTATAAGTTTGCATGACATATAAGTTGTGTGTTGATGTGTATCACGAGTTAGAGTAGAGCAGAAGAGCGATAATGCATAGTTTCACTTGTGCATAGAGAATTTTTATTGCGAGTGTGAGCAAAACAAAGCAGAATTGCAGAATCAATGGGCAAGACAAAAGATTGTATATTGTGCTTAACCAGAATTGTAATCAGGCATATGTAGATGCTATTTTTCTCAGTTCAAAATCTCAGATGGTTTTAATATGATTTTCTTTGTAAGGCAGTGAGCCTTCCCTTTGAGTAGTGAGCTCTAGGAAGTGTGCCTGAATGCAAGTGCATTCCCCTTATTGTAAACTTCATTTGAGTATACTCAAATTATCTTGTGGATTGGCCATCCACCGTGGTTTTTCCTTTAATAGGGTTTCCACGTAAAAATCCTTGTGTTGTGGTGTTGTGTTCATTTACTTCATGTTTATGCATTATGGCTGAATGTTATTAATGCTTTGAAGATAAAGGTTTATAAAGTTAATTTTTGCACAACACTGATTCACCCCCCCTCTTAGTGTAGCTTGTTTCCAACAATTGGTATCATAGAAAGTTCCTCTGAAAGAAGTCTGATCACTTGAGGAGATCTTGGAAGGTAATTCTAATGGATTCAAGCAGTCTTCAACAATAAATTTTGGTGGCCCCGGATGATCTTGATCAGTCAAAGGCCGAAGTTTAGAAATTGCAAGCAAACCTCTCAGATGCTGAGAAATTCATTGAGTCTTTGAAAGATAGAATCAATAATTCTAGAGAGAAGAGAAAGGAACTCTATGATCAGATTAAGCAGAGTGACAATAAGAGCACTGAAGAAGAACAAATCAGTCAAGCCCTGAAAGAAAAGCCAGAAGAATGTGAAAAGATTACCAAAGATAATACAATCCTAAAGCATGAGATGGAATCTATCATGATGAAGATGACCAAGGATATTGAAGACAAAAAGAAGAATGAAGAGAACCTAGCACAGTCCTTGAAAGAAAAATCTGAATTATGCAGCTGATTGGATGATGAATTGGAACAATCCAAAAATAGTGAAGAGGCACTTGAAAAGCAAATGGATGATCTCATAAATGAACTTGCTGCTGCAAATGAGTACAAAGAGAAGTTAAAATCTAGCTTTTCCATGCTTGATGAAATAATTAGCAGTCAGAGGACTCATGGTGACAAGCGAGGTCTTGGATATTGTGAACATAGAAATTCCCAAGCTCCCTTTGGGTAATTTTATTTTTCCTAAATATCGACCACGCCCTCTTTGAGAAAAAGGTAAGGTTGGGCTCCTTTTCACACAAGCCTATGCTAGTACTGCCACTTCTCAGCCGAGCGTTCTTTGCAAGATTTTTCTTTTGTTTCTTTTGAAAAGTTTGCGACGGGTTTCCATGTGTCAACCATTCAAAAAATTTTGAGTCTCTTCGCATCGCTTCCCTTTTGGGTTACAACCGCCTACCACATAGCATCAGTTCACACACATTTCTTGGCAGACCCCACCATTCAGTGCAGTACACAAAAATGCCTCCACGTGTCTTCACAACGTAGGTTCTTCATCGCTCAAGGAAAATGATTAGCGTCGGGTCCCGACTGCTTGCCATGTGATCTTCCGAAGGCTTCACTGTGAAGACAAACCAAGCAGGCAGTAACTATCACCAGCTGCCATGTTTTGTAAATTGCTATCATGAGTGGATTGCATGTGTCCAAGCACTGGTCTATTGGAACCACTACCATCATTCGCAGGGGATGCATCTGACCTTTGGACATCCTCATTCATGGCCTGAATCTTTCTGTTGTAACAACCAGGGAAAAATAATTGCTAAAACATCATTGCTCATAATCAGAGAATATTTCCTGTTGCTTGCTCATCAAGCCAGGTTTTCATTATAAATATTGCTTCTTAATTTGAAGGAAAAGGGGGTTCCAGAAGTTCCAAGAGTTCCAAATTTTGTTTTCAGTGAGAGAATTAATAGAAGAATCAAGCCTTTATTTGCTTTATTAGATTATTGTAAAAAAATTCACACATGGTGCCATTGTTCGACCTTTCTTTATTCTTCGATATTTGATAAATTTTATTGTGCCATTGTTGTACTAGATGTATCATTTGTAGACTTATATAAATTAATACAAATTGCTGGTCTAGATCATGTCTTGAACTCTTCTGTCTAGAAAATATGTATGAAGTTTATTTTATGTCATATAAGTGAATCATTCAAGATTCTATCCTTGTTTTTCCATTCTGGAACAGATCAGACCACCAACGGGCCCTTAAGTCTTATCCTCAAGATATATTTATCATGCCTAATATCTAAATCTTGGTGCATCACCCTAGTTAGATAATTTTATTCTATATTTGCTCCCTTTTCCCATTTTAAAACCCTAGTTATAGAAGAAGCCAACTTCTTTAAAATCTAGAGGTCACTTAGTTTGGCGCAATAGGTCTCCCCCTAAAGCTGAGTTTCCTATAAGAGGCTATTACCTTGCCAAATTTTGGCACCAACAGTTTTTTCTTTTTCTGGCATGCCTAGTGGGACCTGAAACATAACCAAATCAAAAGGGTGTGTAATCCATAATTTTAATCGCAAACCAAAATTACGTGGCTTGGGATGCCAGAAGTCCTCTGGTTGCCCTAGTAGCACCTACTATATGGGCCCCTATCCTGGTCTCTGCTCTTAAAGCTATTCCAAAATTGACTAGAGATGTCTCGAGAACACTGTCTGAACATCTGCAAGACGTTACAGATGTATGTCTGGTGCATGGAGTAATGGATCGAAACATAGTGCTGAGATTGCTTGGAACTTATTTCAGAGGAAGAGCACTAGATTGGTACTGTACTTTGCCTACCAATACCATCAACACTTGGGATGAGCTCGGAGACCCCTTTTATGAGAGATTTTCCAATGATGGAGATAGATATTCACTATATCACCAACTATCTATAATAAAATGGGCACCATCCAAAGCCATGACAAATTTCAATGTCTGATTTCATACAACCTAGCAGAGAATCTAGAATTCCATCCAACCGTTGGCTGAGTTAGCATTCATGTTCTACCTAAATTCCATCAACACTGACATTTCCATGATGATCCAATCACTCGATGGATCCAAATTACCAGATGAGTACAATATAGCGGTGAAAGTAGAGAATAATCTGATCGACACTGGGAAGCTGCCACCTCGACCCATTATGCCAATCTTCCCTAAAATATCAGCTTCTAATTAGGAGATTCCATCTACTAGCACAACCACGCTGCTGCCACCATCTATGTACACATATCCAAGTGTGTAACCAAATACTGCTTCTACGTCTGGCACTCCGAAAGACGAGATGAGCAACATAAGGGAGATGTTGCGAAACTTGACAAACAAAGTAACCACTATCAAACGCAATTAGGTTGCTCCTCCGAGACTGACCTATCAAATTTATCAGGGTAACAAACCCTCTTACCATCAAAGCCAATATCAAGGGGTTGCGCGCACAACTCTGTCGACTCAAACAAATAACTAGATAGTACCAGTACCAACTCCATTGGGAACTACTCAGACAAGTATGAGCAGGGAGCTAATTGTTGGGTAGAACAACATCGCCAAAGATCTCAATACTTGGTGCTATCCTTGCGATGATGCTCATATGCCTCGAAATTTCCCACGTGGCAATCTACAACAAAAAATTTCCAAACAATGTAGGCAAGGCGTGGCGAAAAGTTTGGGAGGGTATATATACACCTCTTCCATATTGGAAGATTTGGTTCTCACCTCATAGATGCAAGGAATGTCCTTGGAGCAAGAAGGTGACATAGCTCATGACCATGCCCTCCTTTCTCGGATGGAAGGGGATGAAGCAGTGTTCACTTATCGGCGACCCCGAAGGTGCAGTCCGATTACAACACCTGATCAAAGAGAAGATTTACAGGTGATCCAGTCACTCCACAACCTAGAAGTATTCCGAACCAACTCCCTAGCCCTTCTCCAGTTGCTCCAGAGCCTCAAGTGCGAAAAGAATTTACTACCACCAAGGAAAAAGAACCAAAGCCTCCAAATCCGTCACCCATCAACGTGGTGGAACAATTGAATAAATCTTCCGCTAATGTGTCCCTTTGGGATATCTTAGCTATTCCAGAACAAAAATCATTGCTACGGGAAGCCCTGCAAAAAGACATGATTGAACAACCAACAAAAAAAGCTTCTGAAAGAGCCATCGACACATCATGACCAACCAAAGTCCTTTCAAACATTACAGAAGAAGTTCCAACGAAGGGAAAAGAGGAGAAGCCGAAACTTAGACCCTTCTTCCTAACTCTCATTGTTGGGAAAAAATTATTGCACAACTCCATGATTGAGTTCGATGCTAGTACCACAGTCATGCCCAAGCAGATAGATGAAGCCTTAGGACCTAGCTATGAATCCTTAAAGAGGGGAGTTATGCAGCTGGATGGAAACAAGGTCGAAACAATAGGCCTCATTAAAGATCTCCCTTTAACCTTGTTTGCTTGTCCTAGCATCAAAATGTCACAACATACCATGTTCAGCCTCTGCCTATCACAAGATTTTACAAAAAAGATAGGTGGATACCTTTCTTTGGATTGGTCTCACCTAATTCTACGGACCAAGCACAAATCTAAGGTGAAGATTGTATTAGAATCCCTGCATTCAGAGCATGTGGCCGATGAAGCCATGATAACCTACGAGGCTACTCATGTTCCTCCCAAAAGAGAAGAAACCAAAGTCGCTCAAAACTCTTATACAAAAGAAGAGGCTATCGGTAGCAAGCCGAAGACAAAAGAGAAGGCAACCGAAGACAAAGCCACTTCTGAAGAGGTATTTTTTAGAAAAATGTAGATACCAACCTTTTTGACAACTATCATGCTACTGGATTGGGCACCTACGTCATATATGATGAAGATCAAGAGTTGCCGAGGATAGCAAGGGATTCCATAGTCGGTCAAATGTCAGAGCTATGGACGTTGCACTTTGATAGTTGAAGATGCAAACTTGGCACTGGTGCTGGGATATGCCTAATATCCCCAAACGATGAGTAGATTCTCAAATCTTTCCACTTTCAGTTTTCCTTCTCAAACAATGAGGCCGAATATGAGGGTCTTGTGCAAGGATTAATCCTTGCGGAGCGCATGGGTATCAAGAAAATAAAAGTGTTTGGAGATTTTGAACTCATAATCAATCAGGTCAGAAATCCTTCTGCTGTGAAAAATGTTTGCATGCGATCTTATAGACACAGATTATGGGACCTCATTAAAAATTTTGAAGCCTTCAACATCCACGTGGTGTCAAGGGAGAAAAATTCAACCGTGGATCGCATTGCAACGATAGGATCTCAATTTGATCCTATTTACGACTTAATGGAAAATGTACACTCAGTATGAGTAAACATTCGACTGTCCATTCTAGACAACGATCAAAGCTAGCAAGTGTTTGAAAGCGACGAACACATTGCCTTGTTCATTCAACAGTCGAGTGAGTTCACCGATCAGCTCCAACCGAAGATAGAAGAAGCATGTGAAGGAAAAATCATTCAGTTGAGGTCAAACAAAATTTTGAAAGGGTTGGTCACACTCGAGAATCTCTTTGACTGTGATGATGCAAGAAAAAATAGGAGGAAGTTTGTGGCGAACTAAGTGGACTATTCCAACCTTGAGGTCAGAAGCGGAAGAAAACTGAAAGTTGAGAAAGAGGTCCCATAGCACGACAAGGAATCAAAAAAGGTTAAAGGTTAAATGTTTCAAACAACGAATAAATAACTCTAAGAGAATTATTCGATCGAGGTGTCTAACACCTTAAAGAATATGAAATAGTGTATTTTTTGTGTTTTTTGTTTTGTTGTTGTTTGGTCATCATACAAAGGGGTAATAGCCTGGTCTTATGATGACCTTATAGGGTATGATCCTAGTATCATCCAACATACCATTGAACTCACAGAGGGTGCTAAACTTGTTTGAAAAAAACAAAGGCCTGTCAATCCGAAGATTGAATCCTTGATGGCACAAGAGCTAGGAAAAATGATCCAATCAAGGATCGTATTTCCAATCAAACACAACACTTGGGTATCTAACCTTGTGCTAGTCCAAAAAAAGAATGGCGAAATTTGTCTCTATGTTAAATTCTGCAACTTGAACAGAGCATCACTAAAAGATCATTATCCGCTGCCTTCCATGGAATCCATTATGCAGAACGTGGTAGGTTCGGAAATGTTTTCTCTACTAGATGGATTCTCAGGCTATAATCAGGTCCGAGTCAAAGAAGAAGATCAATATAAAACTACGTTCACCACCAAATGGGGAATGTTTGCATATGCTGAAATTCCCTTTGACCTATCAAATGCAGGAGCTACCTTTCAGCGGGAAATGGACATCTCCTTTAGAAAACTAATAAATAAAATCATCCTCATCTATTTAGATGACCTAACTGTGTTTTCAGGTCAAAATATGACCATTTTGATCATCTGGAAATGGTTTTCAAAAGGTGCCAAGAGTTCAGGGTATCCTTGAACCCCAAAAAATGTGTTTTTGACATATCACAAGGCAAGCTACTAGGGCACATGGTGTCCAAAGATGGGATTTCTATTGATCCTGAAAGGGTAAAAGAAATCAGAGAACTCCCCCTTCCAGTTAACAAAAAGGGAGTTCAGTCCTTCCTGGGAAAAGTAAATTTCGTAAGCAAATTCATCTATGATTTTATATTAATAATTCGGCCAATCACTTTGACGCTAAAAATGGACCAATTATTCAAGTGGACAAAGGAAGCAAAATAATCCTTCAAGAAGGTAAAAGATGCTATTTCCTTAGCCCCTATGTTGGTAAATCCAAACTTGTCCAAAGAATTCATGATGTATGTTTTCAATAGTGAGACAAGCATCAGTACTGTCCTGACCCAGAAAGATAGTGAAGGAAAGGGAGAACACCCAATAGAATTTCACTCCCAAACCTTGAAGAAATATGAGGCGAACTACAAATTCATTGAAAGACAAGCATTCACAATAGTAAAGGGACTCAAAATTTTTTGACATCTGATATGTTGCAACAAGGTGATCATCTATGTCGCACACTCCAGTGTGCGCGAATATATTATGGAGGGAGAAATCATCAAAAAGAGAGCTAACTGGATTACTAAGATCTTGGAATATGACATTGAAGTCAAGCCCACAAAGACCGTGAAAGGAAGAGGGCTGTGTGAATATTTGGCGCACAACGAAGAAGAAGAAACAAAAATAGAGCAAGCGGAACAAATCTTGACGAATGAGGTAGAACTTGAGGGATGTTGGCTAACAGATAGAGAAATATTTATGCACACTGGAAAATATCCATTAGCCCTCTCTTTGCAGAAACAAAGGTTCTACCGATTACAGAACAACGGGTATGCACTCATTGAAGGGGTTCTCTTCAGGAAGAATTTCAATGGTGTCCTGCTACGATGTGTCACTATGGAGCAAGCGAGGAAAATTATTGACACATTCCAAAGCAGCCTCGATGGGGGAAACTTCTCTGCAAAAACTACCACCATCAAAATCTTGTGCGCTGGGTACTTCTAGCCCACGCTATTCAATGATTCCTACAAAATGATAAAGACCTGCAAGGAATGCCAATTCTACGTAGGGAGGAGGAAAAATTCTGCCATGCCTCTTAATAAGATAGTATCAGATGAACCATTCACACAATGGGGAATAGACTTCATAGGAATGATCAACCCAACTTCTAGTGTTGACCATAGGTGGATTCTCACAACTATGGATTACTTTACAAGATGGATTGAAGCCCTACCCCTAAAGAATGCAACCGAAGCAGAAATTGTGGATTTAATTGAAGGGATACTAAAAAGGCTTGGCCCACCAAAGACCATCATCTTAGATAATGCCAAAGCATTCCTCGAATCTAAGGTATGTCAGTTCACACTTATGCATGGAATATTCTTGAAAACCTCATCAAACTATCACCCACAAGGGAATGGCCTGGCCGAATCAACTAATAAGAATTTAGTTTGAATCATCAAAAGGATTGGGTGCAATCATGAGAAGGAATGGCATAAGCATCTCTGAACAACATTATGGGTGGACCGCATAACTCCTAAGCAAGCCCTGAAGACTTTTCCATATAAGCTAGTGTACGAAAAAGAATCACTGCTGCCTATCTCTATAAAGATACTTGCACTTCAATTACTCAAGTCTTTAGAGATTGAAGAGAATGGAGCAATGGAGGTTTGGTTGGCCGAATTACTAGAGGTGGAAGAAAAAAAGGAAAAAGCCTTAAAAGCCATGACTAATTGCCAGCAGGTGGTTAAGAAATGGTTTGACAAAAAATCTTCATACCAAGGTCTAAAATGCGGAGACCTGGTACTAAAGTACAATGAAAGAGCCGCAAAACTTGGACAACATGGAAAATTTGACAAGCTGCGGGAAGGCCCTTTCAAAATAATTAGGTGCAAAAAAAACAATGCATTTGAATTAGAAAATATGGAACAAGAGCCACTTCGGATTCTAGTCAACGAAATTCACTTAAAATTGTTCAATTAGGCTACAGTTGTTTTATGCAAGTGTAAATTTGTAAAAATGTAGTTAGTTTTCCTTTTTGTGTTTTGTCAGCCAATTCTTTTATCACATTTTTCACAGTTACATGACGAGCGGGGAAAATTTTGTGAGGCTCATTATTGCAAGAATAGAGAAAAATCATGCCACTGAGGTTGCAGAATTGAAATTCAGATGCAAAGGATTCAACCCATGTTGCAAAAACAAAAGAAAGAAGACAAAGAGGTTTAAACATAAGCAAATATATCCGATATATATATGCTTTGATAAAACATTATCAAAATGGCCCTGTGGCCAAATATTCAAAAGTATAACCATATACATGGTTTTATTACATACATATATGTGAGCCTTCTTTCAGGCATATATATATAAAAGAAAAAATCATGTCAACTTCATATCTCTGCATTATGGGTATTGTCTTCATTGATTGGAACATTGTCGGGAGCAATGAGAAGATTATTGGTAGCAGCAGGAATTGTGGCAGAAGCAACATCAACAACCATGACGAGTGGCGAGGGAACACATGGTTCCTAAAATTGTTATACCAATCCATGTCCTAATACAACACGATGTTGTAGCAACACAAAAGGAAATGGCATGCATGGGTGGCTTAGTCACGATGCTCTGCGAGTGATTGAAGACGAAAAACACTCAGGAATGGCACCCATGGCACCACTGCATCTTCTTCAACATGCTTCCTTAGGTCACTTGCAATGGGAAGTCCCAGGCCATACACCACATTCCTCACCACCTCGCCAAGACCCTCGAGGTACTTCTTTAGGAAAATCTGAATTGGCAAACAAAGAATCATAGCTTTTAGAGCCTGAGCATCAAGCAGCAAAGCAACGAAGTGTGAATTGATGTCAGTGTTTAATCTATATTTTTCCTCATACTCAATCCAGTCTCTACCCAAAACCCACTTGATGACTATGATAGCTAGTGAATGTTTATTCTTTGTCATACATTTTAGGCACCTACTCGAGATTTCTCCCAGAAAAGTTGTTTGAGCCTTGTTGCACACTATCTAGATTGGAGTATTCATTATGTCAACCTATGTTTAGAACACTCAAGATTATTGCTATGTGAATTTTAAACCTGTCCAATCACTTAGGGCTGTTTTGCTAAGTATTTTCTCTCTATTGAATTAGGGCTCATTTATAGAAATATTTAAGGTAGCTAGCATACAAAGCATGAGGGTAATTGAGTGCTTACTCGAAAATCCCACAAAAAGGCTAGCTCGATATTCTAGACCTGTTGCGTCTGTAGGTACGAATTGCTCCATGCAAGCTTAAGGAGTGGTAATCAATTAGCACAAGATGGTGGCAGTCTTAGGTGACGACTCATACAGACCAAGGCTAGGTGGCATAGTGCAGGCCGTTTCGAGCTCCAAGGGTGAACTCAAATATTTTTTGAGTACTCATTGCGATTTCAACTTGATCATGCTTTAAGAGATATTAATTGCTAAAGCAGATGAGGAAATGACGGGCATCACACCGATGGCTCAATTTCCCATGAAAATCACACTGAAAGGATGCTATTACCAATACAATTATGAATCCTTGTATTTTTAAAAGGGGCAAGTAGCTGATCTTGTATGAGAAAGGGAGCTGGCAGTACATGCTGAATTAAATGCAAAAAGTAGCTGTTACCTACCTATTTGAATGCAATAAATTAAAGAAATTCCGTGCCACATGCAAAAAGCAGGATAGAAGATAAAAACTTCTCCAACACACAAAAGAAAATTAAAGAGGAACGGGGCTATCAAAGGAACCAAGTATCATGCAATTTTCAGCGAAAGGAGTTAAGCATAGGAGATTTTTGGGAATTCACTGCCCCGATGTGAATTGAACCTAAAACGAAAGGCTTCCTAGTGTTGGAATCTAGAGCCTTGCATTGTTTTTTATGTTCTATTCATACTGCTTCAGTGTGCTTCCTGGGTAAAGAATTTGCAAAAGGATGGGTACCATTCAAGATTCACAAGTGGTATTACAAGGAGGAGCAAAAAGATTGTTTAACATCATGCATGCAGCACCAGGCACCTACGTCTTCAAAGATGTCTCTTATGCTACGCCTGGAATACTAGAGAAGCCAACTTGGGTGAACACTCAGGTTGCAAAAAAGAAGATCCTTCACAAGGAAAAGAAACAAATTAAAGAAGAGTGGGAGAAATTTCATGACCCCATTCTTGCAAGGAATCCCAAGTCACTGAGGGAAGTGGCTTGTGAAGGATGAAAAAGAATAGCAACCTAGATTCATTGGTGCAAAAATGCTGGAACAGTGGGCTGCCTCAATATATGGTCCCTTTAGTGCACGAATGCCCTGACTTGGTTGATGAGGCCATCAAACACTTCAACCTGGAGACCAACACCATTGAAGGCTGAGAGGTAATTGTGAACATATGCAAACCAACTATCTGGAATATGCTCTACATCCTGGAGCAAAGCTTCAAAGTGCAAAAAATGGAACAATTCACTCCAAAAAAGGGAGAGTCCTATTGGAGAAGCAAAGACATCGCAAAGAATTTCTATAGCAAAGAGACTAAGAATAAGACAATGAAAATCCCAATTGTGCATAAGAACTTCCATGATGATATGAGGGACACATTCTCAATGATGGCATTCATTTGCAGACTAGACTCTGACAAGGAGGTCTAGGAGTTTCATCTAGGATTGGGCTTTCAATTGCGAAGACAACATTCTCTCTTTTGGTATGATTTTTCCAAATTTCTCAAGTAGGAGATGCTTAGCTAGATAGCTGAATACAAGCTTCAAAGGAGGTTCAGGTTCCCATCTTTCCTCATGCATATGTTCCTACACCAGAACCCTGACTTCTTTCAGAGGCATTTTGAGCTCTCTATCTTTGATAAAAAACAGAATAGGAAGCCAGTTTTTGAATGGACTCCACTCCTCTCAGCGACATTTGACTATTATGCATTTTTAGATTATTTCTTATATCTAATTTTGCAAGATTTAAGAGGAGATAACACCATCTTACGGATCAGCTTAGACCAAATTGAGTTCATGCAGAACTTTGTACCAAGGTGTGACTAGTTTCTGGGTAGAGACTTCATGTTCATCCAATTGCGCGGTTTCATTAGAGAGCCCTTCTGGCTTCCATCATGTCTTACTAATCGGGTACTAGCACTAGAGGTTTTCCGCCAGGTTTTAATAATTGATGACATATTTTGTAGTGGGAAGGCACGTAAGAAGACACATTTTATCCTCTGATAAGCTTCAAGACTGTGGTCATGGATAAGAGGAAGGCTCATGACATATTGGAGGCAAAGTTGGCTCATCTTGGGTTTGTATGGATCTGGGACAAATGGAACTACAACCCCGATAATGACCTACCAAACAAGTATGTCAAGGTAACGTACTATCCCCGACCTTATTGGGAAGAACGTCAAAATCCAGTTTTAGATTCAGATGAATGTATCATTGACTTGGCCTACATTCCCGCTGAAGATGGTTGGCCACCCTAGCCGAGGCTCTACTACCAGACTGGGCAGTTTGACAAAACCAAAAAGATGGGAGCAACCCTACACAATGATCTGATGAACAATTACGAATGGAAGGAGGAAAAGATCAATAACTTCTGGATATATCACCAAGAAACTCAACAAACTGAGGCTCCCTATAATAGCCTAGAGACTGATGACAAGTTCGACAAATTATGGAACAACAAGCATCCAAATTCCGAAGAGAGCGATGAAAAGAAGTAGAAATACAAGACACCTTTGCATAGGAAGGGGGAAAGGCATTTAAACAACCTACTAAGGTTTCCTCTAATGTGTAGGTTAATATATCGAGTGCAAAGTCTTCATTGAATCACACTTGGACAACAAAGAGAACCCTGGCAACCTCGCCGAAACAATTTGAAACCATAGTAGTTGATAGATCACCACCAACAAAGCCACAATGAATCAAGGCACTTTTGAGAGACTGTTCATAGGAAACACATGTGGAAGAAGATCCCATAATAGATCAAGAACCATAGTCATCCATACCACATGTATCTTTTGATCCCTCTTTTCTAGTTTCACAAACCTCGGTCACCTCTGTTGTATCCATGACACCTCTTGTTTCATGCGCCGACCAATGCATTTCAGCCTCTGCTTCAACAATCACGAGAGTTTTTGTACAATTATCTCATACAACCCCATTTTCCTTTACTCCTCCATGGAATCTCACTCCATTCGCCTTGGCCCACTCCACAACCCAAAACGTCATGTACTCTGACCCTGCTACCTTCATTGATACATCCCCTGCTACAACATTATCTAAGCCGATCCACTCTTCCCAACAAATGGAGACCATCATGACTCCACTCTCCTTGGGCCCTCCTGGTTCACAGTTCGATTACTGGAGTATCCCCCTTTCTCAACTCAGACTGTCAAGATTCCAAAGAAGAAGTCACCCGAGATTGATGTCCTCTCATTTCCTTTCTCTCTTCCTCCCAGTGCACCTTTTGCAGGTGGACTCATTAGATCGCCCACTGAATTCTTGTCAGAAGGAAAAAAAACCAGGCATGCACGAGTGATCAAAACCAAAAAAAGAAGAGAAAAGGATGCTAAAATTACATACCATTTTTCATGAGGCTCAGCAGTCACTGCATTTTGCGATAATGTTACCGGTCGTCAGCAAACTGCAAGGGGAGATGCAACCGGATGACTACAACATGTATGCTGTAGGGTTTGAATTGAGCATGGCCCAACCACAAGATAAGGTGGAACTCATGGAGGAAACACAACGGGTAGTGAACACTGACTTTCTTAAGTCCGGTTGCCAGCTTAGGAAAAAGCAAGAAGAGATAAAAAACCTGAAGGGTAGAGTCAACATCTTGGTCTCTAAGGAAAAGGCTATGGAGGCTGAATTTAAGCACCTATCACAGGAGAGGGAGGCAGAAGAAGCAAAGCTCCGAGAAGAGTTGGCAAGACTTCAGTCGGTTGATCCTAATCTGGTCACTAAGCTACAGCAAAAGAATCATGAATATTAGGACCAGTTGACAAGAGTAGAGCAACAAGTGCAGCAGAAAGATGTAGATTTATGACACCACCAGACTCAATTGGAGAACGAAATCACAGAGCACAAGTTTTCACTAGAGCAACAAGCGATAAACAAAGAGCGAGCCAAGACTAGCTGGCTCACAAAGTCACGAGAGCTATAGGGGCAACTCACCATGACAAACCAAAAGATTTTTGAGCTTGCGCATGATATAGAACAAAGAAATTAGGCGATCACCCTATTAAAGGACTCAACCTTACGCTTGGCCAATTAGACAGACCTCCTATAAATAGCCCAACAATTACACATCTCATATTGGGAAAGAGTGAAGGAATTCTACCTAACTCTACAGCCGACACTCTGCTTTGTGGCAAAGACAAAAAATCTTAGCAGAGGGGTTCGTGAGGCAATCGAGAAAATTCCTCAACCCATCATAGTAAGAGTTCCTAAGGCTGAAGGATTATTAAATAGATTATATCATATCTCAGATGAGATCTTGGTAGATGCGGGGATTGAAGACCAAGGGGCCACTACTAAAACAACTAATAGAATAATCCACTACCACGCAGTTGTCCTTCATGCCATTGAATGTGTGACTAGGCTGGATTAGGCCATGAATAGCATAAGGGCTAGGTTATCCCACCTAACTCAGATGGGTTTACCTTCTCTATTCCTTGAGGATGGGTCAATGGCCACAATGGAGCATATTGCAGCAAAGGTCGAGGAAAGGAAACATGATGCACCTGCCTTAGAGAGTTTCAACCAACCCCTTACCATAGAAGATTTTCAGAACATAACTCAGTCGATCACCCGTCTCCTTTTTCAATTTGAGTCATGGGATGATATGTCATCGGCGCTGCCTTACAAAGAAGTGATTGAGCTGTAGGGAGTGCAAGAGAATCTGCATAGCTTGTTTCCCTCATCTAAAGATGAATGGATACCGCTGCAAACCACCCTCTCAAATCTCTAAACACACCGCTCAATGGATAAGGTTCTGGTTTGCAAACTAGAAAATTTTGGGTTCCTCGTTATAAAGTGAAACCCCCCTGATAAGTCACCAGAAGCCGTGAACATAGAAATTCCCAAGCTCCCTTTGGGTAAGTTTATTTTACCTAAATATTGGCCACACCCTCTTTGAGAAAAAGGTAAGGTCGGGCTCCCTTTCGCACAAACCTGTTCCAGTACCACCACTTGTCAGCTGAGCACTCTTTGCAAGATTTTTCTCTTGTTGCTTTTCAAAATTTTGCGATGGGTTTCCACATGTCAACCATTCAGAAAATTTTGAGTCTCTTCGTGTCGCTTCCCTTTTGGGTCCTGACCGCCTACCACATAGCATCATTTCACAAACATTTCTTGGCGGACCCCACCATTTAGCGCAGTACACAAAAAGCCCTCCACCTGTTTTCATAGTGCAGGTTCTTCATCGCTCAAGAAAAATGATTAGTGTCAGGTCCCGAACACTTGCCACATGATCTTCCGAAGGCTTCACTGTGAAGACAAACCAAGCAGGCGACAACTATCACCAACTGCCATGTTCTGTAAACTGCCTTCATGAGTGGATTGCACATGTCCAAGCACTGGTCTATTGGGACCATTACCATCATTCACAGGGGATGCATCTGGCCTTTGGACGTCCTCGTTCATGGCTCAAATCTTTCTATTGTAACAACCAGGGAAAAATCATTGCTAAAACATCATTGCTCATAATCAGAGAATACTTCTTGTTGCTTGCTCATCAAGCCAAATTTTGATTATAAATACTTCTTAATTCAATTAAAAAGGGGGTTCTAGAAGTTCCAAGAGTTCCAATTTTTTTTTTTCGGTGAGAGAATTAATAGAAGAATCAGACCTTTATTTGCTTTATTAGATTATTGTAAAAGAATTCATAGACTGTGCCATTGTTCGGCCTTTCCGTTTTCTTCAATATTTGATAATTTTTACTGTGCCATTGTTGTACTAGATGTATCGTTTGCAGACTTCTATAAATCAATACAAATTTCTGTTCTAGATCATGTCTTGAACTCTTCTATCTAGCAAATATGTACAAAGTTTATTTTATGTCATATAAGTGAATCATTTAGGATTCTATCCTTTTTTTTCCATTTTGGAACACAACAGACCACCAACGGGCCCTTAAGTCTTATCCTCAAGATAGATTTACCATTCCTAATATCTAAATCTTGGCGCATCGCCCTAGTTAGATCATTTTATTTTATATTTGCTTCCTTTTCCCAATTTAAAATCCCAGTTATAGAAGAAGCTGACTTCTTTAAAATATGGAGGTCACTTAGTTTGGCACAATAGCCCCCCCCCTAAAACTAAGTTTCCCATAAGAGGCTGTTACCTTGTCAAATTTTGGCATGAACAAATATGAAGAAGGAGAAAGTTCCAGATCCGAGCAAAACAGATTCAAACAAGAAAATCAAATGAAAAAATCTGGAAGGTATCTGGTAAGGCAACCTAATGCTTAGAGATTTAATGGATACTGTTTCAGTTGTAATAAATTTGGACACATGGCTACTCAATGTAGAAGTAGAATGAATCAAAGTGGTCCATCTTTTTCAGGATAATGTTTTAATTGTCATAAGGTTGGTCATAAGTCAAATGAATGCAAAAATGTGATGAATCAATTTCATAGAAATATCAGATTCTATACATGCAATAGACTTGGCCATATTGCTAACCAGTGCAGATCAAGAGGAAACCAATGGAACAACTGGTGTGGAAAAAGAAATGTTGTGTTCTATAACTACAACAAAATTAGACATATTGCTACATTATGTTGGAACAAAACAGGTTTGGAAAATCAAAGGAAAAACATGCAGAAGGATATCAAAGGAAAAGGAAAAGTGACTATAGATGTGGTCAGACACTAGATGTAGAAGAAATGGATAAAGAAATAACCCTCTATTGAAGAAAGTGTGCCAGCACCAAAACCTTCTTTTGGTAATTCCTCTGGGAATTAGTCTTAGGCCCTTTGGTCTAGGGGGAGCAGTCAAGAAAACCATACAAACCCCTTAACCAGTAGGTGACAGTGGATGTGGATGTGTACAGTAGATGCATAGATGCTCAATAGATGTTGTTGAACTCATTGGAGGAAGTGGTATGCCATATTGGAGGTCTGCAAAAGTTTTACTCGTCATAGTATATAGAAATAGGGTAACCAAATGTATTAGGGTTAAAGCATTTATTGCGAGAAAAGAGTTAGGTATGCAAGTGATAAAAGGTCATTTATACTTTTCATTTGTCACTTTGCATTTGGAGAAAAGAAGCTTGGAGAGACCTAGAGAGAACCTTGATGAATTGAGGCGAGACTCAAGCGTGAAAGTGATTCGACAATCAAATTTTGATATGGCAAAAATGGTATTTTCAAAAAACTTCACGAACTTGTGATTTGGTCAAAATGAATACTCCTCTGGTAGTTGAAGTCAATGATAGAGCTCGTCCTAAATTCTAATGGAATCCTTAAAAGTCTCTTGAGACCAATCCATTAGGAGCATTTTCGTCCGTTCCGTATAGATTTTTACACACATAAGACATTAGGGTTTATATTCATGCCAATATTGAAGAACTAGGAAGTTCTCAACTACTGAATTTGTACAGTAATCATATTATTGGTGAAGATTACTGTGTAAAGCTACAACACAAAATCTTGGAAACAAAGAAGTTCACAGAGATTATCAAATTTCTCGTGTTTGAAGTGTCAGAGTGGGTCCGTTATGTTTTGAGTCGAGTGCATGATGAATTTATGTGGCCCAACATTCTGTTCAAAATTACAAAGGAAGATACTAGTGCAATAACCTATCTAAACTCTTCTGGTGGACTACCAATTTTGAAGTTTGTGAAAAACCAAACAATCATTGATGCTACAGGCTCTACATATGACAGAAGGGAAATGAATATTGATAACATTGTCAATATAGATGGAAAATTTGCATCTATGGTCATTAGATACAAGATTTATCATTCTAGTTGAGACAACTTTGTGTCTGGCACAACAATTTATGCTGCCTACCAAATGGTGAAGGAAAATGCAGATTGTGATCTCTATGAACTTCTGAGAATTCAATTAATGGAGAATCTAGCAAAGATAAAGAAAGACAAGAAAAAATATTTCAAATATGGTAGCTTTCTCTTGTGTTTATTCTGTTATTTCATGGGTGAAGTTTCAGGAGTTGGAAAGGTTCAGTGGCAAAAGGACAAGCCAATAGCCGCACAAATCAGAGATCTGTTGTACAATTTTGTAGATACCAAAACAAGGAATGCAACTATGTGGGGATACTTTAAAATCTTTCAGGCTATGATTCAAGCTAGGAAGAGGATTCCTACCTCAATTGTAGAGAAGTACAAAGATTCAATTTGCTTCATGGTGAATGTTGATCAGAGTATGATGGAAGTTGCTGATCCAAGAACTATCTAGATCATGCCTATTGGGTATGAAGTCGAAGAAAACATTTTGATCATGTATGCAAAACACTTGCTATGCAAAACTTTGGATCTAAGAGAAGAATGGTTTGGTACCTATGTTGAGAAGGACATACAAGTTCATAATGAACTCAAAAAACTTGTGGTTACCAAAAGAGTCAAAAAAAAAGTAGAAGTTCTTGCAAAGAGTATGGGCATACCTGCAAAACTATTAAAAGAAGCTAGATAGAAAAGGGAAGAAGCTGAAGCAGCTAATCAAGCAACTAAAACTCAATCAGCTAGTCCGAAAACACCATCTACCCAAACTAGAATAACTAGAAGCTCTTTATCTCATTCAGCTCCTGTAGCAAAGTCCACCCTTGTAAAAAATGAAGCCAAGATACCAGAAAAGAAGGCAAAAAGAAGAAAGATAAGAGAAAAAGAGTGTATATGGATGTTTCTGATGATGAGGAAACTGAGTCAGATGAAGGTGTCAAATAAATCAAACATTAAGGCACCAAGGAAACAACTATCACAAAGGGAAAACCCTCAAATGAAGATGTTCAAGTGAAGAAAAAGACAAAGACTGACAATTTAGGTATGTCAGTTGTAGAGGTTGAAAATGTATTAGTTGAAAGGATGGTAATCTTAAACCTCTCTTTAAATTGTATGAGTTTTTTGATGACTCTTATAGAATAATTCTTGAAGAAACAACAATAAAACACATGAATATTTTCAATAAAGTTTTGATAGAAATTATGCCTAATCTACCCAAAAGTCTTTATGACATTCTGGAAATGAGAAGACTTAATGCCAAAACAGAAGAAGAACATATGAGAGGAAGGATTCTCATAGAATTATGTCCGGTGATTTATATGGATGACATGAGGACACTTTTGAACAAGGCCCAAAAGAAATTTAAAAGCAAAACAAGGGTTAACAAGCTAATGATTGGTCTAACTGATGAAGTCACAAAAGAAACAAAGCAAATTCTGAGGGAGATACTGCTAAATGAGAGAATTGATGTTGTAGCTGAGGAAACTCATGTTGTTGATACTCCATTAGGTTCAGAAAAGGAAGCAAAAGAAGAAAATTTTGGTACAACCAAGGACTCTCAGATTCCTCTTACAGAGGACAATACAAAAATTCCCATGGAAGTTGAGATACCTGGAAATGTATCTGTTGAGGAAATAGAGATCACTGAAGGTAAACCAGACCCTACAATTGTGCAAGTAACAACTAAAGAAAAGAAAGATGATGTAAAGCCAATCCTAGTTGAGGCAACAAACACTGCTGAGGTAGTGAAGAATTTTTTGGTTGAGTAAAAAGAAGAATTGGATCTAGAATTGATTGAAGGTCCCATTGACCTGTCTACCTTAAGTCTGATCCAAAAGATGAAAGTAGCTTCGTTTTCTCAAGAACAAGCCAAAGAAGAGATACAAAAGTCACACATTGAAGATAGTGAACTACTAAATCTTGCATCTAGAGTATTGGAGAAGATAATGCCATCCTATATGAAAGATCCAATTGGTTCCTCCTCCAGAGAATTGAAAAATCTTATCAACTCGGTTAGTACACACTTTGAGTCACTAGAAAAATCTGCTATGGTGAAAGTACAAAAAGAATTTGATGTCAAAAGGTTTAATGGATTAAATGTATTGATTGCTAAAGATAAAAGTGTTTTATCCACTTGTGTAAAGAATGTAGAAAATGATTTGTCAGAAGGTGGTAAGATCTACAAATCATGTTTGTGTTTTTCAAATTTTACTGAAGCTAATGAGAAGAAGATCAAAGATCTGGAAAAATAGTTGAGCGCTATTTTTGAAGGATTTGATCCTCTATTTGGTGGTATTGGGAAAATAGAAGGTGAAGTGATGTCCGTGCTTAAAAATATAAAAGGATTGAAGCATGAGAATGATAAGATTGTTGCTAGAGCATGTGAACTCATAGGCATAATTGGCCCTAAAATTGAGATAATGTCAAGCGCCCTAAAGGAAGGAGAGGACTCTATGGTAGTTGGTGATGCAACCAACTTGGAATCTATAGAGACATAGTCCTACCTGATCTACGATCACATAAAAATCATGGAGATTCTCAAAAGAGTTTGGGACACTAATCTAATCCAGCTGAAGAAAGATTTTGCAGACATTTTTCAGCTTATGTAAGTTAAAGAAGCATTTTTTGCATAACAGTTTTTATTGATCCATTTTTTTGGTATGCGATCCCTGCCTTTTCCATTGATGTCAAAGGGGGAGAAGAGTAGAGTGAAAAATTATTAATCATCTCAGGGGGAGAATTGTATTTTTGGAATTTTGGAGTAGGCAATGTAGTTTATCTTGGTACTGATCCAACACTTAGTCATTTTTCACTAAGTGTTGCCATCAATGCCAAAAGGGGAGATTTTTGGAAAGAGACACTGTGGTATCACTTGATGATGTAATTGATGGCAACTCTAATCGATGATAAGATACACACACTATCATTCGATCACATTGACAGACAAATTGAAGATTAATCAAGAAGAATAGAGTATCCGATAGCACAATGTTCATCAATCTATATGAAGATTTCATGTTATTATTTTATATCATGCATCTCAGAAAATGTTTTTTGGTATATTATCTCTATTACTACTGAAGCACAGTGGCTCGTATCAATTTGTGTGGAAGCTAGTAGATCCGGTTGGCTTATTCTTAGTCTTTCTTGTATTGGAGCCGACTTCATGAATGTATTATGTCACAGATGTATGAGAATTAATTGGTTAAGTATTTTTTGTGTTTGTACATATTATTTTGGGTCCCCTCTATATCTTAACTGAATTTGAAGGATGTGCATAAAGATTTAATTAAGGATCTAGCTGATGGTGGTAATGATTTTTGTGTTCCATTGAAGCCGACAAAGTGTAATTGAATTCTATGTTGCGGATATATATATATATATATAAGACCGTTCATATCATTTTGCATGATGTATAAGTTGTGTATTGATGTGTATTGTGAGTTAGAGTAGAGCAGAAGAGTGATAATGTGCAATTTCACTTGCACATAGAGAATTTGTATTGTGAGTGTGAGTAGAACATAGCAGAAGTGTAGAATCAATCAATAGGACAAAATATTGTATACTGTGCTTAACCAGAATTGTAACCAGGTATATGTAGATGCTATTTTTCTTAGTCAAACTATCAGATGGTTTTAATCTAATTTTATTTGTAAGGTAGTGAGCCTTCCCTTTAAGCAGTGAGCTCTAGGTAGTGTGCCTGAATGCAAGTACATTCCCCTTATTGTAAACTTCATTTGAGTATACTCAAATTATCTTGTGGATTGGCCATCCATCGTGGTTTTTCCCCTAACAGGATTTCCACGTAAAAATCTTTGTGTTATGTTTTTGTGTTCATTTGCTTCATGTTTATGCATTATGGTTGAATGTTGTTAATGCTTTGAATATAAAGGTTTATATAGTTAATTTTTGCAAAACACTGATTCACCCCCCCTCTCAGTGTAGCTTGTTTCCAATAGATTAGTAGGGGGAATAGATTTTCTGTTTCCTGATAATTCCTCATTCCTCTTTGATGCTTATTCCTTATAAATTAAGTTAATGCTTTAATCTAAAATCTCTAAAAAATATGAGTGGATTCCATGTAGAGTCATGAGGGATAGCCAGGTTATGTAAATAAATTTCACATAATTGATCTTGCGTATTTGGGGTTGATTTCATGTATGCTTCCAAGAATAGAGTAGGTAAAGATAAAGAGGCTAGAAGATCACTAATTAATTTTTGAATTAAAAACTTAAATTTTTTCTCATCATTATATGATGTAAACCCTAGTAGGGGGTTTACGCTTTAAAAGTTGTACTATCTTGTCAACTAACTCTTCTATTTTGACCTTTAGTTTCTTAATTTTTGCATATTTTATGTCAATTTCCCTCTAGTATGTGCTAATATCAACTCATATTTTTCTTTCTCCCAATATTTTTGTTTCTAGGAGAATTCCCTTACCTTATTCCATAATTCAATCCCAAGGGTCACCAAAGAAGGGATTTTAGGAATTCTCGGGGTTGCAACTTGATTTATAGGATGTGGAGTCTTATTGTTAACTTAAAAAATAGTCAATTGTGTTAGCTTCTCCAATCTTGATCCTTGTTGATAAAAGGCATGGAACCTTTTCTCTAGCTCTTAAATTCTAATGTCTAATCCTTCCTCCCTCTACTAGTATCCATTAAGATGTTATTTTAACTCTTTGATTTTTGCAAGACTTATTTTGACTCCATGCTCTCATTCTTTACCTTTAGAAGTAGCCCCTCTTCTTTCTCCAAATTTTTTTTTTCCTCAACCTCCTCATATGGAAAAAACCCTTCTTCAAAAATAGGGCTACTTGGAGGTCTATTCTTATTTTTGGCTGTAAACAAGTCCCCTGAATCAAAATATGAACTACTATTCAAATATAGAGGCTACAATATTTTAGGTTGCTTGTAACCACTAAAAACCCTTTCTTCTTTATAATCTGTCCCAGTCTCAACCACAAAAATCTTTTCCCTTTTATTTTTAACCTTTCCCTTTATAGGTCATTTCCTTCTACGACGGTGTGATCACCTTCTTATTTGTGTTGAACTCTTCTAATTCTTCTTAGGTGAAGTAGAGGCTATAATTTTCCTTTTCTTGGGCCTAGAAGGGATATTGGTGGATGCATGGGTTTCCATGACTCTTTCTACTAAGAACTATTCCCTAAAAGCTGTAGGTTGAGTTTCCTGCACTTCCTACTCTACATATTCCCCAATTCTATGGGTAGGAGAGGTAATAGGTGAAACAAAGGGTCTATTTCCCTCTTCTATAGTTGTAGAAGGTTCTCCCATTTATTTTTCTTTGTTCAATTCCTCTACATTTAGCCTTATGAGAACATCATTGATATTTTTGCAGGCTAAGAAATCTTCCCAAGATACATTGGGAAATTGGGTTATGAGATTTGTTTAATTAACAAAGTGAACAGGAAAAAATGTGAGAAGGGAAATTGGTTTCTTTTCTTCTTATACCTAGTAGACATTCTTTTCAAATATTGTATAAGAAATTAGGGACATCCACAATCCTCTGATGGCATAAGTGACTAAGGAGTTCAAAGTGGATAGTGTATAAGAGGGATTGACTACCATCATAGGTTGAATATTTAACAACATAGGAAGCAAAAAAATCCCAAATCAAAGGTAAAGAAAGTTGTTTTGTTCCTTGAGATGAAGAATCTAAATTCTCTCCTAGCATTGAAAAATCATTTCTAGCCACAATTGTATTTTCTCTTACTAGAAATTCCTCCCTTGTTCTTGGTAATCCTGATACTTCTACCACTATTGCCTCTAAAGAATCTACCCTTAGTTCTCTAATAATGAATTCATCATTCTACAAGGTGCTTACAAACTGCCAGGTCATAAGTTTATTATAATTAGCTAGCTAGAGGAAATAATCTAGCCACCCAGCTTGTTGGAAGATTGGTAGACATTGTTGATCTTCTAGTAATAAATTATGTGTTGTTGGTTCTCTTCTTATGATATCTCCTCCCATTGCTGCAACTTTTACCGCCTTTGCCAACTTTTTCTATTGTACTTTACTCTTATTAGATGTTTCCTTCTTACCTATGTTTCTTTTATGCTTTACACTTCTTATTGCCATTTCTTTATGACCAATAGAGGAAAATGAGGGGAATTGTGAATTGTATATGGTATCCTAAAAGGTTTTTATGATAAAAATTAAACCTTTTTCTTCCCCCCAACTTAGGTGTGCTATTTATCCTCAAATATCATGTATGAAAATGACAGGTAGGATAAATTCAAATCATTTGAGCTATATTTGTAGACATGGAAAATATACAGATTGATCTTATACACTTGATCCTAATTTTACTAACACTAGTTTTTCTTGAATCATCTCCTCTACTAGTCATTTAATTAAAGAATCTTTATTTAATTAAATTCATCATATTTCATCTCTTAATTAAATAGATCAAAATTTATCCAATTAAGTCATCATCTTCTATTAATTAAATAAACCATTTTGTTTAGTTAATCCTATAGCCTCTCTTTTAATTAAATAATTCATTTTATTTAATTAATCTCTAAAGTCATCTCATTTAAATTAAATAAATTTATCTTTATTTGATTTAAAACTAACACCATTCTCTTTAATTAAATAAATTAAACTTTATTTAATTAAGTCTAAATTCACATTCCTCTCAACTTTGATTTAAATCAATCCAAAAATCTAAATCAAATTGTCACATCAGCTAACCCTCTTTTAAATTAATCAAATCCCGATTAATCTTAATCTTAATCCCTCAAATCCTCTAGCTTTTGCAACTTGCACAAGTAAATCATTTTATTTGATTTATTAAATCTCCTATTTTTTCTCAACATGGCATCAAAGAGGGAATATTCTTCAAATTCAAAAATCCCTCCAAAAGGGTGTGTACATCCAACAGGGCATTAAAAGTCTCTTACATGTCCTTTACCTTGAGCCAAGTGGCATTAACTCCATTTCTTTCTCCCTCCAACTTGTCATTTCATCAATTTCAAATATCCACCTAATTGCATTTATGTGCACATTCATCAAAATGTGCTCCACCTTTGTCCAATCACATGTTGAAAAGTGGCCTCTTGCTATTGGTTGGTCTTTTATCCCACATTCATCCCTTTTGCCTCTTCCTCCATTATTATCTTCTATAAATAGAGGGCTCTTATTTGGATTTTGGATCCACAATCTTAGGCATTTGATCCACAACTTCATGCAACATTACCATCTTCAATGTTTGAGCAATCTCCATCCATCTTTATTCATTTTCATCCATTTTTCATATTGTCATAGTTAGGTTATGGATAAATTTCACCAAGGAGCATCAAATCTTCACCATTGATCATCAAGTTTGCAAGGAATTGGGAAAGGGCCATTTTCCACATCAAAATGGCACCAATTCCCCCATGGTATTGAGAGTTTGATCATTTAAATAGGATTTAATAGCTTCTTTTATTGTGTTCTTCATATTATTTCTTATTTTCATGCGTCAAATGGATTTCATGGGGAATGTTGTTTCTAACTTGCATATTGGACTAATTGTGTGTTTGTTCTTTGTGTTTGTACAGGTCTAGGATCACCATTCACAATATTTTACATCAAATTTAAATGTGGACATGATTTTGAATGCATATGAAAATCAATAGTATTAAATGTCAATAATAGTTAATTAACATGAAGAGTACTTGTTATTATGGAGTGATGGAAAGTTGGCACGTGCGAATGAAACTGAATGCCACCATACAACTTACTAGAAAATAATTTGAAATGATGGTAATTTAAAGTGAAGTACTGCAAGAAAACATGATAGAGAAAGTAACTTGGTGTGATTATGACACGTTCCTGAGAATTTCTAGTGTTGAATGAAAAGTTGTAGAAAGTACACATTATGAATGGTGGAATTGAATAATACATGGAACACATGTTTGAGTGAAGAGATTGCATGGTAGCATGAAATGTGGCTAGTAGTGGCTATAGGTATGATGGAACTAAAGTGTACGTAAGTGATATGGGTATCTAAACAACATGTATTGTGTTATTGATGTACTTCGATGCTGTTTCTATAGGTCTTGTGAACTTCTAATACACATCCAAAAAATAAATGCTAAAGAGCGTAACTTGTGCATGTGTTCATGTGAGAGGTGTTGGTGATTAATTATACCTGATGAACATTAGAAGGTGAGCTAGTTGGCTCATCTATTGATATATCACTTGATGTGTCTTCTTTATTTGTGGTTGAACATGCAATTTTGTCTTGAATTGTTGCTGCAAATTATGTAAGGTCTTCCTTTTATAATGGCTTCTTATAAAGATTGAGTAGATGGCCATTTAATAATAGAGAGAATCTTACTAAATCAATGGTAGTGAGTTGAATTGTTCCACTTTGAATTTTTTTCTTGATTTCATATGGTCCAAGCTAGTGTGTCTTTAATTTACCCTTGTGGTCTTTATACTTGGAATCATATAGCAATGCCTAGTATCCTATATTGAATTCCTTTGTTTTAATGAACTGGTCATGCCATTTCATCCTTTGATTTTGCATAATTTTTGTATGATGAATTCCCTCCATTCTAATTTTATCTGAAGCATTCAAGGTGTGTAGTAATTCCTTCTAAGCTAAAAATATGTCCATGTCAAGTTCTACTATTGCGTGAAGTGTTTTGTATTCAAACTCAATTGGAAGTAAAAATTTCTTCCCATTCACCAATTCGTATAGCGTAAACCTTGTTTTAGTCTTCCAAGTTATCTTGTATGCCCAAAATACTTTAGGAAGCCTTGCTACCCAGTCCTTTCTATGTAGTTGAATTGTTTTGGTAAGAATACCTTCTATTACCATGTTTTGTAACTTCTACTTGACCATTAGACTATGGATGGTAAGGTGTGGATTTCCTATGTCTATTCTCATACTCCTTTACTAATTTATTAATCAGGCTAGAATTGAATTGAGGCCCTTGGTCTATTACTATTTCTCTAGGAACACCATATATGCAGAATATATCTTCATAAAGAATTGTAGAAACATTACCATCCCTTGCAAATTGTAATTCTTTTACCTCCACCCATTTTGTGAGATAATCTATGGAGACCAAAATATATTTGTTATTGGATGTTGGAACTATGGGACGAATAAAATTTAGTCCCAACTTGTCAAAGTGTGTATGACCAATTGTGGTTGGAGTGGCATTTTATCACTCCTAATAGGTCTTCCCATCCTTTGGCATCTATCACACCTTCTTGTATACTTGACTATATCCTTGTGGAGTGTAGGCCAGTAGTAACCAGTGTTCAAATTTTTTAGAGCTATCTTTTAAGCTGTAAAGTTCCCCCCACAAGGATCACCATAAAATTCTTTAAAAATATCATAGAATTCATCCTCCCTAATACATCTTCTTATTATGTTATCAGGCCTTGCATAAAAGGGATAACCAACTACTCGTGAATAAGGATAACTTCACTCAACTAGATGTCTCCTTTCTCTTGGCTAGAGATATGGTAGTGTCTTTCCTACAACCAAATAATTAGCTATATATACATACCAAGGTGTCTACACATAGAGGGACATTCATTAGGAAAAGAATCATCAACAATGTCCTCTGCTGATTTTATTGGTAGCCTTGAGAGGAAATCAACTACTACATTTTATTTCCTTGGTTTATCCAGAATTATGATATCAAATTCTTGAATTAGTAATAACCATCTGACATTTCTTCCTCTAACCACTAGTTATTCATTAGATATCTTATGGCTGTATGGTCTGTATGAATAAATATAGAGTATCCAATGATGTAATGCATGAACTTATTAATGGAATATAATACTACCAAAATTTCCTTTTCAGTCACTATATAATTAAGCTCTGCACCTTGAAGATTCTTGCTTATGTAGTAGATTTCATATTATAAATCCCCTTCATTCTATCCTAAAATAAAACCTATTACAAAATCATATGCATCTATATGTATGTGAAAACTAATTTACGAGTTAGGTCCTCTTAAGATAGTGGTCTTAGTGAGGGCTGATTTGAGGGCTTCAAAGGTATCTTGGCATGTAAGGGTCCAATCAAATTCAACATCTTTAGAGAGGAAAACAAATGATGGGCTGCTATCCTACTGAAATCTTGGATAAACCTCCTATAGTAACCAACATGGCCAAGACAACTTCTTACATCCTTTTTCTTTTGAGGAATAGGTAGAGTTTAGATCATTTCTATATTGTTAGGGTCTAATTATATTCCTTTACTAGACACAAAGTGTCCTAACACCACTCTATTCATCATCAAGAAACATTTTTCATGACTCAAGGAAAGGTTATGATCTCGATACCTTTGTAGGAATTTCTCCAAATTAGTCAATGCCTCTTCATAAGAATTCTCATAAGTGGTAACATCATCCATGCAAATTTCCATGGAATCATGTGCAAAGTCTGATAATATACTTAGGAATGCCCTATAAAATGTTGTAGGAGAATTAGATAACCCAAATGGTAAGACATAATAGGCCTATGTACCTTATGGGTAGGTAAAATTCATCTTGTCCTGATCCTCTAGAGAAATTTTTATCTAATTATACCTACTGAATCCATCTAAGAAGGATAAATATTGCTTACCTACTAAAAAATCGAATACTTTATCAATAAAAGGAAGGGGACAATGGTCCTTCCTTGTTGCTACATTCAATTCTTTGTAATTTACACATACCCTCCATTTTAATCCCTTGTTTGGAACAATCACCAATGGGGATACCCATTGGATATTAGATACAAGATAAATAAACCTTACATATAGAAACTTCAACAATTCTATTTTGACTATGTCACACACAATTGGGTTCATTCTCCTTTGAGACTGCCTCATAGAATTATAGCCTTCATTAATATAAATTCTATGCATACATAGGTGAAGATCTATACCATTCATGTCATGATAGTCCCATGAAAATTCTGATGTGTGGGCTTGCAACATGGTTAATAATGAAGATTGTTGTGTAGTTGTCAATTGGTTGTGACATTTAGTGTTCTCTTGGTGTGATCTCTACGGTTAAGGCTGATGACTTGACATAAGAAATGTCAAGACCTAAAAAAATGAGATTGGAATTTTGGGGTAATATTGTATGAAAAAGCTGAGAAGTAGAATCAGAGGCATTTTCAAGTATTATGTTATGCAAAGGACAATGTAAGCATGTGAGGTAGTGGTGTTGCTATTCCTTCAATAAGAGTTCTGCATAATATTGGCAAGGACTTCATATTCATCCTGGATGTATAGTATTGGGCTACGTTTAATGGCCATGAGTGTTTGTAAAGGGTATTGGTCATCTTCATCAAGGGAAGGGAATAGGTTTTGAACCAAATCTGTATGTGGTTGCATAAGTGGGTAAAGGATCAAATTTTTGTCACATTCCTATTGTAAATAATCATATTTCTAGACCTACAACCAATGAATGCATCTATAGTAACTAACCAAGGCCTCCCTAAGATCAAGGGGTATCTTGCAAGATTTTCTTTAGGTTGTAAAACCATAAAATCTACAAAGTTTTCCCATGAGTCTAGTGTAATGACTAAATATTCTACAATACCCTCTGGTTTAACAATTGACCTATCTGCTAGTTGTAAAATAGTAGGCATAGGTTGAAGTTCCATTAGCTGAATTTATTTTACAATTTCTTTTGTCATAACATTTATGGCTACTCCTAGGTCAATTAAGGAATTTTTAATAGAAATTCCATTAATTTGGACATCTATTATAGGGCTACTAGGGTCTGCATATTTCATAACAACTATATTTCCTAACATGATGTCAATAAGCTATCCTAAGAAATGAATAGTTTGGGGGTCCTTTCATTTTCTTCTTAGATTTTTAAGGCACAACTCTCTCACAATTTTTGGATATATTGGTACTTCCTTAATTTATTGAAGTATGGGTATTTTTATGCAAACATTTCTAAGTTGGCCCAATAGGCCAAATTCTATTTTAGAATGGGGTTTTTGTGTTGTTAGTCTTTAAGAGAATGGTGGTTTTGAACTTGTGATGTTTTGTTGTGTCCTAATTTGTTCAGGTTCCTTTGGTTATTTGTCAATAATTTCTACTAGGGGCTCCTCATTAGTAACCTTTGTAATTTGAGGAGATGAAGGCCCATCAAGAATCTTTCCTAAATGAAGGTGGACATCACTCACCTCAACCCCATAGATTGTGTATTGGTGGTATAACTAATATAATATTGCTAAATAGGATTATTGTTAGGGTTAGGTGCAGGTTGTTTTGGAAAATGAAGTCATCTTGGCCATGATGGTGTGGCCATGGCTAGATTTGGAATTATAGTAGGTTACTATGACTGCAAAGGTTGTTGTTGTTGCAAGTAGTTTTTATTTTGGTTTTGCCATTGTTGACTCCCACACCACTATGGTGGCAATTGGTTTTGTTGGGGTGGCCATTGGGAATTATAATTTGGGGCTTGGTAAGGTTGTGGAGCCCAATTGGGTGCTTGATCCATTGGCCATGATTGATTTTGTGTATTATTCTAGGGTTGAGTGTTCAACTATGAGAAGTTTGAACTACCACCTAGAAATGACATATTATAATTGTGTGCAATTTTATGTGTTAGTGAGAGTAATTAATCATAACTAAATACAAAAAATCAATGAAATGTATTACATCTAATGAAGGAAAAATAATAAAATGAACTATTACAACCCTGCATTAAAACTCATTCCATTGTCCTCTATTCTTGGCGATTCCTCAATTCATGCTCTCAAAATTATTCGTTGCACATGAATGTGTGAAATGGAAACCTAAGAAACTAGAAAATATTATGCAATGCAAACTAAAATGCCTACATACTTATATTTTTTTGTTTTTGAATATAAAATTCTGAATGGCCTACGGTGAGATTTTTCTATAATTGAAATGATGCTAAAACTAATGATGCAAATCTAATGATAATGCTTTATAAAATTTGCAAGAAACTAAAATGCTAAACTAGAAATTCCATGATAATGCTAAATGAACTAAAATTGAAAAGTGCAAACTATAATGCTCACTAAAATGCTCTCCAATTTGCAATGAGATTTCTGCAACATAAACTTGTCAAATTCTCCTTCTGAAAAGCTGTAGAAATGGGCTCTATTTATAGATTTTTCCAAGCTGGGAATGATGTGGCAGCGATGAACAGTCGAGATTGTGATCCTAAGGCATCAACGGTTGAGCATGAAGAGGTTGGAGAGAATCATGGAGTTGGTTCCCTGCAAGAGAACAATTTGCCAAGTGTTGAATGGAATTAGAGGAAAGAAGAAGCCATGTGTCCAAGGTGGTTTCAAATTTGTTACAATTTTGTTGATGAAAAATCCACATTTTAGAAATTACAAAAATTCAATTTCATTTGACACATGGTGAAGTGGTAGGTGAGGTGGAAGAAATTTGTAGAAATGTGCCAATTTGAATTAAAAATTCAAATTTAAATGAAGATGGGAAATTAGCATAATGACAAATTAGTTAATTTGTGCATTTAACCAATTTAAGAAGAAAATAATTTTGGAGGCCAATTTGAATTAAAATTAAAATTTAAATGAAGGAGGGAAAACCAATTAAATTACAAATTAGTTTAATTTGTGCATTTAATTAATTTGAGAGGAAGTGATTTTAGATAAGAAGAATATTTAGAAATGAATTATATAAATAAATTTTGCAATTTATTTATAAGTAGACGATTTCAGATTTTCTTATTAATCAAATAACAAGTATTTAATTAATTTGTGCTCAGACCATTTTTAAGTGCATACATTTTGCCCCTCTTTGACGTGATGTGCGAAGACACATTGCTTCAAAGAAAACAAATTTCTTGACCGTGATGATAAATTTTTTGACATGCCCTAGACGCTGATTTTGCAGTGATGATGAATGGATGCCCCCTAGGGAGATAAATCGGGGATTTTTAAATTTTTAATGATTTTTGAAAATTTTAATTTTTTTTTGATGATTAAATGATTTTTCACTGATATGCTGATGATCTTCAGATTTGAGGATGATGACCTGATTTATCTCCCAATAATGATTAAAGGTCATCCGCATTGTTGATTAGTTGATTAAAAAGGCCCATTTGAAAAATTAAATAAATGCCACAATAATTACTCCTTAATTAACCCTTAATAGGTCAAAAAGGGTAAAAGAGAGCTCATTTGTAACTTGTGCATTTTGAAAACTGAGAGCTTGAAGAGCAAATATGGATAGAATCCCACACCACACTCATAGATTCAAGCGAGTTCGCCGCCACCAGCGTCCAACCGTATATGAATTTTGAATTTGAATTTTTCCAGCTTAAATTTCATTTAAAAATTTGGTATTTTCACACGTTTTAGTGCATTAGGCTAGAATTTTAGCACATCTGGAATCCGCTTTAGCGCATAGGGAACCTGTATTAGCGCATAGGGTTAGGTTAGGATCCAAAATTATATTAGCACATCAGGAACCCACTTTAGTGCATTAGGATGCTGAATTAGTGCATTGGGTTTGTAGTGCATTGATAGGATAATGTAGCGCATCAGGTAGGTCAACTAGCACATTCAAGAAACAATGCATCGAGACCCTATTCTAGCGCATCCGGTCCATTTTCTAGCACGTCCAAGAAATGGCGCATCAGGACCCTGTTCCAGTGCATCCGATAATTTTCTAGTGCATCTGGTAGATTAGTGCATAGAAACTCTATTTTAGCACATTGAGCCAAAATTGATGATTTTGAAAATTCCTCCTAGATTTTGATGATTGATGATCACATCAACCAATGATAGGATAATGTTGATTGATAGGTTGATGATTTTCCTCATGATAGGTGAGGAATGATGATAGGATAGATAAAATTTGATTGATTGATGATCGTCCTCATGATAGGTGAGGAATGATGATAGGTCGATTGATATTAATTGATCTCATGACAAATGAGAGTTGATTGATAGGATAGGTGCTCCTCGAGATTTGATCAAAATCTCACATGAGTTGATTTGATTAATTGGTATGTAGATTGGTTGGCTGATTTGATTGATGTGCTGACTTGATACACGAATTTTATTTGATAGGAGAGTGGCTTAGGGAACTTACAAGTTCGAGAGTGCTTTCCATGGACATGGGACATGATCCCATAGTTGAATCAGGAAGACCTTTCCATTATTGACTAGTGCGGTCTGACTTCTTTGATTGATATGCCCCAGTACCAGATTAACTAGGGGCTGTTGACGACACTTGCAGAGCAGTGGCATAGTGACCACAACACCTTCCATTTGGCTATTGGAGAGATTACAGTCATCCCCGAGGATGTTTATCGTATATTGAGGATACAAGTCATGGGTGATCTAGTTATGTATGATCATGAGGAGCAGAGAGGGATGGATTCTCTACAGTGGATCTTTCACGATGATGGACTTACTGGATATGAGCTATCTTAGCAGGAGTTGATTGTCACCCAATGGACCTTGCTATGTGTGTTAGCAAGATTCATTGGTGGTTTTCTCTACCCTAACCATTGGTCAAAGGGCCTTTCAGTTGGTTGGGATTGGTTGTTAGAGGGCATGATTTCCCATGGGACTAGATATGCTTAGGGTTCGTGCATGCTTTCACACCTATATCATGATTTGCATAAGGTCCTATATCTTCGGGTGAGCAGTCTGTTGATAGGATGTACATTATTGCAGCTTTGGGCCTGAGAGCATATAGTAGTTACATGACCAGTGGGAAGCAAGGCTTAGCTAGAAAGATGATCGTATTTTTTTGGGTACACAGGGCCACTTGTCTAGCATAAGCTGGGCAAGTTGGAGTATTGGAGGAGATTCCTTGATGAATTGGACACAGTGATATGGCAGCCATATCTTGATTGCAAGGTATGGCTAGAGGATGACACAAAGATTCCTTATGTATTCTGCAATAAGTATTTGATTGGCATGACACCATACATTCTCGAGAGGTTCCTTTTTGGCAGAGTGTATAGGCAGTATGGCAGGGTTTAGGGGATGCCACAAGGGTGGCACATTATGCTCGCCGACAATAGGACATTCTAGAGTGGGGGCCAACCCTTGATTATGATACAACTTGTGCAGAGTACTATGACTTACAGCCAATTTTGTGGTAGTATCACCCCAAGATTGTGGATGTGGATATGACGACAAAGTATGCCGAGTATTTTTACACACACCCATTTCCACGGATTTCGAGTCTGGATGAGCCTGCATCGATTTTGGAGGTTGGGAGGAGGGTAGGGCCGATCATGTAGTAGAGGGGAGATGGTGGTGAGGAGGAGGTAGAGGGAGAGGAGGGAGATTATGGAGGTGATGATGGGGGTGACAGGGGTGGAGATGGAGGAGACAAAGGGGGGATGGTGGAGGCAGTGGGTGAGGTGTACCAAACTTTGGGGTCATCCCCAAGAGGAGGAGATCAACTCCTACCAGGCATTGAATAGTTGTCTTGAGGATTCCCTCCCAGAGGTAATAGACATAGATAACTAGATTGTAGGCTTAGGTGTAGGCACTTCAGGGTAGATATAGATACTGCAGATGTAGTTAGCCTAGGCACATGCTTAGCTACAGGCACAGGCACCAACACAATTATAGGTATGGGTGTAGATGGTATAGCTGCAGGCCTAGGTAGCCAACCTTACCACTGAGAGAGATGCTACCCAGAGATAGGGAGAGTAGACAATAGTAGTGGAAAACCGGATCCGGACAACTGCTAAGGGGGCTAGTACAGGTGGCCTCATCTAAGAGTTTAGAGAATTCACCAAGGAGGTGGAGTAATATAGAGGTAGGTACCATGATGCAGTCCTAGTAGAGTAGAGAGTGAGTTATGCTTGATCCAGATCTGGTCACTCTGAGTCCCATACCACTAACATAGGTGTGACACAACCACTTTCAAGGGGCCCACCAGGCGAAGGACCACCAGGGGCAGGACCATCAGGGGCAGGCGGTGTTGGGTAGAGGCCTGCGATTTCTGGGGACAACACCACAGGATCACGTGGTTAGATTTGATATATTTTGATGACATTTTCCACATTTTTGATATTGTATCATTTCTCAGTTCATTTGATATCATTGTACACTTGACATATTATTTTGAAGTTATATGATATGCAATGCCATTTTAGTGATCTATGTGTTGATATTTCTTATTATGGATGGAGGCATTTAATTTATGTTCTATGTGATCATGTCATGTTCTATATGATTATGTTATGTATGGATGCACTAATGAGATGATGATGTTATGTGATTATGAATAGTGTATTTATGTAAATGAGATGATATGCATTGTATTTTTGTAATTTTTCACATGTATATGTCGATGTATGGATGCAAATATGAATGCAGAAATAGTTTTATTATGGAATGGAAATGTGTGATTTTATGCATGGATATGGATGATTCAATGTATGGGTGTATGGTTTATGAATTTCAGATGTATGATAAATGAATGAATAGCTTTTGAACATGATACATGCAGATGTATGGATGGATGATGAATGCAAATGTATGTATGATTTTATGTGTAATGAATGTTATAATGTAAATGAAATGTAATGCACTTTTCCATATTTTTTTTGGTATTTTTTATGCAAATATGTGACCTAAATGCAGAAATAAATTATGATCATGAATGTATTATAATGTTATTATTGATGATGAATGTATATATTAATGAATTATGGATGAATGAAATAATTTATTTATTATGACCTTGATGTATGATATGGATTATGAATGATGATGGTATTTTGAAAATGCTTTATTTTTGGAATTTTTCATGATGCAAATATTATAATGAATGAATGCATGAATGATTTAGAATAGTGGATATTGCAAATGTATGATGCCTAATATGATAATGATTTGATGTATGGATGGATTTATGATGATGCCTTTGTATTGATATGATGTGGAAATGTCAATGCAAATGAATGACTTTTTTTTTGTTACATCAAGTGTACTCAATCTGGTAGTGAGAGATAACATCATGTTGAGATTTTCCAGCGTTGGAAAAATCTATAATACAAATACAAAACTAAAATGAATGAAATCCTATCTATGCAATATTTCCATCTAATTCATTGTGCTTATTATCATCATTGAGCATATTATTATGTTGAAAGTTGGTACAACCATCAATGGTATAATTAGACCATGATGACCTGAGTACAACTTCCATACAAATTCCATTGAGATTTGATAATACAAGATAACACAAGCATCTAGGTATAATTAGACCAAGATGAACTGAGTATCACTTGTATAAACATGCAAGAGTTAATCATGTTCCTATGCAAATTCAGAATGTCATCCATGATACTTTGTAGAGCATGTCCCATGACAATTTGCATGGTAGTAATGAGTGAATAAAAAATGATAGATAAAGAAAAATATCCTTCTAAATCATAGCCCCTCTAGTTCATGACATCATCGAGGTACTCCAAAGAATTGATGACAACAATCTAGATAACATCAATTGACCATTTGTGTTAAAGTGATCCAACCGTGATTCAGAAGATGATCCTTCAATGATGATTGATTTAGTTGGGTCTTGTTGCTTGATTTGATTTGGATGGCTGATTGGTTGATCGATTAATGTTCGATGTTTTTTTTTTTTATTGTTATCACAATTGCTGTTTTTGCGAAGGTTGCATTGTTGTTTGCTTGCCTGTTGATTTAAGCTCAACGATGATTTTCCCCCAGTGAGATCAAGATTTTTCCCCCAATGAGAACAAACCAAATCTTATTATGGATATGTACAATGATAACTAAGCCAAGGTGGGACATGACCACAATAGTCAGATATGGACATGAAGTTCATTGTATGATAAGCGTGAATGTGCAGTGATGGCAAAAGCAGACGGTCAACACACACTCAAATAGATGGAGAAGCCAACTTATCACAAATAGTGTTTGTTTACCAGGTTTTCACCATTTATTTTTATTGCACCTTTTTCAAATTTAATGATTTTTTTGTTGTTACCAAGATGCCTGTTCACCAAGTTTTCATCAAGGCAACCATTTTTTTGAATTTTCACTTTTTTTTTTGTATTTTTCTCTTTTTCTGATTTTTTTGCTTTTTTGATATTTTTGATATTTATGTTGTCACCAAGACACCTATTTTCTAGGTTTTCATCAGGACGACCATTTATTTCAGGACTTTTTCTGCTTTCTTAGGATTTTTTCAAGACTTTTTTTTGCTTTTTAGGATTTTTTCAAGACTTTTTCTGCTTTTTTAGGATTTTTTCAAGACTTTTAAACATGTACTGGATGCTTTATGTGTAGAAATTATTTAGATGAAGGATGTTCATAGGATCTTCAAATAGATCCCCTTCTAGTGTAGACAACTAATATGCCCCCAATCCAAAGACCGAAACAACAACAAAAGGACTTAGCCAATTTGACTCAAATTTTCCTTTCTTTTCTCGATCCTGCTAATTACGGGGATTTTCTTTCAATAATAGATCACCTACTTGAAATGTCCTTGGTTTGATTTTGTGATTTTAAATTCTAGACATTCTCTGTTGATAGGCCTTCAGGTGATCCACTACAAGTTGATGACGTTCATCCAACAATTCCAATTCTTGCAGTCTAGACACACGGTAATATTCATTTGAAATGAGACCTTTTAAGGACACACAGAGGGATGGTATCTCGACCTTAATAGGAAAGACAACTTCAGATCCATATACCAAAGCATATGGTGTGGAACCTATGGGAGTGCAGATGCTTGTATGATAAGCCCAAAAAATAGGGTTCAACTGGATATGCCAATCACGTCCAACATCGTTGATGATTTTATTTTAATTTTTTTGGATGGTTTTGTTTGAGGCCTCTACTTGGACATTCCATTGAGGGTAATAGGGAATAGAAAACCGATGCTGGATATGAAAATTTTCATAAATTTCTTGCACATCCTGATTCTTAAAAGGTCTACCATTATCAGTGACAATGGATTGAGGGATACCATATCTACAGATGAGGTAGTTCAGGATGAAGGATGAGATTTGCTTCCTTGTGATGGTGATTAGAGGCACGAATTTGACCCACTTTGTAAAGTACTCCATGGATGTGATGATGAACTTGTGTCCATAGATAAAGATGGGTGATTTTTTCCCAGAAGATCCAATCCCCACTGACAAAATGGCCATGTTGATACAAAGGGCTGCAATTCTTGCACTGGTGCGTGAATAAGATTATCATGAATCTGGCATTTCAAACATGTCTTGACAAACTGTAAGGCTTCTCTCGCCATAATCGGCCAATAGTATCCCAAACAGAGGAGTTTCTTAGCGAAGGTTAGACCATTGGAATGAGTGCCACAAATACCTTCATGGACCTCTTGTAAATCCATTTTAGACTCGTCTCTTTCTAGAAATCACAAGAGAGTTCCATCAAGACCTCGTCGGTAAAGTACATCCACTATAAGGGTATGACAGGCAACTTGGAAGATGAAGTTTCATTTTTGGTTTTAGGAGAGATTGGGAGGTAGGGTATTATCTTTTTTTAAGTGTAGATCTTCCTGTAGATGGAGGTATCAATATTGTCTACGTGGCATCTGAGATGGGACTCAGAGTCATCGTAAGTGGGGGTAAATAGTTGTTCCACCATGAACTCATAATGACTTCATTTTTTTGGAATCTGCAACAAAGAAAAAATGGTATCCATCACATCAACAACCTTATTGTCAATCCTTGGAATTTGAGAAAAAATTATGTCAAAAAAGTATTTATTAAAGTCATCAATCATCCTTTTATAGGGCATCATTTTGTCATCCTTGGTTTGATAATCATTGTTGACCTGATTAATGACTAGTTGAGAATCCCCGTAAACTTGCATCTTTGTAATTTTCCATTCCACAACTATCTTGATTCCGATGATGAGGGCCTCATATTTCACCATGTTGTTAGTGCAAGGAAACATCAGGTGATATGACTTCACAATGGTGTGCCCTAGGGGAGTGATGAATAGAATTCCTACTCCTAATCCATGCCGAGTATAGGAACCATCAAAATACAACACCCACTACTTTGCTGTTATTGTTAGGACATCTGTATCTGGAAATTCAGCATGTAGGGGATGAGCGTCATGATTCAGTGCCTCAACTAGTTGATCGATGATGGCTTTCCCTTTGATTGCTTCTCTGTTGACATATTGGATGTCAAATTCACTGAGTATCATCACCCAATTGGCCAACCTTCCTATCATATTTTCCTTTCTAAGGAGATATTTTAGCGGATCTATCTTGGCTACGAGCTTGACTGTATGAGTCAGCATATAGTGTCATAATTGTTGGGTAGAAAATACTACAGCTAGACAAGATTTATCGATGGATGTATAGTTAATTTCATAACCATTTAGAGTTCTACTGATGTAATATATTTCTCTCTCCTTTCCTATTGGATCTTCCTGTGCCAACAAGGCTCCCAATGATCGGTCAGTTGTGGCGATATACAATAGGAGAGGTTTTCCTTCTGCTGGAGGTGCTAGAATAGGTGGATTCATTAGGTATTGTTTTATTTGATTGAAAGCTTCCTCACATTTCTCATCCCATCGAAAGGAAATATTCTTGTACAAAAAATGAGTAAAAGGATGGGTCTTGTCATCCAGTTGTGATATGAATCTTCTGATTGATTGGAATCTACCTTGGAGGGACCTTAACTGACTAATGTTTTTCAGAGGTGGCATCTCTATTATAGCTTTCAATTTTTTAGGATCTACCTCTATACCTTTTTCTGACACTATATACCCGAGTAGCTTTGATGATGCTACCCCAATCACACATTTCTTTTAAATTGGGTGAACATTGAATTTCTCTAGGTGGGTGAATAGTTTGTCTAATATTTCCAGATGTCCTTCTCTAGTGTAATACTTTTCCGAAAAGTCACCCACATAGTCTTCCATGAAGGTATGCATCATGTCGTGGAAGATGGTTGTCATGGCTCTCTGGTATGTGGCCCCTACATTTTTCAACCCGAAGGGCATGACATTCCAATAGAAGGTTCCCCATGGGCAAGTGAAAGCTATCTTATCCTAGTCTTCAAGTTCTATCTTGATTTGGTTATAGCTAGAAAATTCATCCATTAGTGACAACATGCCATGACCTTCTCTCAAGTCCACAATGATATCAATGTTTGGCAAGGGGAAATCATCTTTTGGGCAAGCCTTATTGAGGTCTCTGAAGTCGGTAAAAATTCGTATGCTATCATAAGGCTTTGAAATGGACACAATGTTGGATATCCACTCTACATAGTCAATGGGTTTGATGAATCTGACATCGAATAATTTCTTTAATTCTGCCTTGACCAATAGGGCAATATGAGGATGCATTTTTCTCAACTTTTGTTTGACTAGTTTGATTCCTCAAGGAAGGGATAAATGATGCATGATGAGATATGGATCTATCCTTGGCATGTCTACATAAGACTAAACAAATTTGACTTGTCACTCTTCAAAGAACTTGACAAAGCTAGGCTTTTCCAATTCTGTCAATGATTCCACTAGATGGAGAGTTTTTGCTATTTCTGCATTACTGACATTGAGAGATTGTGTTGGTTAAATCAGGACTTTGGATATTTCTTGGAAGTGCTCTAGGAGAGTGTAAAATTTCCCATCCTTTGGTGCCTTGGAGAGGTTTTCACCATCGGATGTGCTCTTGATTTTTTTCTTTCTTGATCTGATACTGCCATGGAATGGTTTTCACCATCAGATTTTTATTTTGTTTCATTTATTTTGGAGTTGGGAAATTTGGTACTCCCCTGTCTGGAAGCTTCGTTATGATGTTCAATGGTGGAAACTATTTCAAGATTAACAACACAGAGGAATTTTACAATGGCCTCATCATTTGAAAAGGTGGGGAGATTGATAGGTTTGGTTTGGTCCCAATCTATGCATTCGGGATGTAGCAATGGTTGGGGGTAGTTAGATGGGTTTAGATCATATGTCGTAAAGGTCCTAATGGCAATGCTATCATTGAATAAGAATACAACAAGGTTGAGGTTTATAATGTTGCTCTCTTCCGAGTGATCCATCTCACTAGGAGTTTGATCGTCTTCACTTGAACCATCAATATTTTGCGATCCTAATTCAAGTGGTCTTAACCCTGAGCTTTGTCCCTCCTTGAGTGTGGGAGTGTACTTGTGTATGCAATCAATGTCCTTATCATGATAGGATTCTTTTGACGATGAATCCCACTCATATTTATTGGAATCCATTTCATAGTGATCATTTGCTTGGAGCTATAGGATCCATTCAACAACCTTCTGCTTTAGGTCCTCCTTTGTTTCTTCATCCTTTTGATGTTCTTTATACCCCAACCCTGTCTTGTCTTTTGGATTTTTGTATAATGGGTTGGATAGGTTCTATGATACCTTCTTTCCTTTTTCCAATAGGTCCTTGTCCATCATATCCCATCTTCTCCAATATTGAGATTCCTTTACCATACTAAGTGGCTTGGACATTAGCCATTGCTATTTGACAATTAGTTTCATCCTTGTAGAGCCAATTAAAAATATCTTTGCCATCAGATTCTTCTGCTTGGGTACTTGCTTTTATGAATCAACCATCAAAAAGTGTGACTAGTTGTGAAGCTAGTTGTGACGAGGTTGATGGTTGACCATAGGATTTTTGTGACATTAACTGTGAGAGGCAAAGGGATTTTTCAATGGAATATTCACCCACACCTTTGTCTTTGACTTGGACTTTCTTTTCAAATTGTTTAGCCAGAGTATTAAGTTGGGCTTCAGAATAGGTAGATGCAGATGGACTAGGTTCTTCCCTTTTCTCAGGTTGTTTAGATGATGAACTTGATTGGGTTCCTTCATTGGAGGATAAGGATAGCAGCTTAGAAAATGGATTGGATTGACTTGAATTATTGGAGGTGTCAGAGGTGGAATCAGGAGCTTCTCGGTTATGAGGCACAAACACATCCTAGATGACCTTAAGGGTATTGCAATGTTGGGGACTATTTCAATCAGTAGGAATGGGGATTTCTTGTCCATTGCAAGGAAATTTTAGGCACTGATGGTATGTTGAATGTACAACCTACATTTTATGGATCCAAGGATGACCCAAGAGTATATTATATGTCAAATCCTTATCCAAGACTTGAAAAACCACATCTTTTTGAATTGGCCCTACTTGAATTGGTAATACAATCAATCCCTTTGAAGCTCTTTCTTCATCATCATATGATTTGATGGTGATCTTGTATCTATTTCATTTTCAGAGAACCCTAGTGCACATACAATCTTTAAAGTGCATATATTAAGACTAGATCCTCCATCTATAAGGATGCACTTGACACAAATTTTATGAATTAGAACCTTGATATGAAGGGATATATTATGAGGATGGGTGAGAGATACAACATTATTTTCTGAAAAGAACAAGCAATGAGGTGCAATCAAATGTCCCACCATGGCTTGGAAATAAAAGACTTCCAAATTATTTGGCACTGTTGTATCGACTAGGGATTTTTCCAAGATCTCCTTGTGAGTGAGAGATTTTAAGGAGCTCCAATATTGATATTTGTGTGGGAATTTTCTGGAGCTGATCAATAATGTTATATTGGGGTGATGTAGCAGCAAGTACTTTGGAGGTGCTAACTTTCAAAACATATTTGGTTTGAGCCCTGGTGGTCACATTTACGAGCACACTATCTTGTTTTCCATTGATTTTGATGACATTAACTTGATTATCCATTACAACCATGTCTTATTGGATATTGGGAATTTGATTAGAGAGGATGTTGGTGTCATTTATTGGATGATTGGTTGCAATAGGATTTGGTGTGTTATTGATCTCAATGTCATTCCTATGATCTTCAATGATGGAAATATGAAGGATGATGGTATCCTGAACATAGTTTACATTCTTTCCTTTGCCGTTTGTGTTAGAAGATTCTCCTTTGTCATAATTTGGCAAAGGGTTTTTGAATACCCCATGATCAGTGTTTGTTTGAGGCTCTTCTATTCGAATGATCTTGTTGTCAATCAAATATTTTATCTTATGCTTCAATTGCATACAACTATTGGTTAGTTGAACTTTGCATTGATGAAATTCACAAAAATGGGCTTCATTTGAGCATGATGATTTTACTTTGGGTTCAAAACCTTGGGTATCGGGTAGAGTGATAAGATTTTCCGCAATAAGCTCTTTCAATGCGGATTCGTATGATTGACCCAAAGGTGTAAATTTTTGGCAGTTGTTCGATGTTTGATAGGGTAGGGTCTTGGATGATGTGTTACTTTGATTTTTTTGAGTATTTCCTTGGTTTGTATTTTGGTTGTTGCTTTGGTTGGTGTTTTGGTTGGTCTTTTGATTGGTATTTGAGGTGCTTCCTGACAAATTAAAGACCGATTTAACATTATGCATTTCAGCCGAGGGATCATGCCATTATTTTTGTACTTTTTCCAAAAATTTGGTTTATCATTGTTGGAGGAATTGGGTTAATTAGTTTGATTATAGATTTTCAATATTCCTCGTTTGACCAAAGCCTCTTCAATCTTGATCCCATTTTCTATCAATTTCTCAAAAGTTGGAGGACATTGTAATTCAAGCCTATAGCTCATGTCATCATTCAAGTTGTCAATGAACATCTCTATCTTCTCCTTTTCTGGCATAGGTTGAGGATATCTTGTGAATAATCTTCTCCATATTTGTACGAATATTAGGAATAATTCCCCTTTCTTTTTTTTCACATTACAAAGGTCTTTCATCATGATTTCATGTTGGATATTATATGAATATTGGGTAATAAACTTGTTCACCAATTCTTCAAAATATTTGATACCCAGAGGTAATTGTGAGAACCATTGCATGCATTTCCCTCCCAAAATACATGGGAATAATCTCATCAAATATTTTTCCTCATGGGAAAATTCAAGACTCATTGTTCAAAATTCCCTTATGTGATCTATTGGATCGATTTTCCCATTGTACTTGTCATATTTGGGAAATTCACAATGTTTGAGAAATGGTATCATGTTGACACTTTGATCGAACAGGTAGGGACATATATCTTGTATGGAGTATCTCTTAGTAGTCTCGGTTTGCATGTTCTGCATTTGTTGTTGGATATTTTGGATTTTATATTTCAAGATGTCCATGGGACCATTGGTTTTTACTTCATTGCTTGATTCAATTTGTGTATTAGTTTCTATTTTCTTAGGATTTCTTTTCAATTTTGTAACATCAAAATCGTCAGGTAGCTTGACTCCTTTGTTTGCTAACATGAAGAGGTATCTTTCCCCATCCTTTTCGGAAACCTTTTCTAAAAATTTGTGGAAATTTGGGTCTTGTTGGGCTTGTTGGAAATCTTCTTCATTTACCTCCTTAGTTTTGGTTGAACGGATATTATGAAAGGGGCTTTCTTCTTGTTCAACCATGGTATCTTGGGTTTCAATTTCTTTTTCTTGGAGTTTTAGCCTTTGGGATCTTGTTTGGATGGACATACAAGTGATGAGGATTTTCTAAATGTTTGACTAAATTTTTGGGAGTGCCAAAAGGATTGGTTAAAATCTGATTAAGCAAGCTTTATTTCGGGATAAAGGATGACAAATCCTGATGGTGAAACATAACTGCTTAATCTTAAATGAATGTGATGGAAAAGGCACTTTTGGATGTTTGATCAAAGTTTAGATGAGGGATTATCACTTGGATATGCTGGTTTCAACAAGATTGAGTTCAATTGTATAAATTGATTGGGGTGATTACAATATTGTATTGTCGGTTGCAGAATGAAAGAATGATGAATGAGCTGAATATGATTATGCCTTTGTGAAAGAGCTCTTCATTGATAATAGGCTTGTGAAGATAAAGGCTCTAAATCAAAATCATCAATGTATCCTCTATTAAAGTCATGATATCTATGGATGAAATTTTGATAGTCAAGCAAGACCTTCCTACTTTGGTACAAGAAGTGTCTCCTTTTCAAAAGTTTCTTGTAGCCAAGTTGTTTCTTTGGTTTCTTGATTCTTTTAGAAAGGGATTTCTTGACAAATTTGGTTGATTTAAAATCCCTCAACATAAAATTTAGGACAAGGAAAATATGTTGTTTGAGAGGGAATATCTAAAATGGATGTTAATTGATAGGCAGAAGGTCAAATTTATCTCTATTTGAAAATTTACCAGATGTGCTAAAACAATGCCCAGATGCGCTGAAACTCAAATGTGCTATGGAATGATTCAGATGCACTATGAAAAGGTCTAGATGTGCTAGAACAGGCTATGGATGCACTATGGAAAGGTTTGGATGCACTGCAGGATTCAATAGATGTGTTGAAACAGTATATGATGTGATATGAGAGGAATGCGCTAGAACAATAAATGTATGCACTGAAATATGCAATGTATGCACTAGGATAGTCAATGGATGCATTGAATTGGAAAATGTTTTTGGTTTTTGATAGTTTGACAAAATTTTCTGGTTTACGACAGTGAATTTGAACTATTTGGTTGAATTATCTCTTGAATCAATGGTTGGACATTTCAGAGTATAGTGTTTGTTTGGATTTTGATTTAAAAACACATAGGTGAAGACACATCAAATATGCGTAATCCTAGGCTATGCAAGACAATATTCTTTTGGATTCCACACAAATTTTACTCTAATTGCACTTATTCTTAGTCAGGTTATTTAGAAGCTTGGCCACATAGGCTCCCCCTTACAGTGCACTCAATTTTCAAGCCAACCAAGCTTCAAACTCCCATGAATCTCCTATGACAATTTTTTCACCTCTACTAAAAATTGCTAGAATGTGGATGCCTTGGCAATGACCGTCACTGCACCAAAGAATAGAAAGGTAATTTTTGGCTTACTATGGAAAAGAGGTTTTAGTACGAACTTTCCCTTCATGGGAGATCATCCATGCGGCAAGAGACCATTGCTTCCCTTCTTGTTAGAACAATCCTTGTGATACTCAAACTTTCCTCGAGTACCCAAATTTATATCCTAGGTGGAAGTTGCTTGGCTTTAGCGTGTTCCCAGTTGGGTAATTCCCTCCTTTCAAAGCAGGGATGCAGGCCCTCTAAGGTTCAAAATGCAAATAAAATAAACGGGTCTAGATTTCTGATCACCCAGTTAAGGGGAGAGAATACTCGACTACCATTCCAAACACAACAAACATGGGGTATATTTATCCTTCTAATTAAGCTATGTTCCTAACTTAACCAAAAGAAATGAACGATTAAATCCCTGCAACCAAATATTAGTAGTTTCAGCTTTAAATTCTTTGATAGCATTCTTTTATTGTTTCTACAAAGTCTCTGACTGTGTACAAGGTTCTTGCAAAATAGAAAAGTACATATTAGTTTTGGGAATCTGGAAAATTTACAATAAAAACTAGATGCACCATTACAACAATTGAATGCGTTGAAACTCAAACCAAATGCACTAAACTACCGAATACGCTGAAAGAGAGACTAAATGTGCTAAATTGGAAAAGCACAAAATGAAATTTAAAATCCCCTGATGCGTCGAAAGAACAACTGTATGCACTGAAACAACAACCTGATGTGCCAAAATAGAAGCTAGATGTGCCAAAAGAACCACCAAATGCACTAAAACAAGAACTCAATGCGCTGAAACAAAAGATGGATGCGTTGGACAAAAAATAGTATGCTCCGTTTCGGAAATTTTGACGAAACTTGCGAAGAAAAACTCGACAATTTTTTTTTAAAATATGGGGCTCGACCCCACGGTGGGCACCAAATTTGTGTGTGCAATTTTATGTGTTAGTGAGAGTAATTAATCATAACTAAATACACACAATCAATGAAATGTATTACATCTAATGAAGGAAAAATAATAAAATGAACTATTACAACCTTGCATTCAAACTCATTCCATTGTCCTCTATTCCTGGTGATTCCTCAATTCATGCTCTCAGAATTATTTGTTGCACATGAATGTGTGAAATGTCAACCTAAGAAATGGGCAACTATTATGCAATGCAAACTAAAATTCCTACATCCTTATATTTTTTGTGTTTTTGAATATAAAATGTTGAATGGCCTACGATGAGATTTTGCTATGATTGAAATGATGCTAAAACTAATGATAATGTTGTATAACATATGCACAAAACTAAAATGCTAAACTAGAAATGCCATGATAATGCTAAATGAACTAAAATTGTAAAGTGAAAACTATAATGCTCACTAAAATGCTCTCCAATTTTGTAATGAGATTTTTGCAGCATAAACTTGTCAAATTCTCCTTTTGAAAAGCTATAGAAATGGGCTCTATTTATAGATTTTTCCAAGCTAGGAATGATGTGGCAGCGATGAACGGATGAGTTTGTGATCCCGAGGCATCAATAGTTGAACATGAAAAGGTTGGAGAGAATCATGGAGTTGGTTCCCTGCAAGAGAACAATTTGCCAAGTGTTGAAGGGAATTAGAGGAAAGAAGAAGCCATGTGTCCAAGGTGGTTTCAAATTTGTTACAGGTTTGTTGATGGAAAATCCACATTTTAGAAATTAGAAAATTCAATTTCTTGTGACACATGGTGAGGTGGCAGGTGAGGTGGAAGGAAGTTGTAGAAATGTACTGATTTGAATTAAAAACTCGAATTTAAATGAAGATGGGAAATTAGCATAATGACAAATTAGTTAATTTGTGCATCTAACCAATTTAAGAAGAAAATGATTTTGGAGGCCAATTAAAATTAAAATTAAAATTTAAATGAAGGAGGGAAAACCAACTAAATGAAAAATTAGTTTAATTTTTGCATTTAATTAATTTGAGAGGAAGTGATTTTAGATAAGAAGAATATTTAGAAATGAATTATATAAATAAATTTTTCAATTTATTTATAAGTAGAGGATTTAAGATTTTCCTATTAATTAAATAACAAGTATTTAATTAATTTGTGCTCAAACCATTTTTAAGTGCATACAGTAATATAATGGGTTTTGAGGCATGCCTTGTCTTTATTGCCAAGGTTTGTGCTGAGAAATGTAAAATAGTTGACCTTCTTCAACCTCTAGGGCTTGAAATCTAGACTTCCCTTTCTTTTCTTTAGAAATATTAGCCAACTTCTTGTATTTGTAGTTTATCCTCTTTTGGTGGAAATGTGGACAATATTCAATTAGGTTTGCCTCTGATTCTTCCTTCTTGATATGCAAGGTGTCCAATTGGGTATCCAAGTGGCTTATTATGTCTTCCTTCATGCTAGATAGGAGGTTACTGAGTTCCACCCTTAAGATCTCAGTAGATGTTTTATTGTAAGAAGTTTTATCAACCCTGTTATTCTTTATGAATGATTTGGAGTAGTTTTTGCATACCTTGCAAATTTCCTCAATAGATAGTTGAGAGATATATCTTTCCCATATGATGATTAAAGAATCCATACAATATTCATGTACTCCCCACAAAAATACCAATTTTAATGAATCAAGAGATCATGTTTTGATGCAATTTACTTAGATAAAATTGAAATCTTTCCACATAATACTCAAGTGGTTAATCTTCTCTCTGTGACATCCTGAAGATGTTGTCTCTCTTCCTGTCTGTTCCTCTACAACAATCATGATATTTCTATAAGAATTTTTCCTTCATTGTTTCCCAATTGGGTATGATATTTATTTCCAACCTCATAAACCATCAAAAAGTAACATCCTTTAATGTGGTTGGAAAGAGTTTGAGCTTGTAGGAATCCATAGTATAATCATAACTCCAATAGAACACATCAAATTCAAATAGGAATGTGTTTGGGTCTTCAATAACCAATCTATATAAAATGAATAATGCTAAATGGTGTATGTTCTTAAGAGCAATAGAAATTTCTTGGTTTGTTAATAGAAACTCAAATGTCACATGTTCTGCTAGATTTTCCAATGCTTCCTTATCCATGGTGTTGAATTTCCTTCTGGAAGTCTCCTCTATGTCTAGAGTGGCTATTGGTGTGAGGGATGGTTATCCTTTGTTAATTCCCCAATATGTTCTTTGTTTGCACCAATGACTTCAAATTATTCATGAATTATAGGGAGAAATATTCCCAGAGTGTCTCTCTACCTCCACATACAATAGTTCTTTGATATTTAAAAGGCAATCCTTGTACACTATTATTTAATAGTTCTTTGTTGATTCTTTAATATCTAATGGTCCTAATTTTGAAACAAAACCTTACTAATCTATGAGAGCTTTGATTTTTTTTGAATATAAATAAGAATTTTAAACTTAGCACCATCCCCAACAATGACACCAAAAATTTAGAGATTCCCCTAATATCTAAATAACTAGTGCAAATGATCATACACACGACTTAATGTACCTGAAGATCCCTAAACTAAGTAGTTCATCATTCAAGAGAGGGGTTCATTGAAATATCAACCGGGGAGTTGTATACTTTAAATGATGCTAGAAACATAAATGCATTCAATAATTCTAAACATCCTACATTGGATGAGTATAGGAGAATTGAACACATATAATTGCAATAAAAGCTTTTAACCAAAATTGAATTCCATCTCTAAAAAAAAGGTAAATGGATACAAATAACTACTTAATTTCTACAAGTTCTTAATGCTTATGACTATAAATCAATAAATATCATGCTTATGACTGTAACTCAATAACTGCTATGATACAAAATTTCCTAATTCAACTAACCATTAGAGTATTGAACAAAATATCAACTAAGGATTTCCAATTCAGAAATTACAACACATCATTCATAATAACATAAATTGGAAGCTACAAATTAACCTTTCAATATAAATCTAATTTATCAAATAAACTAATGTGGTTTTGTAGCACCTCAAGTGACCCTTGCTTTAGTTGTTGCATCCATAAAATATTCTTCAATTACTTACTTAGGGAAACATTCTATCAAAATATCTTCTCTTTATTACATTCCAATAATACATAGAGTTGAATAGAATATAACATATAATATTATTCAATCTAATACATGCAAGATTTAGATGTCCTTCTCGAAAGGGTACCTCACTATACAAGGTCTGTGAGAGTCCATTTATTTGTGAACTATAAACAAAATTAAAAGTAAATGTCAACACTCCCATAGGAATAGGAAGAGGACTAGTTTTCTAAAACAAAAAATAATAATTAAAAAATAAAAGTATAGAAGTTCAATAAGGACTCTGTATTTAATCAAGATTAATTGTTATAACTGAAACATGTGCAAACAAAGAAGTTATTTTTATAACTCTTATTCCTTATTGGAATAGACTCATTTCTCCTGCATGACTTATTAAAATATAGGAGTGACACTTGGTCATCCATGATTTTGTCCTTAAATGACCGTCTCCATATTCTTCTAAAAACGTGATCATGCTATAATAGATTAACTCCTCTGCATCAAACTATCATCCTTTTGTTGTGGGTTGAGAAGCCTTTTTATACAAGTTGAAAGGTTCCTTATTATAAGGGTTATTCCTTATTTCTTCAACTAATTTTTATTGCTAACAACTATGATTAAACATGAAATTATACTAACCTGACATTCATAGTTCATACACACACACTTATTTGTACAAAACATATCAAATTCAAATTCTTTAAAATGCTTATAGTATATAAAAATGTCAGGTAATGTCTTTTAGAGTTTAGAAAAATGTAAAATAAATGTAACTACAACACAAAATATGACATTCTTATGTCTTATCACTCTCCACCCTATCCTCTCTCTTATTCACTCCATCTCTCCCTCCTCTTCTACTTTATCTCTCACTCCTCACTCTCTCTTTCTATCCATATCATTTATTATATACATATCCCATATCTCTCTATCTCTCTACATCACTCTATATCTATACCTCTCCATCTCCTTATCCCCCCTTCTCTCTCTCTATATATATATTGAGCTATTTATCCCTTTCTCATCCTCTTCTTCTTCTCTCTCTCCCTCTCCCTCTTTGATCTATCTCCCTCCTTCACCTATCTATCTCTCTCTCTCTCACTCCCTCCCTCTCTCCCCCTATTCTCAATCCCTCATATACCTATTGTTGGAAACACAGTTGCCATTGCACCAAAAGATTGACCTATTAATGCCCGATACAACTGTGAGAGTTAACAGATCCACGAGAGGCAGTTAAGCCATGTCATGAATCCCGAGGGGAGAACTGACCATATTACAACAAACTCCCCCTGCTCATTACCTGAAGGGATTCAAACCTGACACCTTTGGCTCTGATACCAATTATTGGAAAAATAGTTGCCATTGCACCAAAAGATCGACCTATTAATGCCCAATACAACTATGAGAGTTAACGGATCCACGGGAGGTCATTAAGCCATGTCATGAATCCCGAGTGGAGTGCTAACCATCTTCCAACACTTATCTCTCTCTTTTTCTCTCCCTCTCTCTATCTCCCCCTCTACCTCTCCCCATATATCCTTCTCTTACACTCTCCCTATCCCCTATCTCTCTCTCTCTCTCTACCTCTCTCTCCCTTTCTCTTCCCATCTCTCCCTCTTCCCATATTTCTCTATCTCTCTCTCTTTATCTCCCCCTCTCTACCTCCCCCTCTCTCTCTCCCTATCTATCTCACCCTCTCTCCATATCTATTTATCAGTTTATCTATCTATTCCTCTCTATCCCTCTCCCCTTCTCTTTATATCTCCTTATATCTCTTTCTCTCTATCGATCTATCCTAACATATGTGTCTCTACCTATCTTTCCCTCTCCCTCTTCCTATATATCTCTCTTCCTCTCTATCTCTCCCTCTCTATCCCTCCATCTCTATCTATATATTTATCTCTTCTATCTCTATATATTCATCTCTCCTCTCTTTAACTATCTCTTCCTCCCCATCTCCCCATATCCCTCTCCTTTTCCATCTCCTCTCTCTCTCTCTCTCTCTCTCTCTCTCTCTCTCTCTCTCTCTCTCTCTCTCTTTTCCCCCTCTATCTCTCCCTCTGTTTATGCCTTTTCCTCTCTCCCCTTCTCTCCCTATTATAAAACACATTTTTTTGGTAATAGAGCCTTCTTATCTTCCAAATTTAGAGGTTTTATTTAAGTCATGTTTGGATCCTTGTAAGTGGATGCATATTTTATTTGAAGCTATCATTTCTTCATTTAGACATTTTTTACATAACAACATCATTTTCTAAATGTGCTACTAATTTACCTCATGTATTATAAAAATGTATGAAAGTAATAGACCAAAAAATTCCTAATTGACCTTCGACACCTCTTCGACTTACCCATTACAAACCAAGGTGTGATTGCTAGTTAAATTATTTTGCACACCATAATTGATCTAATTGACCATTGATTTAGGGAAGTAGACATTGATTCTTCATAGTTATCTTGTTAAGCCTTTATAATCTATAGACATCCATCATGTCCCATCTTTATTTGACACAATAAAAAAATGGGAGATCCACATAGATAGGCACTAATTGTTAGAAATGAAGGAAACCGCTACAATATACAAATTTGAAGCATTATTTTAAATTTGAAATTAAACTAGAGAATATCAATGGAGATTTAAACTAATATGAAATAGCAACAAATAAAATTAGTAAGAATTAGAGCCATACACATAACACACATATTTAAATGGAGAAAACCCTTTTAGGTAAAAAATTCTAAAGGACAAAATTTTATTATCTACAAAGAGATTACAATACATTCAACTTCCTTCAATCCTACAAACAATTCGATAACATTTGTGTACCTATACAACTTCTCATTATGTCTCCATCTCAAGCTCTCACTATATAGACTCATTGAGGCCCAAAATAACACCATAAAGAGTTAATATGGGTCAAAACAAGGTTCAAATATACCATGATAAAAATCCATACAACCTATACAACTTCTCATTATGTCTCCATCTCAAGCTCTCAGTATATAGACTCATTGAGGCCCAAAATACCACCATAAAGAGTTAATATGAGTCAAAACAAGGTTCAAATATACCCTGATAAAAATCCATACAACCCTTACATGATAAACATAATCTCTTACTTTACTTACACAATCCCACTAATTTATGCATGTGATACAATCCCTATAAATTATGGAATACTCTTACAAGTTTTTCATCTTTAAACAAAAAAATGATGCTACAAATTTAGACATGTCATATAATCCCTATAAAATAGGATATACTCTTACAAATTGTCATAGACTAATAATAACTATTCAAATATTTTCTTATATTTTCATATCTCCCCAAAAATTAGCTACCCATGATTTGACTTTATCACCTCATAAATATAATAAATGAATAATTTTCCACCATATATGGGCCCCACATCTCTTATGAGCGACTAAGAAAAAATGACATGAAATAATTAAATACATAGGATTTACAAGGTGGATGAAAACTTAATCCTAATATTCTCCCACTTGACATTGCATAGTGTAAAGCACCCACAAGAATAACATAATCAACTAATTACATGAAATGAGACCTTTAGCCTCCTTACACCAAATGAACATTTTTGTGCTTATAGGTTTGGTAAGATAATTTTCAAAATTCTCTTGAGTGTTAATCTTCTTCAACTCAATCTATCCATTTGCAACCATTTATTGAAAATAATGAAACTAAATGTCCACATGCTTAGTTTGAGCATGATACCTATGATTCTTTGCTAAAAATATTATACTTTGGCTATCATAACCAATAACTATACAAAATCCCTGTAACCATACTACCTATTTAAATACATGGGTAGCTACCATATACTCTAATTTTGTGGTGGGAAAATCAATATTGGGCTTCCTATTATTCATCCAACTCATAACATCACTAAAAAGACTAAATATATACCCATAGTGGACCTTCGAATATCCAAGTCACATGCCCATTTTGTATTGACAAAATCCTTTATGTCCAATGTCTTATCCTTACTATTAATACTTGAGTAAACCAAAAATTAATTAGAAGTACCACACAAATATATTAACACCCTATTTGCATAATTCCAATGCTCCCTTCTAGGGTTAGACATAAACCCGCTCGATACTCCCACTAGTTGGGAAATGTCTACCCTAGTGCACACCATTGCATACATAAAACCTCATATAGCACTAGAATATGACACATTAGACATATCCTCTAAATCATCCTTATATTTGGGACACATCTAAATTAAGCTGTGCCAACTAGTATTTTTTTTAACTAGCTTACATTCATGCACGTTAAATATATGAAAACAAATATTCACATACTTAATTTGTGACAACAAAATATTTCTATTACCTTGATCCATTTTTATTTTAATTCCTAATATGTACTTCACTACCCCTAGATCCTTCATCTCAAATTCACTTGAAATTTGATATTTTAACTCACTAATCATACCCTTGGTGTTACTAAAAAATAAAATGTCATCCACATACAAGGCAACAATATTAGTTAATCATCAATACATTTAATGTATACACACTGATCTATTTTGCTTATCTCAAAACCCAATTTCAACATAAGAGATTCAAACTATTGTTACCACACCCAAGGAGGTTTTTTCAAACCATAAGAGACCATTTTAACCTACAAAACAAGTATTATTTCACTTGTACCTAAAAACCTTTGAGTTGTTGCATATAAAATTTCTCTTCTACATCTCCATGCAAAAATATTGTATTAACATCCTTTTTCTCAATTTCAAAATAATAAGTAGTAGCTATGGATAGAATAAATCTAATAGAAGATAATTTAGCAACAATAGAGAAATTTTATCAGAACCAAATCCCTCTCCCTAGGAGTAGCTCTTGGCTACCAATCTAGAAATACTTGATCCAAATTTTTATTTGTAGACCCACTTAATTCCAATGGCCTTCCTTCCTTTGGGAAAATGAACTATATCTCAGGTATTACAAGAGTCTAAAGCTATCATCTCCTCCTACACTCCTAGTTGCCAAGACTCACTAGCACCTACAAGAATAACTTTCTTGTAGGATCTAGGTTCATTTCCAATACTTAATAAATAAAACACTTAACAAAAACATGGTGGGACATACCTATAAACTAGATTTTGTTTCCTCATGGATCTTCTCAAGGTAGGAGTAAGAGGCTCTTCCTATTGTGTTTATACATGTTCAAATTATTCTATAATAATAGAGCATTCTTCTTTCTTCTACATGTTCAAATTATTCTATAATAATAGTCTTTTTTAAAACTTTCACTTGAACCCTCTTCTTCTTCTCTATCCTCAAATCCATCATTCTATTCTTCTTGATGTGAATCTTATCTCTATAAATCAAAATGTTTTATATTTTTTTTAAATTTTTCTTCTAGATATATACATGATAAAAATATCTCTAAGTTCCTTGAAAATCACATCTCTAGAATATAAAACTTTATTGGTTAGAGGATTCAAAAGCTTATAACCTTTAACATTCTCACTAGATCTAATGAAGATGTATTTCTATTCTTTTAGCTCAAACTTAGTACACTTTTATTTAGGCACATGAATATAAGCCTCACATCCAAAAATCGTTAAATATGAAACATAAGGTTTCTTACCTATCCACACTTCATAAGGTGTCAAAATAAGAGCCTTACAAGGAGATCTATTTATCAATTAACAATTGATACTTACAAATTCTACCCAAAAGCATTTATCCAATCATGCATCACATAACATACTTTTGGATCTTTCCATGATAGTTTGGCTTATTATTTTTGCAAAACCATTTTGTTGTGGTGTATGTGGAGTTATATCTTTTCTTATGATACTTGCATGATTAAAAATTCATAAAACTTATTAGAAAAATATTCCCCTCCATTGTTAGACCTCAATAATTTTTAATTGATTAAAATTAGTAGAAAATTTAGATTTATGTCTCATAGAGTAAACCCATGTAAATATGGAAAAAAACACCAATGAATGTAACAAAATAACAATATTTTCAATTGAATCATTATCTATAGGACCAAATAAATATGTATGGATACTTTATAATTTATTATTTATTTTATTTCTTCCTAAATGAAATTATTGTTTTGTTTACCAAATATACAATGCTCACATAAATCAAAGTGCTCATTAGAATAAGAGAAACCATCCAAAAAATTATCGTTGATAATAGTTATCAAAAGATTTTCACTAATGGGGCCTTGTCTACAGTGCCGCAACATACATGTATTTTAGCCTTCTCAATCACACAAGTAAATTTAAAAATGATAGTGACATCAATCCTAAATAGAGTTCCCATCCTTGTTCCCTTTACTATTGCCATGATTCCTCCCACCAATTTTTAACTATGCTTGTTAAATGTTACATGCACTCCCGAATCATTCAAGTTTGAAATATAAATAAGATTTATAGTCAGTCTATGAATATGTAAAACACTAGGAAGGGTTTTAATCCCCCCATCATTGAAAAAAAATAAACCTTTACCCATCCAAAAATGAGATATGTAGTGTTTCCCTTGAGGTAGACATTACCTCCATCATATTTTTCGTATGTAGAAAACCAATCCTGTCACGACCCCTATTTTCACTAAGCAAATTATAGTTCAATAATAATATTTTAATGATCATTGTGTATTATTTTATTTAATAAGGAAGAATGTTTATATATATTTGTTCTATGGTTATGGTAATGGTTATGTTCATTTAATTAATTGTATTGTTAGACAAGTAAATTGGGTAGTCATATAGACTGAATAGAACTATTAATGTATTGATGATCAATTAAACAAAATTGAAATTGATGCTTTTATATAATTATAATAATAATAGAATAAAATATTATTAGTGCTTTTTATTATAGTTTAAATAAATTAAAACTTACCTCTTTATGATATCATGATCCCACAGGGAAGTCTCTAGCTAGTGAACTCTCATTCCATGGTTGGTTGCTCAAGCCCTCAGTATTATATTCAAAATTCTATCTCTCCTTGGCACCACTTGAATACTCGGGTATGTCTTTTCTCTACAATTATATTATTGGTCTTGCAAGACCTCCCTATTGGTACATACTTGGAATATTGTTTGAGACCATGGTATACATATGTGACATTATGGCATGATAAGGTAATAATATTATCTTTTTGACTTTGAGAAAAAAATCATAACACTCGTAATGAGTTTCAAAAGGCATTATTGTTATCAACACTTTACATTCAGTATCATTCACACTATACTCATCAGAGGCATTATTGATAACTTTATCATTGGGGCATCAAAGATATTATTAGGGAGGCATTATCATTGTGTTATTTTTGGGCATCATTGAGTTTGTTATTGGTATTATTGTGTTTGACACAGATACAACCCGAGTCGTGAGATACTAGGGCATAGGGGGTTTCTTGTGAAGTTGGTAGAAATATTTGGAACTACGCATTGGACTGAGGCAGTGACATGGCTTTGGGTGAGATAGTAGCAAGGTGTGGTGACTGTGGTGGTTATTTTTTTCCAGGTGACTTTGGTCTATTTTCTGGTAATCTTGAACCCTAATCTGCTGGTTCTCTTATTGGGTTATGCAAACAAGTTTGGAAGTTAATTATTTCTTTCAATTTCTTAAAAATATTTGAGATTTCAATGGAATACCTTGGCAGTTAGGAAATCTTGGTTGAATACTATATTTTTCCAGTTATTATTGCAGTTTTGGAAACCCATTGGAAATATGGTTTTTCTGTAAAAGATTTGAAAAAGGGTTTTTATTGTTGAATCTATTGAATCTAAGAGACACTCGAGATATATTGCATAAATCAAACTCTTGAATCTGGAAATACCCTACTGCCTTCATTTTCCAAGCCAATTGCTCCAACTTTGGATAGATCTCCCATGTTTGTGGATGTGATCTATCTCCTACATAAAAAAAACATACCATTTTATGGCCTTCAATACAACTACATTAGGGTATATTTTTAATTCTTCTATCTTTAATCAATCTCCTTACTATTTGAACCTCACCACACCTGCTGCTTTTTGCATAGATGTTTTAGAGAAAAACATAAGTTGCATCATTTTTAGGATCCAACTAAAAACAACAGTGTTGCTGGAAATACACAACCTATATTCATATATGATCCACATGCGCCATAGGTTTAACTGGCATCTTAGTAATAAGGTTTACGACATCCCCAAGATAGCCAACTTGGGCATGAAGGTTAACCATGCACACCTAATGATTAACTATATATGTAATGCAATAAGGGTTATTGATGTCTGAAGTATGTGCAACCCTCATCCACTAAACCTGCATGACTGCATGCACCTAGAACACAAGCAAAGATTATAATGTTAGGATGTGTTCTAGAGTGCTTCATTAATTCAAATATTTTGAGAGATTCCTTGAAAAATCTATTATATGTACATTCTGCAATCATTTCATTCCATTCCATGAGATGGCATCTCTTTGAGGCATTCTGTCAAATAATAGATATTTTATTTCTATTTTAGAATTGAGAAAGTTATGTTTTCAGCTTGAATACCATAGAATATGTGGGTAAAATTTAAAGATAAATATATATGTGTTAGAGAATAGATACACTTTAAAATATAAGTATTTCTAAATACATATACATTTATGAAGTTGGACAAGTTCCATTCTAAAAAAGGTATTTTTGTTCAAATTAATCAATATGTAATAGTTGGCCCAACCATTTAAATTTAAAGCAACTAAATGGTTAACTGAAAATAAAAAGTAAGATAAGCATTAAGGAGAAAGAGAAGCAGATTGTGCCTTTAAGAGTTATCAAACAGATGCATAAATCATTCTTTATAAACTAAAACTTTTGGGAAACTTCGATATGCAATGTGTTTTTCCATGAAAAGCTGAATTTGCAATTACTTGAATCTTCTTTTAAAATTTGATATGAAATCATGCATTACTATTTTCATGAATGCGTTTATCCGTAAATTTTTGAATTAGTAATTACTCAAACTTTGTGCAATTTTTGTATTAAACCATGTGTTATGCATAATTTATTTTAATGAGAAACTATTGAATTATAACTGCATATATGTCTACCAAAGCATTTCCAAATATAACATCTGATAAAAATCCACCCACCATTATGCTTTGGTGCATGTCCATAGACTGTCCCAAAGCTCTTGTGTGACACCTCACTGTGCAAACCCCAAAGGACAACAAAAACAACAAATCACCGCACAATTCTTTTTTGAAAGTAGAACAATACATAAGATGAACATGAACATATATTACATATAAGGAAATTATATGATTACAACTACCATTACGTCTTCTTGGGAACAAAAGATGACATCATGAAATCCTAAACTAATACCATAATGATAATGAATGAATCAAGATTACATAAAGATAACATGTAACCATCCATGATAAAAAAAAGATACATATAACATTTTATTAATAGTTCAATATGAAAATTGTGGAGTATATTTCCACATATACAACACATAAGATGACGACTACCACATAAGGTTTACAAAGGTAAAATAATACATTACAACCATTTTAGGAGTACATTACATCACTTCAAGAGTACATATGCATCCTATCGCGCAGAGGAAAAGATACATCAAATACAAGAACGCTACATAATTGAACATGGTACAATAGAATTGAGGTAGAGTCCTAGAACAACATCGACACAAACTCAGACTGGGGACCCAATAGGGTGCATAGCATCTGAATTTTTCTAGCATACTACTGTTTTACACATCTTACAACACTAAATTGCACAATATACACGACCCAAAAATAATAATCTACACCTTTACAAAAACATGAAAGAACAACCTTTAATTTCAAAAACACAAGTTTTTTCCAAATTGCACACACAAGAAGGATTTGTTTTATAATAATTTTAGTTTATATATCCTTATTTACAGTATCTCCCATACTAAGTGGGTTATTCACTATCGATTAGAGGACACTCCTCTGGGTCCTCATTCAAATCAATTATAATGTTTCAAGAAGAAGAAGGATGTGCATGTAGGCACTCCTTTTCCTCGTTGGACAAAATGGGAATATGGGGTCCACACCCCATCGACCAGTCACAAATTGCGGAAGGCTTTTTAACTCCAACAATTAGCTTAGATTTAGCAACCTTCTTGGCCTTCTCTATCTTTAGTCAGATAAGGGCATGAGCCAAGGTTTCATCTTTAGAATCCTTAGGTTGTTCATCTAGTATTGGGTTCCCCTTCATGGAAACCTCCTTTCTAATCCCCTTAACTTCCTTCCCTTTCCTTCTACCAAACTTTGAATTTCCCATGCCTACAATCATAATAGATTCATTAGACTCAAATTCAAATATGAGGGTCAACTATCTTAGTTTTTGGCCATAGGGGTATCCTAGGCCTAAATCTAAGCCCTAAGCCTCAAAAGATCACAACAATCTAACACATCAAATGCACAAATTTCTAGGCTAGAACATACATTTTCCACATATGCACACAAATTTACATCACTGGAAGTCACATCACAGGACAACAAAAAGGTCCATAATGCATCCTTGGTAGGAAGAATATCGGTGCATTGCACACTACATCGAGGGTCCTATTCTTTCCACCCTTTTTTTGCACCATTGAACCGACACTACCTAGGGACCATCTTCGAATTGCTAAGCAAGAACGACAGGAGGGTGAAAACCTAACTCAAGAGTCTAAACACAAGGTTAACATAATGGGATCAATTAACCTAGAGCACCCAGTGTTTGATAACCTGGCTCTGATACTGATGATGTAACACTCCGCCGTGTGAACCCCAAAGGACAACAAACACCACACAATTTTTTTTTGAAAATAAAACATTTCATACAATGAATATGTACATGCATTATAGGTACAACAATTATGTATTTACTAAATCATCCACGTCCTCTGGGGTACATGAAAAAACCATTACAAAACAATTTTTTTTATCAAACAAAAGTGATTAAACAACCAATATTACATAATGATATCATATAATCATTCATGAGCCAAAGAGATGAAAAGATATACACCATTGATTATATTTCGATTCATAATTTGATATTACAATTGTGGAGCATATTTCCATATATAAACGCACCAAGGATACAATGGTACATTACATAAAGCTTCCCTTAGATCATCGGAAAGAATACATTGAGTACAAGGATAATTATATAAATGAGGCTTAAGGTACAAAATGAAGAACAATCTTCATCCAAGTGATGCTCTAGAACTCTGCATTCGTATCTACATCACGAACACATCTTGGGAACCCAATGGGTGCATAGCACGTTCCACCTGATCACGTGGACCCGATGGTCCACCCCCCATGCTAGGAGATGACAAGAAAGGATCCACATCCAAACAAGGTCAAGTAGACAAGGCTAACATCAACACTGGCATAAAGCAACATCAAACAAGTACATCAACACTTCCAGAGGTTGCGAAGCAAAGGAAAGTAAATGGGTACTGTGGGAGAGTGTCATCGCATGGCCTTACATGGATTATCCAAGCAACCTATCACAAGGTACCACCTCCATCTATGGTTATCTAGGCTGCCTATCTCAAGGCACCGCTCCATAGGGTGACTCATGTGGGACCACTTACCTTTCGTAAGGACAAGGCAGTGATCTTACTGACTAGGTCTTCTCATCCCATCCTTAGTCTGTGAAAGCTCTAGTGGTATGGGTGAGGAACATAATTAATCTTGTTTAATGTTTAACTACCCAAACCCACTAGTTTATAAATTATATTATCAATTGTTTAGGAAACTCTTCCATGGGTTACCCTAACAACCCCTTTATGTGTCGGCCACCATGAAAAGCGACCCTCCCCAACAGTTCCGAAACACAACTCACAACCATGAGGGGTGTACCAAACATAAAATCCACAAAATGAAAGCATGTGCGAGGTATGAACCATATCGCTCATACTCATAACCAAAGGCAAGGGAATTCATGGAACAAGGTACACCCACGAGAGCTCAAGAAAAAGAATATGATCAATGGAACACAAAGCTCCAATCATGAGAAAATGTAACACACAATAGGTTTCCCATTGCCTCTGGAAGCCTAGCAACCTACACTCATAACTTATCAAAAGGCTTATCAAAAGGAAGTGACTTAAACATTTACGGGTTCCCAACTCATTCAAAACATGTCTATACATAAAGATCACCTGAATAATGAAATAAAACAAGAGGAAAATATTATCAATCAAGGAACCACTAGCATTCATAAGAAATCAATTCCAAAGAGCACTTAGAATTTAAATGAAATAACTATCTAAACATGTTCAAAGATGACTATAAATACCCATTCATTTAAACGTGATCATAATTCCAATCTTATTAAAGATAATGTAATGAATAATTAAATAATCCACTATAATTAAAGCATTTCCATCATAATATTTTTAAATAGATCAGATTTAAAATATAACCTATAATAAATTAAGTTCAAATGTAACATGTTTATTTACTCCCAAATAATAGGTTTAATTAAAAACGTAATGTATACCTTGATTATTATAAATAAATTGGATTAAGATCTAACATAACAATTTGTCTAAAAATCATAAATCTAATGAATTTGTAAATGAATTTAACTTTAATTTAACTTGCAATTATACCTAATTTTAAATCCACTTGAGAATAATTTCTAATTTAAATGTATTAGAAAATTAAATCTGATTTGGATGTATCTGAAAATAGATAAAATTTTAAATGTAACTGAAAATAAATTTGTGTGTGTAGAAAATGTGTAGATTAAATAAACAATAAACTAACACACCGAGGAGACATTAGATTGAAAGAAAGCTAATCTAAAAAACATAAATGCAAACTCTCATAGTAGCAACTCTTTCAAATTCATCCCATCATCCTCTATCTCCAAGGATTTGATAAAAGATGCTGGCTCTCAGTTGCATAAGCAACAGCTTGTTGAAATGACAACTTAGGAGAACGAGATTGATTAAAAATGCATATTTATGACTATATGATTTAAGCTATGGAATTAAAATGCTATGATGCTAAAAATGCTTGATAAAACTGAAATGCAACTATAATAACTACATATGAAAATCTAGAATTCGAAGTTCTTTTCAACTCACAAGAGGGTTGTATTTATAGATTTTTGAAGGCAAGAATCCAATTGGCCAAGATCAACAGTTGAGTTCAAACCTGTTAAAATGAATGATGAGAGATCGAGAATTTGAAAAGAAGATGGAATTTTAAGAGATAGATGGAAGATTAAGAGACAAATGGAAGATGTGTCCATAATTAAAATAGATAATATTTAATTATGTGTAGGAAATGAAAAGCCTTTTTAATTAAATATTTGAAAATATTTAATTATTGACAAGAGTGAAGAATTTCAGAAAGTGTTTTAATTAAATATTGAAAATATTTAATTAAATGTGAAATGAAGAATATCATTTAAATTTAGAATTTAAAATTATGATAATTAATATAAATAAATTGTGAAATCTATTTAATTAATTAAGAGGAAAATAGTATTAATTAAATAAACTTATTTATTTAATTACACTAGAAGAATTGGAAAAATGAACAGTATAAATAAATAATTACATTTATTTATATGTAGATGACTTAAGAATATTAATTAAATAATTCATATTTAATTAATTAACAGGTTTGGTTAACCGTGACCATTTTTAGATGTGTACATTTTTCCCCTCTTTGAAGTGATGTGTTTTACGAATTGCTTCAAAGAATTTTGCCCCAAATTTTTAGAAATTACCAATGCTATATGCCCCCTCGAGAGATGAATCAGATAAAGATGATTTTTGGAAATTTTTACTGATTTTCTATCCGATTCATCGACCGATAAAGATGATTTGATGAAAATTCCTATTGAAAGATTTATATGAAGATGAAGAACTTTGATTTTGCCCTAATTGATGATGCTTTTTGATTGATTCAACATGTGATAGTGAATTTGTGATGATTGATTGACGATAATTGATAAGAATGATAGGATAGATTGATTGAGATTATGCAAATCAGATGTGATGGATATGATAATGATCATGCACAAACTAATATGGATGCAATCTATCTAATATGCAAACTAAAATGAAAAGTTGTCATTTTGTGAGCTGCTTTATGCTTTACATTTCATCATTGAGCCTTTTGATATGTTGGAAGTTAGTACAAGCATCAAAGGGTATGTTAGCACCAATGATGACCTGAGTACTACTTTCATGATGTTTGATATAGCAAGTTAATACAAGCATTGAGGTATAATTGAACCAAGATGACCTGAGTATTTCTTGCATAAACAGACAAAAGTTAACCATTTTCCTATGCAAATTCTGAAATGTCATCAATGATACATTGTAGAGCATGTACCATGACAAATTTGCACAATACTAATGATTAGCTTACAAACAGCAAGCAAAGAAAAATCATACTTCTTCCTTGTGATTCTAGTTCAGCACATCATTGAACCACTCCAAAGATATGATGTCATCAAATATCAAAACAACAATTGCAACTGATTTGCATTAAGTTTATCATTCATTTTATTCAGTTTAAGATCATCCAATTTGTTTTAAACATCTGACAAAATAGTCATGTAGGCTTAGTCTAATTGGACAAAGTTTCTTGCTCTAATATTCCAATTCTAGACATATGTTGCCGACTACCTGCTAGAAAAGCTCCCAGAGGTGAACTGCATGACGATATCAGTGCTCTGTTTTGAGATTTTGTTGAAAACCAAGCTAAGGTTGATTGATCAAATTGATGGATTGATAGTTTGACTAAGTGTGTTGATCCAAACAAAGATGATAATGAACTTGTAAACCCAAGGAAGTTGTATTATCCTAGAGTAAACTCATTCACAAGATGGTAGTTTGACTAAGTGTGTTAAGTCAAACAAGGTGATAATTGATTGGATTCGATTGATCAAGATTGATGAAGCTTGATTTGGAACAAAATTATTTTGATGATTTGATGTGAAACTGACACACAAGTTAGATGTGATTGATATGAATTGTTCAGATTGATGTTCGACGAAAGATAAAGCTTGATAAGGAGCGTCTTCCTGTCAAAATATGACATGGGCTAGTGATTTGGATCTTTTGGCTCGCAAATGCTTGACCAATTTGATTTTACGTTTTCCAATGTTCAAATCACCAAATAAGTTGGAGGATATAGATCAAGGTTTATTCTCGAAACAAGATGTAAACATTTGCCCCTAATTTCTAGCAATGTATGGAATGCCATGGTTGGATGCTTGGATAGATAGATGGATGGATGGATAGATACGGTAAGCATGCAAAGGATGCCAAGGATTATCTTGCAATAGGATAAGGTGTTTGAACAAAGGATGCTCACTTGGATAGTGCTTCAAGGCTCAGATAATGTTTAGATTGGATAGGATCAATGAAAATTACCCATGTTAAGATGTTTGCCATAAACAAGTGTAAAGTGTTTACCAAACTTTGTCAAGATCAAGATAATGTAAATAGATGGTAATGGTCTGGATAAACGGTTCATGGATGAATGGATGATATGGCTAGAATGTTGGCTTTATTATGGATGTGATAAGATGCTTTCTCTTGAATTGGTGCACGTAGATGCTCAATTCTACACATGATGCCTATTTACAAGGTTTTCATCATGGTACCTGTCCAAAGCGCCATCAAAATGGTTTTCGCTAGAGAACGATTTTTCTCTTTATTGTTTCCAATCCTTTTTTTTTTATATATATATTTTTTTGATTTTCTTGTATTTTCTGAGAGATTTTAAGTTGATGCTGAACCACCTGGTGGTGTTGATGTTGATGCTTCTATCATAATGTGCCATCGATATCCTACTTGAAGAAGCTACTTTGCCAAGATACGTGCACTTGAATGCAACTTTTGAGATCCCTAATCTGCTTTGTTGATACTGGAGTTAACTTCATCTTTGTGTGCACATCACGATAGAGTGCCTTCTAAATCCTTATGATGAATGGTTGTTGCCAACACATGGTCAATGAAAGAATTGGATATCATGCGTGGAGGTATGGATGGAGTGTGTTTAGGACTAAAAGGTGGATTAGTTGAAAGTTTGGAACCTTTGACTCTCCAAACTTGGGAAGATGAGCAGTGATGAGTGGATATGGAAGTGTGCATGGAATTAGGACCAACTGCTTGATACACTTTGTATGCTGCTTGAGAAGCTTGCTTTTGCCTTTGTGGACATCTTTGATGGATACTTGCCCCTTTTTTATTTTGCCCCATAGTTTCTTTGACTGATAAAGTTTGATAGGGATAATCTTTCTTTGTATTTTTTGGTATCCAAGTGTATTTGATTTTCCTGATATGATTCTTAGCTTCTTTTTCTTTGATAATGTTCTTCATGCTTTGATTCAAGTCTTTCTTTTGATGTTGGTACCAATTTGTGGATGGGGTGATGGGTGGATGAAGATTTATGACGTGGCTGGTTGTAGTATTGGCATTGGTTTCATCATAAAGATTCTTTGTGCCCCCTATGTTGACATTTGCTTGAGACGAAGTTGCCTCCAATTTTATGGAAGTATTACTGATATGTTGAGATCCCTTGATTTTCGAATAACCAAAGCCTTGATGCTTAGGATTTCCAATAATATGCATTGGTTCTAGGATACCTTGTTCATGTAGGCCTAATCCTCTACCTTGATAATTCATCAGCTGAAAAAAACTATTTGCAATAGGATATGATTTACCTTGGAAACAAGGTGCTAATCCTTCTCTGCTCTGTGGTGGATCTTCAAAAGTGACAACTTCCTTATTGATAAGATAATTTTCCCCTACAAAGGTGAGTGATCCAAGTTTATAAGTGATAGGATCTTCCATAAGTGGGATGAATGCCTGATTGGTATGTTCATCTTGATCTTGTGAGATATCAAATTGTAATGCTCCTTCAAGAGGTGTTGATGCTTCACTATCCTTGTAAAAGTCTTCCTCATGATTCATTCTTAATATGCTTTCACATGATGTTTCTGATTCACAACTTTTGTAGAAGCCTTCTTCATGACCCATTTCTGACATGTCTCTGGATTTCTCTATATTTTGACCATGTGTATAAATGTTAATAGTAAGAGATTCTTGTTCCTTGGTAAGAGTATGAGACTCTTGTTTTGAATGACGATCATCTATGTGTCCATCCAAAGAAAGCATATTATGGGTAGATGGAGGAGTATGTGCTATATGGATATGATCATAATTTGCAATATCTTGTATAGATAGGAGAGTGCCCATTAGATTATTGTAGTATCTCAGAGATACAAATCCTTGATCTTGACTAATTCTGGAATTACTTTCGACATGTTTTGGATCAAGTTCTTGACATGGGTCAATTTCAAAGGATGGATTTCTTTCAAAGGATTTTTGGACATCGTCATAAGGCATGGGAAGTGGCTCAATATCATCTTGATCTCTGAGTGGACTTGGATCAAATGGTGAGTTGAGGATTCTTTCACTGTTCACAATCGTGAGATCAAAGGATGTCAATATGCCTTGGGAGGGACCATTGCTAGACCTTGGTGATAGTTGTTGATCATGCTTTGAAATATGTTCTTGAGATATGTCCTCTAAATTATTAGGCATTGTAGAGACATTTTCAATATGATCATTGGTTAATGGATCATGGATTATGTCAATAGGATCAAATATCGTCAACACTCCTTGAAATAGATCTTTGTAGGAGGGGTCTTGATCATAACTAAAAAATGGCTCTTGATGAATGTTGATTTGATCACTATATGGGGTAGACATATCTTCATAGTGCTCATTGATGGATTGATTTTGATCATTGTCTTCAATAGTTATGGTGGAGAAATTGTCAATGTTTTCAACAATATGATCAAATTATGTTGGCATTTCTTGAAGAGGTGTGATGAGCCCTTGACATGAAGATGATGGGATACTTTGATCTTGACTTGGAAAATAATCATTAGATGAAGGAGATGGAGTAGATTTTTCATTAGATGGAAGGGAAGCTTTGGATAGGATGGAAGAATTGTCATGCTCTTGGGATGTGATTGAGTCATGAGAGGGTATGGATTCATAAGATGGGGTGGAGGGAGGATTTGGAAGAATATTTTGTTCTTGAGATGGAAGAGGATTATCATGGGTGAATAATGAAAGGAGGGGATCATCATATGATTCTTGAGATATGGGATCTTGATCAAAGATTAGAAGGGTTTGTAGAATTTTGGTATCATGGGATGGAGTGTAGAGAATTTTTTGATTGAGATGTGTAGATTGAAATGAATCATTGGATGTAGAGGATATGATAGAAGAAAGTGATTGAATGGAATCATTGAATTAGGTGGAAGAACCATGAGGTTCATTTTGAATTATGGGGGATGGAGATAAATTCAAGGCATGACAGGATTGGTCAATGTTATTTGATGGCTTAGATTTGGGCTTCCCCTTTAACGTTTGCAAAAATTCAGAAACATTGAATTTGGATGATGTTGTTTTTGGAGGAGAATAGGTTACATTCATATTTCTGTCGAAGGAATTTTTAGTTGTGCCCCCTTTTATTTCCTTGATTTTCCTTTGGAGTGCTCTTACTTGTTGGGTAAGAGTACTAAGATCATTTAAGGGAGTTTCATTCTTTTCAGGATTCTCTTTAATTTTCTCCAGTCAGAGGGCAATTTGACACCTTGGTTTGCCAATAAAAGAAAGTATCCTTCTTTATTTTACTCTAAGATCTTTTCCATAGTTAAGAGAAACTATGGATCTTGTTCAGCTTCTTGAAGCATTTCTTCTGTTATCTCTTGATTTGAACTATTTCCATAAAGCCTATGAACAAGATTTTCTTCCCTATCACCCATGTTTTAAAGTGGATCTCTTCTTTCGTCTTCTTTATTTTCAGGACTTTTTGGAAATAGGCATATGCTTATACCAAATTTCAACTAACTTTGATCACAAAATGAGATAGTGCAATTTGTGGAATATCTTAGTCGGAATAGAATGAGAATTCTACGACTAAAGAAATTTCTAATTTTTAGCTCATGATTCCCTGGTTGGAAGGATGATGATCCTGTTGTGGGAATTAAACTAGAAATCAGAAATAAAGGTGATGTTGCACTTTGTGATGTTTTGATCATAGTTTGTGAAAATAAGGATTTTGCAAAAGCCTAATGTTTCCAAGTTTTGCTCTATTTCCAATCCCTTAACATAAATTTCACGGTTTGATTTGCCAAATTCTTGTTTTTTTTTGGATGATCTTATCAGAATTAATGTTTTGAAAACACAGCATGCAATAGGAAGATAATTGTTTTTAAAGACATAGAATCTAAAACATTGAGTGTATGTTCTTGAGATTTTCATAGGTTTTGAACAAAATAAGCATTCCAAGTAGACTCACTCTTAGTTGTCAAATAGGTCATCATAGAAATCACAACCCATAGCTTGAAATCGTGTTGACTAACACAACCATGTCACCCCCTAGAGGGCACTCGTATTTTTGTCTTTTCCAGGTGTGTAGTCAAGGTGACAGAAATGGTTACTGAATCCCATGAGAAAACAATCCGTGGTGATTATATGGTGAGTGTCTTGGGGGCATATTCTTCCCTCCCCTTGCACTGTGATTAAGATGATGTTTGGATACTGACATGACTGGCTTTCTACACTATGGTTCATAGTCAAGGTTTCTGTTTGGCGCGACAATAGATAAACTGCCTCAAGAGACCTCCCAATCTTTAGAACAAAGATTTTGGGGATGGTTATCCTGCACACTGCTGTCGAATTGTGGACTTTCCCTAAATTCACTTTTGATTATAGTGGGTTGGAAAACCTGTCTTTGGTTGTTCCCACTTAGGTCATTCCTCTTGGGTGAGTAATTTTTCCCACAAGAGCAGGCCCTCTAAAGGATGTAAGAAAGCATAAACATTGCATGAAAATGAAAAGGCAGTCTGGTATTTTGGTCACCCCGTTAAGGGGAGAGCATAGACCTATTGCCATAGACAAAACAAACAATGTTCTTTTTATAGCACCAAATGACAATGATTTAAACTAAGTGAAGATGTTGCTTCACAATAGGCATGGAGTTCATTTTAACTGCAAAATAGCATGTGGTGACTATCCTAGGATTGATAAATTCTAGATTTTAAATTTCTATCCTAGGATTGTTTCATTTTATTCCTTATACATCAATAAAACCACTGGCTGTGGTCGCGTCGGATCCATACAACAGTTTAAGAATGAGATTATAATTGCTCCCAAAGTGTTTAAAAACACTTGTTACAATCATGTGATAATGCTTTTTCTTTCATTTTCATGCTCCATGGTGCTTTAAAATCTACAATACAAGCTCTAAATGTTAGATGGAATCAAGAAACAAAAAGATATGAGGGTTAGATAAATGATTAAGCATAACAACCCTAAAATTTAGACCAAGTTTCATTGTGGTTTGACATTAAGTGAGAATTTGAAATTTTTAACTCTACAAAAGTTGACAAATACCTGCACTATTAGATAGCTTATGAAATTATACCCCATTTCAAAAAAAAAATCTCTGAAAAAGACCAAAATATGACCAAGATATGGCCATTTTAAGATTGACTATAAAAAAAAAAGCAGACATAGTATGTGCCAAAACAGTCCCTGGATGCATCGAAACAGTCCCTAGATGCACCGAAATAGTTCGTGGATGCATCAAAATAGTCTGGGGATGTGCTAAACCAAGACTCGTATGCGCTAAAGCGCAACTCGAGTCCGTCATCTGTCAGAAATTTCTGCAATAAAAGGATTAAAAATGGGGGGATGCCCCATGGTGGGTGCCAAAGATTTGTGTGTAGAAAATGCGTAGATTAAATAAACAATAAACTAACACACCGAGGAGACATTAGATTGAAAGAAAGCTAATCTAAAAAGCATAAATGCAAACTCTCATAGCATCAACTCTTTCAAATTCGTCCCATCATCCTCTATCTCCAAGGATTTGATAAAATATGCTGGCTCTCAGTTGTGTAAGTAGCAACTTGTTGAAATGAAAACTTAGGAGAACGAGATTGATTAAAAATGCATATTTATGAATATATGATTTAAGCTATGGAATTAAAATGCTATGATGCTAAAAATGCTTGATAAAACTGAAATGCGACTATAATAACTACATATGAAAATCTAGAATTCGAAGTTCTTTTCAACTCACAAGAGGGTTGTATTTATAGATTTTTGAAGGCAAGAATCCAATTGGCCAAGATCAACAGTTGAGTTCAAACCTGTTAAAATGAACGGTGAGAGATCGAGAATTTGAAAAGAAGATGGAATTTTAAGAGATAGATGGAAGATTAAGAGACAAATGGAAGATGTGTCCATAATTAAAATAGATAATATTTAATTATGTGTAGGAAATGAAAAGCCTTTTTAATTAAATATTTGAAAATATTTAATTATTGACAAGAGTGAAGAATTTCAGAAAGTGTTTTAATTAAATATTGAAAATATTTAATTAAATGTGAAATGAAGAATATCATTTAAATTTAGAATTTAAAATTATGATAATTAATATAAATAAATTGTGAAATCTATTTAATTAATTAAGAGGAAAATAGTATTAATTAAATAAACTTATTTATTTAATTACACTAGAAGAATTGGAAAAATGAACAGTATAAATAAATAATTAAATTTATTTATATGTAGATGACTTAAGAATATTAATTAAATAATTCATATTTAATTAATTAACAGTTTTGGTTAACCATGACCATTTTTAGATGTGTACAAAATTTAATTTTAATGTACTTGCATTTGAATAAATAATACTTAATTTATCATTTGGGGAAAAAAAATACATAGAAGTACATCCTATACATTTATCACTTCAAAATAATAGATTTAATTAAAATGCATAAACCTTTGATTATTATAAACTAACTAAATTTAATTAAAATCTAACGTAACCATTTATCTAAAAATCACAAATCTAGTATTAAAAGAATTGGTACATAAAATTCAACTTTAAAGGTATTGATCCTACTTAAAAAAAATTATATACAAAGTAATTAAAACTTCCATTACATATTTTTACTTATGAGAAATTATTTTTAACAGATAAAGAAAATATAGCAGTAAAAATTCTCACTATAAAATTAACACAATAGTAACTTAATTTCCTACCACAAAAGAATTATATAAATTACTTTTGATTAAAATAATCAGCAATATTCTAAAATAATAACTAACTTTTTTTAACTAAAATCATATAAATTACTTTGATTGAAAATTAACACAATAGTGACTTACAATAATTTACTATTTAGAATTAAATAAATAATAAATAAATAAATAAAATCATAAATACATTATTTATTCTAATTATTCTTATAAGAAAATAATAATATATGTTAAACAGTCTAAATTTTATTTATTCATTTCTTTAATTCACTAAAAAAGAACCATAAATTAAACTTCATGTTCTAAATTTACATTTCCCAACCTAAAAAGAACACTTATAAGAATAAAGAAAAAAAACCATATATAAAAGGAAATGCCCATGCCATCTAAATAAAGAGAGTTTAAGACTCTTTTTACTTCTCTTTCTTCTTAATAGAATAATTATTATTGGTATAGTTTTAGAAATCTTTTCTCTTTGCAAACACCATACACAGTTACAATTAAAATTCATGCCAAAAACAAAACACTTTTCACTCACAACACAATTTTAACAACAGTAATCATAACCTTCACATTGCTTATTTTATTATTAATATTAATATTATTATGTTTAAATAATAACATTGCAAAATTTTTTTAAAAGACCATTTCATTCGTAACTGATTTTGTTGCTATTTGAGTTAACATTTTATCCTATACTTCCACTGTTCTGGTTCAAAATTTGCTACTCTTCTAAATTCTAATGGCTGATCCACTCAATCAACCGGAACCAAAATTTTTATTTCCAGTATGATGTAAGTGGCTCCACCCTCTATCAAATGGTAATGTTGGGAGATGGCACAATGTTATGATATTAAATATTTATTATAGGAAAGAAATCATATTACTACAACAAAAATAAAGAACACACAAACTAGGAAAATGATAAGGGCTCGAAGAACGGGCTAATGAAAGACCCTCAAGAGATCTCGTCTTAGGGATGCATGACCTCAGGATTCGAATCAATTAATAGAGGCAACAAAAAATAATAACAAAACAAACTACCCCATGTCAGAAATGACAACAAATAAAATAAGGCTGTCTAAACTAAACTCATGGATGACAATTGAATTTAAAACCTCTTAGCAAATTACCAATGTAAATGTCAAGACAGGTTAAAATTATCATTTCATACAAATCAGAAAATAACAAAACCACAAAGATGAAGACAAGAGCAAGCTTAAGCTAACCTGGAATTTGCGATTGAAGATGAAATATTAGGATTATCTTTTCTTCCACAAATTTCCCCAAATTCACATTTTTTTTTCTTCTCTGGAGTCCTCTCGGCTGCAAAGTTTCCCTTTTAATTTCCCGTGAATCAAAATTGATAGATGTTTGAAACTCAAAGCTTTAAAAAACTTTCAAGCAAATGCAATTGATAGGTGTAAAGTAGATTTTATGAATATATATATAATTGAACTTGAAACCCTCTTTTACTTTACTCCATTACTTTATTCACATATTTATTTATTAGTTTATTTATTTATTTTAGACTATTCTAAAATCATTTTATTTATTTTATTTCTATATACTTAACTATTACTGCTTAAAATAATATCATTTTAATTTCTTAAAATAATTTAACATCCTAAAGTAAATTAATATTTTCAAATTTAACTTCTTAGTAAAATAGTAATGAATATTGATTTCTTTATATTTTCTTTTATTTATTTATTTCTTAATTACTGCTTTTCTCGAAGATAATAACTTACTCAGAATTAATATCCTTAAAGCTAAAGAAACCCCTTCTAATATAATCTTTTCACTTCTACAAATCAAACAATTGTATTGTCGTTATTATTTTTGTTTTGTTTTATTATTATTTTAATTAGAACACATATTTGAATTGTAGAATAAAAATTCTTAGCTGTAGAAATCAACTATATCATCAAGTCAAATTGGAATCAATTTAAAGATAATTAGTCATCTAGAACATATTACTTCATAATTTCTTAATACATAAAATATGAGTAAATTATTATGGATTCTTAAAATCAATCCGTAATTATAGGGTACGTAAGTATTCTATACCCAAATAAAGATTGTTCAAACAAGTTTATAATCAATAACCCGAGGATCCCTGACCTGATAAGAGACTATCTATGTTCTAAATATGGTATAAATTTACACATAATCAATCATCTTACGTGAATATGATGATAAGGAGTGGTCTCACACTTAGTTTATTTTCTAGTGGTACTCAAATTCACCATAGCAAAATAATTCTCAATTTAATTAACTATTTTAAACAAAACTACGAAGTACATCAAAAGTAAATTTACTCGGAAACCAAAGATAGCCGAACCAGAGGGACACTACATCTTGCTTTGAGCCCCTATCATGGTAAGCTATGATTAACTTGTCAATTGTTTTGTTTTCTCTTTTGATTAAAGGAAGGGGAAAATGTCCATTCTGTTACTAACAATTTTCTCCATCTTTCTCATTGTAACGCCTCGCCACATAACCCTAGACGAAGTTGCAATTAACTACTCAAACACATAATTTTTTTGTTTGTTTAAAGAGAAATTAACATGCAAGTTCACTACCTAATGCAAACAACCTCTAAGGTTACGAGACTGAGATTACTTTAAAACCCTTACATACAACATAATTGAATCCATAACATTTATCTACTTAAGAAATTAAGAACACATACATTCCATACATGATAAATTACATCATACAATAAGAGATAAAATATGATTGCATATAACAATAATTTGACAAGAAGATTACATTACTCATTCTCCGAATGAGGTAGAACCAATAAGCATAATTACAAATTACAATCTTCCACCTCGATTACAAATGAGGGGTAATAAATTACAAGAATCAACTGAAATGAATATAAGCATGAACGAAACTAGATCCCACGAGCTCTCCAACTGGAAATCTCGTCAACACGAACAAGAAGAAAACCCAACGGAGTAAGTTGCATGTTCCACCCAGCCAAGTGGTACCTGAAGGCCCACCCCTCGTGCTAGGAGATAGTAACAAGGATTCCTAGACAAGACCATCTACCTCTAGACACAGGCTAAAACATAACTGAACTCAATCAAATACAAATACAACACTATCACAATGGTTACAATGCTTCTAGAGTTAATTAATCAATTGCATCACTGATACAAACATACTGTTGACTTAGGAGAAGTGTCATCACAATGCTACATGGGATATCCTGGTAAGTCTTCTTAGGCCCCGACCCCCATCTCGGGATCTCCTAGAAACCTCTAACGACTCCTGACCCCTCATGCAAACCAATGCGGAATCACTTATCTCCCATAGAGACAATAATGATCTTTCCATTCTAGGCCTTCTCATCCCATCCCAAGTCTATACAAGCCCTTGTGTCCATGAGCGAGGCACAATTATTCTTATTAAGTGTTTGATACTACCTATTCTTCTAATAAGTTTATTTACATTATCACTGGATTAACTAACTCATAATGAGTTACCCTAGCACCACTTTGTGTGCCGACCTTATTGAAAGCCACTCCTCTAAGACAACATGTGGAACAACTCCACAAACCAAGGGTAAACTAGTGCAACTTAAGGATATTAAATCCCTATCCACAACATAAAGATAACACAATCTCGCTCGTGATAACCGGGTAATTAACTGGATTCAACTATACACACTACCCAAGGAAATTCAAAGGCTGACTATCATAATACGACAACCCAAAATATTTAAAAAAACCATCTGGAAGACTTATTAACCCTTCTAAACAATTTCCCCCAAAATGAAAATAGAAGAAATTTACATATAAAAGAGTAATTTTAAACAAGAGTTAAATCTACTTTTGGATTTCCTAAATCCACTTCCTTCAATAAAATACAATAATTTATTGCTTCCATAAACTAATTTAATAATGTAATGCCATGCCAAGTGACCTTAAAGGAAGTTGTAATTAACGTCGTAAGTGAACCAATTTTTTTTTTATAAAGTGCATTTAACATACACATTCACTTACTAATTAACAACAACCTCTAAGGCTACAAGGTTAGGATTACTAAAACCCACACATACATATTACATATAACCATCGTATTATGGACTTTATGAAATAAACATCATACATCATAAGAATACCACATAACATAATAAGATAATCAACCAAGATACAATCTCATTAACTTAATCCAAAAGTTACATCACTCATTTCTAGAATGAGGCAATAGTACATAAGGTTACAATTACAGAATTCCACCTCATAAACATAAGAGGGGTAAAATAACTTATACAAATTGAAATATTACAATGCAAGAAATTACAACATGAACCGGGAGCTGTCCATCTGGATGTCTCGCCACCAAGTACTGAAGATAGATGGGGACCCAACGGTTTTGGTGCATGTTCCACCTAACCAAGTGGTACCCGAAGGCCCACCCCCCATGCTAAGAGATAGTAACAAGGTAACATGGACAAAGATCTACAATCACTAACCAAAGGCAGACTCAAACTGACTCATACTAATATAACCAAGCAAATGAACTAACAAGTACAACTCAATCACCATGAAAGTACAAATCAAGTACAACTCCAACATCATTGACATAGGTCACATTGCTTCCAGACATAAAGATAGATCAAGTATGTTTAGAGAACCATACACATAAAACAATTAACAAAAGTTGTCCTAGATAGAGTGTCATCGCATAGTAGTCATGAGATCTCCTCTGGGCATCCTTCATAGGCTTCAAAAATCCTAGTGGCCTCAACCGAATCCCCACACTCATACTCACTCATGCGGGATCAAATACCTCTCGTATTGACAAGATAAATGACTATGCCATTCCAGGCCTTCTCACTCATCCCAAGTCTAAACGAGCCCTTGTGTCTATGAGTGAGGATTAATTATCTTGATTAATGTGAATGCATCCTAATCATATAAGTACATTAATTTAATTATCACTTGATTAACTCACTTCTAAAGGTTACCTGGTTTACCACTTTGGGCTCCGGCTCCTAACAAAAGCCACTCTTCTATTCAACAACACACACCCAAACAATCCACCAAGGGAAACACAAGTGCATACCAACTAGGCATCATAATCCACTCCAAAACAATGAGGAAACAAAAGATAGAACTCACTCCAAACATCTTGGAGACAACAATCACATAGTCCACTCCTTTTATAGGAGACAAAAGATCCCTGTTCATGGAAACTGGGTAAAACTGAAAAGACACCATGCACTACCCAAGGGAAAACAACTGGATGGCATAAAGATTCAACAACCCTTATCCTCTAAGTTTTTCTGGAAGTCTTATAATTTAGGACTAACACTAAATCCTAAAACCAATAATACAACTTGATGACATAGCAGCAAAAACATCCAAGTCATTAATCAAATCTAATATTTGGATTTCCTAAATCCATACTCATTCAACAGGTAATGTTAACAAGGTCAAAGACACGCTTATAGGGTTAACTCAAATAATAATATCCCATATTTCTATTTCCATTATAGGAAGTCTCAAACAATTTAAACTTACATCCCTTTACAAAATATAGAGAAACTAGAACATTTAAGACAATCACGAGGAAATTACTATTTTGGATATACTAAATCCATATCTCTTTCATATTTCATTCACAATAAATTAATTGTTCTAATGGAAAGAAAACAAATTAAGATAACTACTTTCCTCATCAATATAAACAACTTCTTAATTTACTTTTAAATTGACACAAAAATCATGCAAGTAAACTCTTTCCATTTCCTAACCAAATCTTACATCTCATTCAATTTTCTATTTAGAACATGAAATCATTTTAATATAATAAAATATCGTTTCTCTATCCATTTACCCATATACACTAATTAATCCAATTTAAATCTCTATTCCATAATATATTGCATGCATCTTATTACAATAAAATACGATAATGAATTTACACTTAATATATATATATATACTCCATATTATATAGACACCAAATATATATATTAATAAATTTAATTATATATATTCTTTAATATTCCAATCACAATGATTAAATTACTCTATGGAAAATAAATAAAACATAACAATTATTTTCCCTTTCCAATATATTCATTTCCTAGATTTACTTCTAATACAACATAAACTATTGTCATTACTATATTCAATTCTATCCAAAATCTATATCTTTTCAATTCTCAATTTAAAACATCAATATTTTAGTGTATAAAAATATATTTTGGCTTAACTAATTAACCATGCATTCATATTGTTTCCAATTAAATCTCATTAATTAAACAAACATTCAAATATAAATATTTCTACAATTCTTCAATATATATTTAAATATCCTTTTTCTTAACAATTCGACCATGTATTCAACACCAACACAAGTACACATCTAATTGGATTTCTTTCGTTTTCTAGCTAACTCATATAATTCAATCAATTTTCTATCTAAACATGAAATTTATAAAATATCTCTTTCCTTATCTATTTGACCATGCAATTTTAAAATATCTTAAAATATCATTTTCCCTAACAGTTTAATCATGCATTTAACCTTATCTTTTTAAAAATCTCCATGCAAACTCAAATACATGTACTTAAATAAAACTAATTAAAAACTGATTATACTCCTGATTGAAAACCATACGTAAATATACATCATATGTATATATTAATATATTTTATTAAATAATACATTATTTAATAAAACATATTAAATATCAACCAATAATCTCCAAGAGTCTATACTTTTAACCATTGAATAAAACCAAAATGTTTTTATAATATTATTTCATATTATACAAATCTACACAACACTTCATATTAATTATTTCTTTAATCCAATTGAACCAGTGATATATAAATATATTATATTATTTACACATTAAACCTTATTATTCAATTTATTAACTAAAAATATCTATCATTTAAATATTATTTAATAAACATTGATATTAAATAACAAATATCAAAATTTCATTAAACAAAAAACCATACCCTAAAATCCTTATGGGTTTTAAAAAGGGAATTTATAAAAAAAGAATTTAATTTTTAAAGGGGAGGGGTCGGCTGTGGCCGAAACCCCCCACTCCTTTCACCATTCCACACCTCCCTTTGGGGCTGCATTGCCACCAAAGGCAGCGCTCCCTCCACATAGTGGAGGGCGCTGCCTTGGAGGCAGCCGCACCCCCATTGGTGTGGGCAGTGGGGTGTGCAAAACCCCACCCCAAAATGAATAACACAGCCGACACAAGGAAGAAAAATGGTGAATGGAAATTCACTTCTCACATTCCGCGGTTTCTTAAAAACCCTTAGTGTCGTACGAATGACGTAAAAATATACAGGCCAGTAAAATTTAATAATAAAAAAAATTGTATGTGTATATATATATATACAACAACTTATTTCAACAATAAACAATTGAAAAAATTTGTAAAAATATACATCTATAGATGTAATTGTGCAATTTTTCAGAAAATCCCAAATTACTCAGACTTAAAACTAATTCTTTTAAATCATTTTTCTGAGTTATAAAATAGTAAAAGAACAATTATATCAAAACGGATCTATATTAAATTTAGAAGTTTCAAATCCTCAAGATTTCTCCACCTAATTTTTACATAAGGTTTTCAAAATAAATTTGATTTTCTACAGAGGGTACATTTTCTAAAAACATTCTAAATGCATTGTTCAATCGCTATTTTTGATTCCACGAACAAAATAATCGATTTTCTCAAATAATTTAAATTCAATTGAGGTTTTCACAATTTTCACTCAAGAATTTTCACAAAGCAAAAGCTATAAATTTATTTAATTCTTTTCTTCTAATAACAAATTTCTTTTCTAAAATAGATTTAACAACCAAATCTTTAATCACTACTATTTTAAAAATAACCAAGAACAATAAAACACAAAAAGGAAAACCTGGTTCAAGAAGCTACAGGAAGAGATGAATTTCTGATGCAATCCTCCTCCAAAGATTTCCTGAATTTTCTTCAATCCTCCAATGAATCCAAAACCCAACAAATGCAAACAATCTTTCCTCCAATCAATTCAACAATTAAAACTTTCTTCAAACCCTTTTTTGTGCAAATTTTTCCAAAATTTCTTCTCTGCTGTAAAAATGAATTTTTCTAAAAACTTTCTCTCCCCCAAAATTAAAACATGCATTATTTATAAATCAAAAATACCTAATACAACCCTAATTCACATTGCATGCAAATTAGATATTAATTTCAATTTCAATTTTTACAACCCTAATTCACATTGCATGCAAATTAGATATTAATTTCAATTTCAATTTTCGAAAAAACCCACTTTCAATTTAAAATGTAATTTCAAATAATAAATTAATTTCCAAAGTTGAAACCAATTTCCCAAATAAACATTTAATTACAATTTCTAATTTAATTCCCACACATTGAAATTAAATTCTAAAATTAATTTTAATTCTTTTATTTCCTTTCATTCTCTTGCATCACGTTTAATTAATTAATTTAATTATTTAATAACTAAATTCAACCCCCTTGGATTAAATTTAATTAATTAAATGAATTAAATTTAATTAATTAAATAAATTAAATTTAATTAATTAATTTAAATATAAACTTTTATCCACGTTGCATTATTTAAATTAAATAACCATCAACATAATTTAAATGCAATTATTCTATATATCTATTTCCAAATCAAGAATCCTTCAGAATTAAATAATATTAAAGCAAGACAGACAATGAATCGACACACATGACTGATGACACACTAAGGCTAGGGTGTAAACTTGACACATGTTACCTCGCTACTATCTCCCGTTCAACTTAACCTTTGGATCGACACGCTCAAACCTGTGAAACCAGGTGGAGTCGATGTCATGTACCTGCAATCCTGAAATCAAGTAAACAACATCATACAATATATTTAGCATATAATACACACTGTGAAGAAGGAATTACGGATTCGTAGGGCACTTGCAAGCGAGTGATGCAAACCCGTCTTCTTCACCAATACACTCATCGAAATTGACACTTCCATCATTAGCCAATAATCTCATAATAACATCTCATGTTAACTCTACTAACAATATTAAACCATTAAAGCATGTGAAACACTAATTAGGTCAACACATCACACAATAATAGTTGTCACTCAATAGTAGCGATCAAAACATCATCACAAAATGCATCCAGTATCAAGGTAACTGCAACCAAAAATAGCATAAAGCAAACCGAACGAGAAGCAAAACGGAGGGGTATTACAAATAATGTCACTTCCGGATAAAGAAGGGAATTTAAACTATACTTTTCAATTCCTTAATTACTGTTAAATGAAAAAAAATTAATTCTTCTATTAAAACATATCATTTTAAAATCCTCCAATTGCATTTAAAACATGCCATTATTTAAATCACCAATTAAATATATATTTAAACATTTAAACATAATCTTTCAATTTTACATATATATATTCAATATATATATATACATTATATATATATATATATATATATACATTATATATATATATTAATATATATTTTAAACATTATTATGAAAATTTCCAAAACAAATAATATATAATAATATAAAAACATATATACATATATATATATATAATATAGATATTTTAATATTTATATATTAAATATTTTAATATTATAAAAGAAAATAATATAAAATATTATATTTTTTATAAAAAAATGAATTTAAAAAAAAAAACCCGCGTAGGGTTTTTGGGGGCACGCATCACATATTTGGGGGTGATTGTGTTTAACACAACCGACCCCATAGATGTGGGTGTGACTGTGTTTACACAACCAACCCGCCAAATATGTGGGCGGCGGTTGTGTTTACCACAACCAACCCCCATACTTGGTGGTGCAGTTGTGTTTAACACAACCGACCCACCAAGTATGTGGGTGCGACCATGTGGGACGCGTTGGGCGCGGCTCCCTCACAGCACCTCCCATGGGGGTGGCTATGGGGTGAGCCCCCAACGACCCCCCCCCAAAAAAATATTTTGGCTGCAAATTTTTTAGAATAATTTTTCTTTTTTTACACAGACCTTGCGGATTTTAAAATCTATGAATTTTTGATAGGGTTTTTTTTGCATTATTATTATTTTTTACACAACCATTTCACAATGAAATACATACATACATATATATATATATTCTTCACTATATATATATATATATATAAACAAATTTATTAAATTTACTAAACCAGTTGAGCACATAATTTCAAGAAATGATCATTTACAACCAAGTATGCAATTTTTTTTCTTGAGAAAAATCATTTGAAAACAGAGGTTTAAGAATTTGATACAATATTTCACATGGATTTTTTTTTCAATTTAAACAAAGTTATTTTTTTTAAAACAACATATAAAAATTGTGAATATTTTCAAAAATGAAATTAATTTAATAACAAAAAACCTGGTTTCCAAAAGCTTGAGAGGAAACCAAATGGTGCAATGATTCTTCCACTGATTCCACTCCTTCCAAGCAATCCAACAAAGCTTCTCCACAAAAAAAAAAAATCCAAAACGAAAACTTGAATTCCTCCTCTTTCTCTTTTTTTTCTCCCTTAGATTTTCATGGTTAAAGCCCTTAACTCCATGAAACAAATATCTCTTTCAACCACCAACATAAATTTTTGAAAACAAAACAAAAAATATCTTCAAATTTCTTTTTGCATTCAAATTCTCCAAAAATGCAAAATAAAACATTTTTCAATTTTCAAACAAAATATCTATCAATTCTAAAAATAACTTAATTCAATTCAATTAATTTAGTTAATTCAATAAAATAAATATAATCGAAAGATTAAATTATTTTACTAATTAAATTAAATTAATTAATTAATTAAATAATATCTTCTAACATAATAAACTAGATTAATTTAATAAACAACTTAAATATTTAATTTCATTTATTTACCTTTTTTAACTTGCAATTAAATAATATCAAGGTGGAATTGAATAAAATTAAAGCAACCAAACCCCACTTAACACCAACAACACACTATGACCAGGGTGATAAATTGACACGAAAAACCTAGCTACTATCTCCCAATCAAATACTGTTGGCAATGGACATGCTCAAACCTGCGAAACCAGGTGGAGTCGATGTCTTGTACTTGTAAACTTGCAAACAAAGCCTATATTGAACATGCATACATATATCATAATAAAACACACCGTGAAGAGGAAATCATGGAATCACAGGGTGCTCGCAAGCGAGTGGTGCAATTCCATCCCCTTCACCAATACAGTGCTACAAAACTGACAAATCTAACATCAATAATCTAATCAAAGGCATAAAACAACATTAATTCAAATATCCTCTATGTTAATCTAAAGCATGTCATAATGATAACATCAAAATAAAATACCATCACGTCAAAATATAACATCACATCGCTTTACAGTTAGCGATCAAATAGTAACTGAGTACCATAGTCAAAGTAAAAATAGAAAATAAAACATAACGAAGAAGAACACTGTCCGATCAAAAGAGAAAAATGGAGGGGTGCTACATCCTCTCCCCTAGGGTCAGGCTTACTCCTGGAAGCCTACGAACAAACAGGGATAGAGATCCTTCATTCTAGCTGCATCTTCCCAAGTGGATGACGTATCATCCCTAGGATCCCACTGGACCCTAACTTGATCAATATCTTGCCCTCGAAGAGCGAGCGTTCTGTGCTCCGTTATAGCCACGGGCTCGAAAGCCAGCTACCCATCCTCTACCTATAAAGCATTACAATCAAGGACATGAGAAATATCTGGATGCTATGGTCGAAGAACAAAAACATGAAATACATCGTGAATACGCGAGAGACTGGGCGATAAAGCAAGTCGGTAAGAAACTTGACCAATCTTCTCGAGTATCTCGAAGGGTCCGATAAAGCAAGGCACCAACTTAGAGTCCTTCCCATAACAGATTGGACTCTTTTGTGGATGCACCCACAAGAAGACTCTATCACCAACAGAAAACTGTCAATCCACCCTATGCACATCCGCATATTTCTTCTACCTATCCTGAACTGCCACCAAATGCTCTCTAATTTGAACCACCTGCTACTCCATATCTTGCAACATCTTAGGACCCAAAATTACTCTATCCTCCAATCGATCCCAACTCAATGGAGTGCGATATGGTCATCCATACAATTCTTGAAATGGAGGCATGCCAATAGAAATATGGAAACCGTTATTATAAGCGAACTCTACCAAATAGAGATAATCTTCCCATCGCGTCTGCTGGTCCATCACATACATACGTAACATATCCTCGAGGATCTAATTGACCCTCTTAGTTTGTCTATCTGTCTCTGGGTGATAAGCTGAACTAAAGTTCAACTGTGTCCCCATCGCATACTGTAATGGAGTCCAAAGAGCTGAGGTGAACACTGGATCCCTGTCAGAAATAATCCGACATGGAATAACATGTAACCTCACTATGTCCTCCATGAACACTTTGGCTACAGACGATGCATTATAGGAAGAGCGCATAGGTGAGAAGTGTGCTACCTTTTTCAACCTATCAACTGTCACCATAATTGCATCATGCCATCTCAAAGAGTTGGGTAAACCAACAATGAAATATGATGAGATTATATCCCACTTCCACTTAGGTACTAAATGCGATTGCAAAAGCCCTGCTGGACATTGGTGTTCAGCCTTCACCCACTGACACTCTAGATATCTCGACACATAATCTGCAATATCGCGCTTCATTCCTGGCTAGAAATACAACTGACACAGATTTGCATGCATCTTCTTCACCCCTGGATGGGCTGAATAAGGTGCACGGTGTGCCTTAGTCATAACCAAGGTGCGAAGATCACCTGATGAAGGAACATATATGCATCCCATGTGCCTTAATATCCCATGTGGATCTAGAGAATATCCTAAATACCTACCCTCAAAAGGTTTGCCTGCCTCTATTTCTATCCTAACCTCCTGATACAAACTATCTATTGGAAGGGCATAAAGAATTCGACTATGAAAATCTACAACAAGAGTCAACTCAGATATCTCATGTCTCCCTCTACTGAGTGCATCAGCTACGACATTCTCCTTTCCCTAGATATACTTCACTTCAAATTCATATTCGTAGAGAAACTCCATCCAATGCATCTGCCTAGCATTAAGGTTGGGCTACGTGAAAATATACTGAAGACTTCTATGATCACTGTGCAGCTCAAACCTATGGCCAAGAAGGAAATGTCTCCATCTCGTCAATGCATGAACAACTGCCTCCAACTCAAGATCATGCGTAGGGTAGTTCAGTTCATGATCCTTGCGCTTCCGTGACTCATATGCAATGAAACAACCCTCCCGCATCAACACTGCTCCTAATCCCTCCAATGACGCATCTGTACAGACTACATAATCCCCAGTCAGATCAAGTATCAAAAGTATTGGTGCACTAGTCAACTTCTCCTTAAGATTCTGAAATGCTATCTCACACTGCTATGACCACACAAAATTTTCCCCTTTCCTCTAAAGGGAGGTGATAGGATACCCTATCCTTGAACAACCCTACACAAAACACCTGTAATAACCCGCTAGCCCCGTAAAGCTACATATCTCTACCACATTCATGGGCGTAGGCCAATCTAAGATCGATTGGATCTTTTTAGGATCCATTGAAATACCTTCCCCTGAGATTACATGACCAAGGTACTGGACCTCAGTCTTGAAGAATTCACACTTCGATAGGTTAACATAAAGCTAATTATCTCGTAAGCACTGTAATACCTACCGCAAATGTTCCTCATGCTCTTCCACTATCTTGGAGTATATCAAAATGTCATCAAGGAACATAAGGACAAATCTATCTAAGTACGTATGAAATACCTCGTTCATCAGACTCATGAACACAGAGGGTGCATTCATCAACCCGAATGGTACTACTGTGAACTCATAGTGACCATATCACGTTCGAAACGACATCTTATGGATGTCCGAGTCAAAGATACGAAGATGATGATATCTCGACTTAAGATCAATTTTTGAAAAGATTGTAGCATCCTTGATCTGATCGAATAGATCATCAATCCTAGGAAGTGGATATCAATTCCTGATAGTCACTTTATTCAACTGCCAGTAATCAATACATAACCAAAGTGAACTGTCCTTCTTCACGAAGATTACTGGTGCTCCCCATGGAGAAACATTAGGGTGAATGAAGCCCTTTGCTAACAACTCTTCAAGCTGCAAGTGAAGCTCTTTTAGCTCCTGGGTGGTCATACGATAAGGAGCTCATGAAATGGGTTTCGATCCAGGTACAAGGTCTATCTTGAAGTCTATGTCTCTCCGAGGTGGCATCCCTGGAATCTCGTCTGGAAAGACATCGGAATACTCTTGAAGAATGGGGTGACTATCGAGAGAGACTTTCTCTTCTCCATCTCTTAAATCCAAATCATCCACTGTAATAGCGAATAACTGACAACCCTGCTGCACACACCTTCTCAACTACATAGCTGAGATGACTCTCAAGGAAATCGGCCTCTGAACTCCCAGTATCTCTACCTCTCTATCAGATGCATCAATGCATCGAATCGACTTACATCGACAATCTATGATTGCACTATGCGCCTCTAACCAATCCATCCCTATGACAACATCATAAGAACCCAATGGAATCACTCAGAGGTCCATTGTAGTATGGAGAGGTCTAAAATCCAATCTACACTCTGGTACAAGGGAATGGAATGCGACTTTCACACCCAAGGCTAACTCAATCTGCCACCTATCAACTTGCCTTACTGCCCCCGGTCTACATTGTGTCACGACAAAAGAATAAATGAAAGAATATGATGCTCCAAAATCAAACAAAATGGTAACTAGCTTACCCAAAAACATACCAAATGTCTCGACAACGGTACCCTGATGCTCTGCTTGGCGGTTATCAACTGTTGTGAAAACATGATGCCCTCTGCCTGCATCACCAACTATCGGCTCATATGCCGTTGGTCCCTATGAAAATCCAGATGTGCCCCTGTTAGAACACATTCTAGCTATATGACCCTTCTGGCCACATGCAAAACATCCAGTACCTTTGCCATAGCCCTTGCCTCTAGGTGGTGCACTAGACTACTGTGCACTACTCCTGAAAGTGGACTGAGAACTCTATGTTGGCTACTTAAAGCTAAAGTGTTTCATATGCCTCCAGTTCCTATCCCCCTACCTCTGCTGGAAACCTTTACATTTCCTTTGTGATACTTGCTACTACTGACCACTCCGCGAAGGTCCCTGCTGAGCCCTGGGAGGTGCACCTCCTTGAGTCTAACCTCCTCGAGCACTAGACCCTGCTATTGAATTGCTACTGATCTGAACACCCATATGGCCTCCCAGTGCCATGGCCAAATTCTCCTTTACTAGACATGCTTTCTCCACTACTGTTTCCATGGTTTTGGGTTTGAAAAACCTCACACCTCCACTAAGACAGGAGTTCAAGCCCCTAACAAAGTGGTGCACCAACATCCCCTCATCATCTCCTATACTTGCAAACTGCTTGAGCTCATAGAAGGGTCACTCATACTGCTCAACTGTCAAAGCTAACTGATGCAAGGCATGAAACTCATCGCCTCGGCACTAATGCCAGTGGTCGGATAGGAAATGAGCTCTGAACCGCTCTATAAAAATCTCCCAAGACATTGAGTTAATATCTATATGGAGCTTTTGCTCCTCTAGCTTCCACCATGTGGATGTGAACCCTCATAGATGCATGATAGTGCACCACGCTTTGGTATTACTACCGTAAGGGTGCATAGCAAAGCACCAATCGAGGTCTATAATCCAAGTCTCAGCCTCTAACCCAGTGCCTGCTCTATCATAGAATGGTGGCCGTGCCCTGAGTAAATCTCTCATATGCGTCTCTGACTAAGATGGAACTTCCCTCTCACCAGGATTACCCTAAACCCCGACCTACCTCTAACCAAGGAGCACCAATGCCTCCTCAATGCTCTACGTGCAACCTCGATCCCTAGAGGATTCTACTGTCGGTCACTGCCCCCTGGAGCATTCTCTGATGCTTGGTGTTCCTCCTAATCTGAAATAACTGGAACATGAGGAGGAGAGTCAAGTTGACTCCCATTGCAACCGCCTACACGGCCATGTCCTCACCCTCTACCTCTTTTGCGTTTGGGAGGCATAATCCTGCACAGACACACCAAGGTATTAGGTAAGGTACACAACTTAAAACCTACACAACTAAAAGCTTAATGGGTTCATCATAATCCCAGAGTACCCAATGTTTAAATCTGGGCTCAAATACCATTTGTAACGCCCCACCACGTAACCCTAGAGGAAGTTGCAATTAACTACTCAAACACACAATTTTGTTTGTTTGTTTAAAGAGCAATTAACATGCAAGTTCACTACCCAATGCCAACAACCTCTAAGGTTACGAGACTGAGATTAATTTAAAACCCTTACACAAAACATAATTGAATCCATAACATTTGTCTACTTAAGAAATTAAGAACACATACATTCCATACATGATACATTACATCATACAATAATAGATACAATATGATTGCATATAACAATAATTTGACAAGAAGATTACATCACTCATTCCCCGAATGAGGTAGAACCAATAAGTGTAATTACAAATTATAATCTTCCACCTCGATTACAAATGAGGGGTAATAAATTACAAGAATCGATTGAAATGAATATAAGCATGAATGGAATTGGATCCCATGAGCTCTCCAACTGAAAATATCGTCAACACGAACAAGAAGAAAAACCAACCAAGTGGTATCCGAAGGCCCACCCCCCATGCTAGGAGACAATAAAAAGGATTCCTAGACAAGACCATCTACCTCTAGACACAGGCTAAAACATAACTGAACTCAATCAAATACAAATACAACACTATCACAATCGTTACAATGCTTCCAAAGTTAATTAATCAATTGCATCACCGATACAAACATACTGTTGACTTAGTAGAAGTGTCATCACAATGCTACATGGGATATCCTGGTAAGTCTTCTTAGGTCCCAACCCCCATCTCAGGATCTCCTAGAAACCTCTAATGACTCCCGACCCCTCATGCAAACCAATGCATAATCAGTTATCTCTCATAGAGACAAGATAACGATCTTGCCATTCTAGGCCTTCTCATCCCATCCTAAGTCTATACAAGGCCTTGCATCCATGAGCGAGGCACAATTATTATTATTAAGTGTTTGATACTACCTATTCTTCTAATACGTTTTTTTACATTATCACTAAATTAACTAACTCACAATGAGTTACCCTGGCACCACTTTGTGTGCCGACCCTCATTGAAATCCAGTCCTCTAAGGCAACATGTGGAACAAATCCATAACCCAAGGGTAAACTAGTGCAACTTAAGGATATTAAATCCCTATCCACAACATAAAGGCAACACAATCCTGTTCGTGATAATCGGGTAATTAACTGGATTCAACTATACGCACTACCCAAGACAATTCAAAGGATGACTATCATAATATGACAACCCCAAATATTTAAAAAACCTGTCTAGAAGACTTATTAACCCTTCTAAACAATTTCCCCCAAAACGAAAAAAGAAGAAATTTACATTTAAAAGAGTAATTTTAAACAGGAATTAAATCTACTTTTGGATTTCCTAAATCCACTTCCTTCAATAAAATACAGTAATTTATTGCTTCCATAAACTAATTTAATAATGTCACTTCCAGATAAAGAAGGGAATTTAAACTATACTTTTCAATTCATTAATTAATTTTAAATGAAAAATATTTAATTCTTCTATTAAAACATATCATTTCTTCTTTTCCCAAAATAAATCATTTTAAAAATAACCATTTCTTCTTTTTAATATAAATCATTTTAAAATCAAATAAATTCACATGGTAAAACATATTACTTAAAAATCAAATATTTATTCTATTAAAACATATCATTTTAAAATCCTCCAATTGCATTAAAACATGTCATTATTTAAATCACCAATTAAATATATATTTAAACATATAAACATAATCATTCAATTTTACATATATATATTCAATATATATATACATTATATATATATATTTTAAACTTTATTATGAAAATTTCCAAAACAAATAATATATAATAATATAAAAACATATATACATATATATATATATTTTAATATTATGAAAAAAATATAATATAAAATATAATATTTTTAATAAAAAAACAAAATTCGAAAAAAGAACTCGCGTAGGGTTTTTGGGGGCGTGTGCCACATATTTGGGGGCGACTGTGTTTAACACAATCAACCCCATAGATGTGGGCGCGACTGTGTTTACACAACCGACCCAACAAATATGTGGGCGACGATTGTGTTTACCACAATCGACCCCCATACTTGGTGGTGCGGCTGTGTTTAACACAAACGACCCACCAACTATGTGGGCACGACCATGTGTGGGGCGCGCTGGGCGCGGCTCCCTCATAGCGCCTCCTATGGGGGTGGCTATGGGGTGAGCCCCCAGCGACCCCCCCCCAGATATATTTCAACTACAAATTTTTTAATATAATTTTTTTTTTTACGTAGACCCTGCGGATTTTAAAATCTGTGAATTTTCGACAAGGTTTTTTTGCATTTTTTTTTTTACACATCCATTTCACAATGAAATACATATATACATATATATACATACATATACATATATATATATATATATATATACATATATATACATATATATATATATATATATATATATATATATATATATATATATATATATATATATATATATATACATATATATATATATATATATACATATATATACATATATACATATATATACATATATATATATACATACATATATATATATATACATATATATATATTTATAAATAGATTTATTAAATTTACTAAACCAGTTGAGCACATAATTTCAAGAAATGATCATTTACAGTCAGGTATGCAATTTTTTTCTTGAGAAAAATCATTTGAAAATAGAGGTTTAAGAATTTGATACAAGATTTCACATGGGTTTTTCTTTCAATTTAAAGAAAGTTTATTTTTTTTAAACAACATATAAAAATTGTGAATCTTTTCAAAAATGAAATTAATTTAATAAAAAAAACCTAGTTTCCAAAAGCTTGAGAGGAAGCCAAATGGTGCAATGATTCTTCCACTGATTCCAACTCCTTCCAAGCAATCCAACAAAGCTTCTCCACAAAAAAAAAAAATCCAAAACGAAAACTTGAATTCCTCCTCTTTCTCTTTTTTTTCTCCCTTAGATTTTCATGGTTAAAGCCCTTAACTCCATGAAACAAATATCTCTTTCAACCACCAACATAAATTTTTGAAAACAAAACAAAAAATATCTTCAAATTTTTTTTTGCATTCAAATTCTCCAAAAATGCAAAATAAAATATTTTTCAATTTTCAAACAAAATATCTATCAATTCTAAAAATAACTTAATTCAATTCAATTAATGTAATTAATTCAATAAAATAAATATAATCCAAAAATTAAATTATTTTACTAATTAAATTAAAATAAATTATTTAATTAAATAACATCTTCTAACATAATAAACCAGATTAATTTAATAAACAACTTAAATATTTAATTCCATTTATTTACCTTTTTTAACTTGCAATTAAATAATATCAAGGTGGAATTGAATAACATTAAAGCAACCAAACCTCACTTAACACCGACACACTATGACTAGGGTGATGACTTGACACAGAAAACCTAACTACTATCTCCCAATCAAATACTGTTGACAATTGACACGCTCAAACCTACGAAACTAAGTGGAGTCGATGTCCTGTACCTGTAAACCTGCAAACAAAGCGTATATTGAACATGCATATATATATATATATCATAATAAAACACACCGTGAAGAGGAAATCGCGGAATCGCAGGGCGCTTGCAAGTGAGTGGTGCAATTCCGTCCCCTTCACCAATACAGTGCTACAAAATTGATGAATCTAACATCAATAATCTAATCAAAGGCATAAAACAACATTAATTCAAATATCCTCTATGTTAATCTAAAGCATGTCATAATGATAACATCAAAATAAAATACCATCCCATCAAGATGTAACATCACATCGCTTTACAGTTAGCGATCAAATAGTAACCGAGTACCATAGTCAAAGTACTAACAAAAAATAAAACATAACGAAGAAGAACACTGTCCGATCAAAAGAGAAAAATGGAGGGGTGCTACACTCATTTCAAATTGCTGAATTCAGTAAGGCAAGTAATGCTAAATAATGTAGAATACCTAGATGTCTTTATGAGATATATCATCTAAATTGATTAGCCCAGATCAACTAGAGATCAGGTAGGCTATATTGAAAAACTAGTACTTTTTATGTAGCTTTAATATGATGAGTAGATGTCACTATGTACTTTGTTTTCAGGTATTTTATGAATTTATATTGAGGCTTTTTTAATAAACAACTTTACCATTATCATCGTCTACATATGGAAATCATGTAGCTTAAAGAATAATATTGGTTAATTCACATGATTTATTCTAAATCTTGTTTATTTCTGCCCTCATATTCTATATACAAAATTAGAAAGTAACATTTTATGTATAGCATATTGAGCTACTTGAGGGAATTGGATGAATGTTCTAATTTTTCATTAGCGATTTATTGATTATTAGTTTGAAAATGCCAAAACATTATATGTACTTCTTTGAATTCATTCTTTATGGTATTGAGCAAAAATGGAATATTACTCCCAGATTGGATAAGGCATTTTATTGGTTCATATTTTATAAATGAAAGGTGCATTGATAGCACACTCATTGCTTTGTAAAGTTGATCAATTTTAAAAGTATCTCATATTGTTGTATATAAAGGAATATTTATATGCATCATTATGTAGTTCTGGAGCTTTTTCCCTCTGAATCTTAAGTGATGTAAGATCAGAGGATGTTTTAGAGAGAAAAAAAGGTGATACTTTGTGTATGAATTTCAAACAGTGTTTGTGGATAGTGAAGTATAACTAGTGAGGCATTGAAAAATCTATCAGTGACATAGTAATGCCAGTGAGGCATTGTAAACAATAATTTTTATCAGATTAAGCTAGTGAGGCACTTTTACGAGTGGTTTTTCATCCCCACGAGGGTTTTTCACTCATGAAAATCTCAGTGTTATGGTTTATTTGTGGATGCACTTATGATTTTTCTATTTCCTTAATTTCCATTTCAGTATTCTAGTTTACATGTATTGTTGAGGTGATAACTCATGTGTAAGCCTACATGGCTAAATCTAATGAAGGAACCACCTTGTTTAAATATACTTGAATGATGTATGCTATTACATTTGATTATAGCGATGAAAGTGATTTGATCATTTTGGAAACTTAAGGATGTAGTTAGCATATATGTTTTTCTGGTCCTTACATTTCACTTACCAAATGTAAGGTTCGATAATTTCACTTACTAATTATAACCCATAATTGCCACAATAATTGAAATAGAACAAAAATTATTATAAAAAAGGTGTGGAATAAGAGGAATAATTAAATTACTTTCATCGCTAAATCCAAACGGAATAACATACATCAATGAATCAAAGTATATCAAAACAAGGTTGTACCTTCATTAGTTTCAGCCATGTAGGCTTACACATGAATTATCATCTCAACAATACACTTAAATTCAAATACTGTAATGTAATTAAGGAAATAAAAAGATCATAAATGTAACCACAATAGAGCCATAACACAAGAATTTTTATGAGTGGAAAACCCTCGTAGGGATGAAAAACCACTCGTAAAAGTGCCTCACTGACAGAGCCTTACTGGCTACAAAATCTCAATAGTTACAAGATGCCTCACAGGCAATGGTCATACTATCTCGTTGACATGACCATTCATTACATATTTTTGGATATCATGAATATCACACATATTGAGGAGCATATGGAAGTTCTTATACTAGTCACGTAAGTCTACAAACAACATTTTCAAGTTCACCGATGTATTATCCTTACATATGAAATTTAGGTAATGCCAAAAATATCATGAATTGCTCCCAAGTATTTTCAAATAAGATCATTCTACTTCCAATGACCTCTCAAATATCACACAAGTACATTGAAAGCCATAAGCCAATCACATAAAGCTTCATGAAAGTAATCTTAAGCCCACAAGTATGCACACATGTCTATGAAACTATAACATGAATGCTTACTTCTAAGTCATTGATTCATAGCAGTTCCAACAATAAGAGAATAATACTATAAAAGAGTTAAGAAGGTATAGCTCATGTATGTATGAGAATACATATATAAGCTAATGAATATATATGAGTATACATTCTTATGCAAATAAAAATCAAGTTCAACTAAATGAGGGATTTCCTATTTTCTCCATACATGCATGATAAACCATGATGCAAGAGAAGAATGTAATAATTAAACTTAAACTTTAATAAGGCTATTGGTAGATGGTCAGTGCTCCCCTCGAGATTCGTGACATGGACTAACCACTTCCTATGGATCCATTAAATCTAACAGTTGTATCGGGCATTAATAGATCGATCTTTTGGTGCAACAACAATTGTGGGCCAACAAGTGGTATCAGAGCCAAAGGTGCTGGGTTTGAATCCCCTCGAGTAATGCTAAGGGGGAGTTTTTTGGTAGATGGTCAGCGCTCCCCTCAGGATTTGACATGGACTAATCACCTCTCGTGGATCCATTAACTCTGATAGTTGTATCGGGCATTAATAGGTCGATCTTTTGGTGAAATGACAACTATGGGCCAACAAAGATGAGGTATGATTTAACATTCATTTATCTTGTAATAAAATCCCTAATTGATTCACATTACATAATATGTGTAGATTATTTCCAATCTACATCTATATATATATTGATCAAGTGTTATAAAATATCTCAAATTTCATATTCAAATCTTAAATTTTGTCCTTTTATATGAATCTCATAATTAGAATAGTTTTCTTCAATAGAATATATTAAATGTTATTAAGAAATTAAATATAATAACTTAATTTGATTTCTTTACTTTGTTAAATATTTATTCTTTTGGAAAGTAGTTACATTTCCAAGTTCGCTATTTGATTTCATAAGAAAATAATTCACAAACAAGAAATACTACATCTAATTTTGCATTTCACATTGATATGACTTAGTCAATCTCTATCATATACATAGAGTACTTTTCTATTGCTAATAAAGTGCTCAATACTGTAGTGCCCAAAATTTTACACTAAAATACAATTAAGGTCCAAACACAAATTTCAAATTTCGCTCACATACGCTTGCAAAAATCTCAAGGTTTTCTACCAAAGCATGTACTACATGAGAGTGCACAACTTTCAAACAATTATAAACTATAATATTTTAGTTCGATGACTAAATTGCTTAGACAATAAAGGGTGGGGGATCAAAGGGAGACATTGAGTCAACATCAATGACGCTGACTTAGATAGTTTAGCTAACTCTAGAACAATCACAAACATAATACCAGACACATGATAACCAATAGAATACATATCTATGGTAATTCCCAAGTATAATAATAAGAGAACAAATCCTAGGGGCCAGACCTAGTCCTCGGGGGCTCGTCTCAGACGGCCTTGCCTACGTATATATTTCACAGAGGCATCGTAGTTCGACACTAGACTTCAACCATCTCCCACATGGTTGGATAACAAAGGATATAATTCACTAGGTTATAAAGATATCTTAACATCAATCTCAATCATATCATCAAATCACACAACAATGATAGTGTTAAAAATTCAAGGGAGACTCTTAAACAAACATACCTCGATTATAAATCTTGAACTGACGTCAATGGAAAGTTTCCCAATTGTCACACAATAAAGGCCACTATATTAACCATACCTTAAATAATATTTAGTAAATGATGCATTTAGGGAAAGTTTTAAATACACATCTATCATATAACACCAATCAAAATATTTCACTATAGCATGAGTTACTCACGACACTTAAGACTCGATTACCTCCATAAAACATATTTTTACTTGGTTTACATATCCAAAATTTTCCTTGCTAGGACCAATGTTTACCCAATTGGTTTACTTATTCTTATTTAATTTACTTTCACAATTAATCGAATAAGATAGTACCCACCTACCAATTTCTAATTTAATGCATTCATTGCACATAAATAGACAAAATAGATAAACATACATTTGAGCCTTTCCAAAGGAACATAAGATCTGACTCAAATTGATATTATTTCAAATAATCTTCTTAAACTTATGATATGATGGTGTTCAATTTATTTAAAATAGCCCACAAGTTGTAAGGTTAATTCAAATTTATGATCATCATTATTATTATTTTTACTTTAAATACATAGTTAATTTATTTCCATCTCCATATTCTTACAAAGATTCATTTATTGCTCTAAAATATAATTTAATGATCTTCAATAATACTAATGACTTATTTCAAAGTGTTTAGCTCTACTTAAAAGAACTATACTAAGGTTGATATTTATATGCTCAATACAGATTTAACTAAATTCTTCTAAAACTGACAATTTATAAACACTTTGTGAAGAAGGATACTTCCTATTACCAAGGTATAAAAGCAAGGCCTCCAATTCACTATATAATGCATATATCACTAAAAGATAGTCTATACTAACTGCTTCAGATTTCAGAGACAATTTATGTGTTAAGCATACTACACCTATTTGGTAATCTAAACCCAACTATTAGAGTATTATCTATTTTTTTATTATTAAATTTTATAAGATACTACTGTAACAAAAGGTTTCTACCTATTTAAGATCAACAGGTTTTCCTATATATCTTCACTTAATTAAATTAAGTATCATAAGTCTTATTATCTGACGCCTTTCAAACAACCTCCTATAAGATGTTTTATTTCATTCTAAAAGAGATTTGTTGTTATCCCGTAAATGAAGGCATTGGTTATATGATTGTTTCCATATAATATTATTGTGATACTAGTGTTAGATCCTTATTTGTTTCTTCACATGGAGACATCTTGAACTGTGAAATGAATTTTACGCTTATTTGGTGGTTTAATTTTTGTTTATTTATTTATTTTTCTCTTGAGGTTATTTTCTGTGACTAGCAGCTACTGCAGAAGCTGTAAACACAATGGTTGCTAAAGCTATTTTCACCTAGAGTGAATAATGATCATCTTTATATATTGAACTTAATACATGATTCTTTTTCACAAAGCTTCTACATTGAACAAAGTATATTTTTTTAACAGTTTTATGCCATTATACTGGCTCTGGTACTTTAAAGATCAAATGTCACAAGCCAAGGAATTGTCGTGACACAAATGACTAAACTTTTAAAAGATTGTGTTGAATAAGTGACAAACAGCTTGGTTTTCCGAATGGATACATCCCCACACCTGGTTGTTACTTGATTAGGACTGAGTGGTCCAATTTATATCGATATAATTTTTTTTTTATATTATTATATATATATTTTTTTGAAACCACTTGGCTATTATAAAAATAGACAAGAATTCTACATTTGAGAGATCATCTTCCCACAAACCAAGAGAGCTTAATTGTGAACCGCTACTCACTACTTATTGAACGTGGGTCAATAAGTTTGACTGAAAAACTACACGGTTGTATCCTGATAAATACCTCCTCCTCAAACAAACTGTAGGCATACAGGCTGTAGGAACACAAGTAGCAATGTTGTAAGTCCAACGATATCCCAAATGTAAAAGCATCGCATAAAAAGCAGTAACCCAACCCTCACTACATAATCTAAGAGAATAATAGGATACATACTTTAAGGATAGTGGAATTAAAAGTCAATTGTGACTGACGGAGCAGCCAAGAAGCATCCAGCCAAGGTGAAGGCTTGGGATGCCTAAATTTTCAAGGGTATTTTAATTTAAATTGACTAGATTTTAGAATTCACACTAGCTACAAGAAATACTATTTGCACAGGCATTAATGTGCTTTTAACTTGTTCAAAAATCAAATGCTTACATAGAATGTGATCCTCATTTTAGTGAGGAGATGTAATGAGAATATATACATGGGAACATTAGTCGTCCTTTTGCAATTTTAGCAAAAATATCCAAATCCCTTTCTCTCCATGATCCGAATGGCAATTCATTTTGCAGCATAAAATATATCCACATCCTCACTGTTTGCGCCAAAATAAGAGCTTTGGAACAGTTAATGGAAATCCATCGAAGCATAAAAGAAGACAATTTTTTTTTGTTTGATATTGTTGTTGGAATGTTCTGGTAGACATGCATATAAAATGTGGAGAGATAGACAAGGCGCGTGAACTGTTGACAGAATGCCTCAAAGAACCTGTGGTCTCATAAAGTGCAATAACTGCAGGTTATGCACAAAATGGATTTGTTAAAAAGGCTATAGAAACTTCCAAGCAATTGCAGTTGGCAGGTGTGAAGCCAGGCTCAACTAACTTCCCAACATCCTCCCAGCCTGTGCCAAAATGGGAGCCATTTTTTTTTGAAACTGGGTATGGAGTTGTTTGACAGAATGTGCTGGTAGACATGTATGCAGAATTGGGTTCTATTCAAATGTGTTTCTAGGCATTCTCATAGATATGCATGATATTTATGCTCAAAGACAAAATCGTGGAGACAAAAATTCTTCACAACTTAACTAAGTAAACATGTAGTACTAAGAATAAATGTCACAACTAGAACATATAAATCTGTTGCAAATAAGATACTAGAAATAGCCATAGATTTAATTCCTCATATCTAAACCATTTGAAATCATGATAGAGACTTACCTCTAGATTTTGCACAATTAGCAACATGATGCTATTGAGCCCTTCGAGATTATTGCACAAGGTTCAAGTCGGGTATGCATCCATAGGGTCCTTGTTATGCCCCCACTTTCGAATTCCTCTGCAGGAATGTGCATATTTCTTCAGATGTTCCAATCCTTTTTTTTTTTCCTAACTGTGGAAGCGTAACCTCCTTGATCTGTCTAGCCATGCATAATAAATATCCTTAAATTTTGCATACCCTTACTTTCCCAAAGGCCATCCTTTTATTAATTGTCCTGGCTCTCGACCTCTCCAAGGGTAATCTCTAGGTGAAGCAATAATGGCAAGCTGGTGTGAAGGAGGTTTCCTATCAAAGAAACGTGACTGAGAGACTTTTGGTTGGCACATCGACCCATGCCTTTAATTCCCTATCTACCCTTCTACGCTCAGCTGCTCCTCTTCAGGCATGAATCTTTTATTATAATGTGATAGCATTTAAAGTTAAGTCTGTGGAAATATACTTTATTTTTATTTTATTATTCTATGTTTCTGTTGCTTTCAAATCATTGTGATATATAGGGGAAAACTTGGATACATTGATATTCCTGACATAATCTTCAATCATATATTTGGGCAACCTCTTCTAATGTTTGCAATAATTTTTACAACTCCACACAAGCATAGAAACCTTAAGGAATTATCCATTAACCCCAACATAAGGCTAAGTCCCTATTAAATCTGGGAAAATCTTTTTGAAATAGAGTGTCAGAACCAAGGAAAGGTGCACATTTCAGATTAATGTATCCTGGTAACACAATTTCATCATTTTCAAGATTTTTAAAATATTATAGTATAATATTGTTCATCTGGCATGATCAACTTAACATCTACTCAATTCTAGAAAACTCCACTACATCGACTAAGAATATCTAAGCCCATGTTTGAGTAACCTTTTCAATTATAACAAGGCCTAAATTTATCTTTGAATAAACTAACTTTATCTCCATATGTCTTTGATTCATCAAATGTTTTCAATGACTTAATTCGTGTTAGAGTATGATGTTCATTCCAATTGGACTTATTCATAAATGGTCTTAATAACATTAACCACATATATATGAATATGGCATATATGGGCATATAAATTTAAATCAACTATTAATTCATTATAATACACCTTGATGAAAAGGTATAACCCTTCCTTAACACTTCGAAATAAGTCATTAGTATTATTGAAGATCATTAAATTATATTTTAGAGCAATAAATGAATCTTTGTAAGAATATGGAGATGGAAATAAATTAACTATGTATTTAAAGTAAAAATGATAATAATGATGATCATAAATTTGAATTAACCTTACAACTTGTGGGCTATTTTAAATAAATTGAACACCATCATAATTTTAAGAAGATTATTTGAAATAATATCAATTTGAGTAAGATCTTATGTTCCTTTGGAAAGGCTCAAATGTATGTTTATCTATTTTGTCTATTTATGTGCAATGAATGGATTAAATTAGAAATTGGTAGGTGGGTACTATCTTATTCGATTAATTGTGAAAGTAAATTAAATAAGAATAAGTAAACCAATTGGGTAAACATTGGTCCTAGCAAGGAAAATTTTGGATATGTAAACCAAGTAAAAATATGTTTTATGGAGGTAATCGAGTCTTAAGTGTCGTGGGTAACTCATGCTATAGTGAAATATTTTGATTGGTGTTATATGATAGATGTGTATTTAAAACTTTCCCTAAATGCATCCTTTACTAAATATTATTTAAGGTATGGTTAATATAGTGGCCTTTATTGTATGACAATTGGGAAACTTTCCATTGACGCCAATTCAAGATTTATAATCGAGGTCCGTTTGTTTAAGAGTCTCCCTTGAATTGTCAACACTATCATTGTTGTGTGAGTTGATGATATGATTGAGATTGATGTTAACATATCTTTATAATCTAGTGAATTATATCCTTTGTTATCCAGCCATGTGGGAGATGGTTGAAGTCTAGTGTCGAACTACGATGCCTCTGCAAAATATATACGTAGGCAAGGCCGTCTGAGACGAGCCCCCGAGGACTGGGTCTAGCCCCTAGGATTTGTTCTCTTATTATTATACTTGGGAATTACCATAGATATGTATTCTATTGGTTATCATGTGTCTGGTATTATGTTTGTGATTGTTCTAGAGTTAGCTAAACTATCTAAGTCAGCCTCATTGATGTGGACTCAATGTTTCCCTTTGATCCCCCACCCTTTATTGTCTAAGCAATTTAGTCATCGAACTAAAATATTATAGTTTATAATTGTTTGAAAGTTGTGCACTCTCATGTAGTACATGCTTTGGTAGAAAACCTTGAGAGTTTTGCAAGCGTATGTGAGCGAAATTTGAAATTTGTGTTTTACCTTAATTGTATTTTAGTGTAAAATTTTGGGCACTACAAATACTTTATTGGTAATTTAATTGATGCATTCTAAAGAAATAATAGATTTGCGTATACTTGAACAAAGATCTTTCAATCAACAATGAATATATTTATATATTTATATGTACACTTATTCATTTACATATTTATATAGATATTTAGAAATAAATCTAACTATTACTAAAATATGTGAATTTAAATAAATTTTGATATTGATTCCTTTCGAAATTTAAACTTACTTTCACTCATAATGTATTTGAGTTCGTTTTTTATATATATTGAAATAGATTTACAAAAATTACAATTTCAATTGAAATAACTTACATTATGTCCTATTTTATGAAACGATATATATATATATATATATATATATATATATATATATATATATATATATATATAGATGAATATGTGGGTGTATATATATACCTATTCAGGAAATCACATTTACAACAAAGTAATATACACAACTACAACCATTTAATTCCCAAGAAGATCCATATAAATATATACACAACTATATTTGTAATTTATCATTAAACTTTCCAGTATCAACATGATTTGTAAACAACAAAATATACATAAGAAATAATTTATATTCTGTCTTATTTTACGGAAGGATATATATAGATGAGTATGTGGGTATATATATATATGTATTTTTAGGAGGAGTCTTGTGATAAGAGAATATTGAGTCAACTAAAAATGTTCATTAGATGTTACATGTAGAAAGTAAAACCTCATCACTTGCATAAGAGGATTTTTTTGTAGAGAAATCACATTGTTTATTTTTGGTTTTGGATTCCTTCTTTAGCTGTCCCCTCTTTCCATAGTTCCAACATTCAACTCTCTTATTCTTTCCAAGAGTCTTAGACCTTACCTTTTATTTTTTTAGGATCCTTCTAATCTCCTTTTGGCACTCTTTCTTTTTATCTACCACTAACATTAAGAGCATCTACCAAGCTATCTATACCTTTCTTGTTTATTTTCTATGATTACAAATTTGTGGCAAGGGTATCAAAATTTGGATATTTGAGGTTAACACTAATAAGAAGAATAAAATTATCCCATGACTAAAGCAAAGGTCAAAGAAGCATTATGATTTTTTCTTCCTTAATATTAACATTAATTGAGGTTAATTGACTCAAAATTAAATTATAAGTATTTAAATTATCAACAATATATCCACCTTCATCTAAAGAGAAAATACTTTTTATTTCAAATAATTTTGTTTACTAGACTCATTTCACCCAGTTATTTCTATAAATCATATGTATATTTTCTTTAGAGAAATTTAGTATGATATAATTTGGAATACATAACCAAATTGTACCATGTTCCTCTTTATCTATCTTCTCCCATTCATATTAATTGATTGTATCAATTTTTTTCTTTTAATGTGGCCAACCATTGATCTCTTTCTTCAAGATAATCTATTCTCAACTTCCACAACTCATAATTTGTTTGTTAAATTTTTTAATGTTCATATGAGATGTAGATTCAACTATAGTTTAAAGACACACAAATATGCAAAACCAATTTCCCATAGTAGCACAAAAAACTTCACACTTCCACCCAATAAACAAAGATTTCTAGGCTCTTATACCAAATATTAGAAATGAAGGAAACCACTAAAATACATAAATCTAAAATATTGCTGCAAACCCAAAGTTAAACTATATATTATCAATAGAGATTTAAACTAATATGAATTGAAAAAAATTTGATAATACTTAAGAGACAGACACATATCACATAGATTTACATGGAGAAAATCCTTTCAAGTCAAAAAATACACTAGAAAAGAAGACAAATTTATATTATCTACAAAGAGATTACAATATATTCAACTTATTTCAATCATACATCCAATCCGATAAATATATGTACTTGTAAAACTTCTAATTATATCTCCATATCGGTCCCTCAATAAATAGACTCATGGAGGTCCAAAATAACACCATAAAGAATCACCATGGGTCAACACAAGGTTTTAAAATATCATGGTAAAAATGCATATGACCCTTACATGCTAAAAATAATATCTTACATGACTTACATAATCCCATTGATATAAGCATGCCATACAATCCCTATAAATTAGGGAATTCTCTTACAATTTTTCCATAATTGAATAAAAACAATCTTGCAAATTTAGGCATGTCATACAATCCTTATAAAATAGGAGATATTATTACAAGTCATAGACTAATAATACTAATGCAAAGATTTTCTTAGATTGTCATATCTCCCCAAAAATTAACTAACCATGATTTGACGTTGTTACCTCATAAATATACTAATTAAATAATTTTCTACTATCAATGAGATTTGTTGAAATAATGGATGCACAATGTCCCTGTGAAGCTACAACCTTCAAGAGGACCTTTTCCAAGAAGAAGTTCACCTACACAGAAAGTGTTGCAACTTAGGCATGCAAATAGAGATTATCTGATTGATCTAGAATATGATTACAAATGCATATATGCCTTTATTAAATAGGAAATAATGAGATAAAAGATGCATTATGATGTTTCCATGTATCTTGATCAAACATCATGTGACATTATGTAAACCGCAACTAACTACCTAGGGAATGATGAAATGATTGAGATAAGTTCTAGATGATATTCTAGAAGGAATCTTATCTCCTAGATACATGGAAAGGGGGATGACCCCATTATTAATGATTTTCATAATGATGCAACCTAAGACTTAATTAATTAAATAAAATACCTAAGTTAAACTTATGCTAGTGTAATTAAATAATTAATTACACCAACAACCCCTCATAAGTGCAACTTAGGGAGGAAATGAAAAAATAATGATTATGCAATGAATGATGGGTCCCAACTACATGATGGCCATTTTAGGTACCCATTTATAAATGATATGAAATGCAACTAATCTCCCACAAACAAAGAAAAGGGGAAAACCCACTGGGAAGAAAACCCATCTCCAAAAAGGAGATGAAATGTAGAAAAGTGAGGAAGGATGGAGGACTCCATAATACCCCCAAGTACACCATATGTCACATAGATATAATAAAATCAATAGCCCCCCATAGTAAGGAAATAGAGAGACTATATAGCCCCCCCAGAACATGAGATCACGTACAAAAATGGTAAGTGTCTATAGACAAAACATGATCCAATGTCAACAAACAACTTGTATCCCTTTCAAAAGAAACAAAACCAATTGAAAATGTAGGGAAGCTTCCCATTCTAGATAGGAATTGAAGGAAGGAAGAATGAATATGGATGATGATGTATCCAAAAAATTCTCACGTGTCTCCTTGCCCATGGAGGATGAATATGCCACAATCAAAAGAGGTACATGCCCAATCAATGTAGAAGGTGACAAACCAAGACTATACAAAAACTGATGCTGAACACGATCCAAAGACTGTAATGCAATGATCCTTCCATTGAAGGAATAGATGGAGACTAGATTGCCCCCTTGAATGAAGTGTCCTCAATAGAATTGAAAGAAGTCTGAAGCAACAAAGGTGTCAAAACCACATGTATCCTACTAGGAAGAAGCAAATCCAATGGTAGATGGTGAAGAAACTCCAACTCCTAAATGGAATGGGAGGGAAGAAGATTGATATATGAAATCTCTGACGAGAAAACAAGTATCTCCAAGGTTGTCTCTAGATCCCCAATCAAGGTCAAGACAAAGGAATGTGGAGACTCAAGAAAACTCTCCAAAGTAGGATCTGAATAGAGGAGTCATATCCCCTCAAGAATGTCCTCCAAACTTGTAGAAATAGCCAAGTTTGGAATCCTTGAAACAAATCCATCCTGTGATACCAAGTTTGGAAAAATGAATGTGTCCTAATGAATAGAAATGATGGAAGCCTCAATCAATGACTCTGGACAAGGAATCATTGAATGTGAAGGTATATCAACTATCTCTGATGGAGAAGGGACATATGAAGAAACCTTGTTAGCCTCTTCAAAAGATTCAAGGCATTCCAAACAAACAACCTCCTACACAACAATATCATCATGGGGTACCTGATCTAAAGAATGAAGAGGCAAATGACATTTTGAAAGATGATCATCAAGGAATGGTGGAGTATCTTAATCTCCATATAGCTCCCAAATCTTAATCCAAAGAATGTGAGGATAGTTACAATGATCAATAGCTTTCAAAACATCATCAACAACATGCATTGCAATAACCCTTAGAACATCATACCTTCAACAATTCCAATCAAATTTTTGGATACAATCATTAGGAGGGGGAACCCAACCATACAAATATGGAAATAAATGAAGGGATTAAAGATGGTTGATGATGCAATCTCTCCATTGCTGATAGTTTCCCTTTCCAACATTAGCAGTGAAGGATGACTTGAAAAACCCATAAAAAATTATGACAAATCTTCAATAGTACAAAGATATTGACCTTCAATAGTAAATATAAACTTCCAAAGATGATATGCAACTGAAAAGATGCCTCCCAAATCAAGAAATTATTCTTCAATCTTCAAGATGTCCAAGGAATCAAGAAAATGCACCAAATTAAAAAATTCCAATAAAAGGTACCTGGAGCTAAAACTGAAAGAAGTGACTGGATTGATGAAAAAAGCTCTAAAATATCTTTCGAATGCCATTGGAATCACCAAATTTTGATAATTTGATGAGAAGATATTAGATTTTGAGTCCAAAATGGAGGGTTGACTTCAGTTGACTTGAAATTTTCTTGGAAAAAAATTCTAAAAAATAGGGTGCACCATTGAAAAGTGCATTGTATCCTCTTTCCATCGGTATCTCATTTGTGAATGTTTGATAAAGTGGCACAAAGATATTGCCCTAAAAAAGAACTACTCTATTAAGGCTTGCACACTAATTAAGTGCAAGGAAATAAGCACCCCGAGCTTAAAGAATATTAGCCCCCGATTGTTGATATGACCAAGGGGCTATCTACAGTTTTAAAAAAACATGCCACTGATGGTGGCAGCGGAGCAAAGACCTTGGCCGGGCGAGAAATTATGCTTGGTGACATTGCTAGGAACAAGCAAAGCCCTGGTCATTGATAGAACTGAGAGCGGGGCTTAGGGCTATCAATGGTGCTTGGTCTATGATGTGACCACAATCTTTGACACTGGTGGCTTTGAAATATCAACGGTAAAGCTGAGTGCATAGGCCGATAGGGGGGTGATCACCGATTAGGGATAAATCAGACATCAGTGAATGCGTGTGGGCCCGACGTGACAGTGATGGTGGGTGTGATGTGACGATGATGACGGGGATGGGTCCCCAAGTGGTTGACCAACGACCAAATCTTTTTTCTGAAGATTTTTAATGTAAAAGTTGACCAAAAATATATATATATATATTTTGAATATTACTAAAAAAGAAATTGAAAAAAAAGTGAATGTTGTTAATATTATATATAATCTACAAAAAATAACCCAATGCACAATGACGATGGAGAATATCAAGCCGAAAAAGACTATAGCCCATGGGAAAAAATTAAACCCTTATATGTCGATAGTGGATTTAATTGTAGGTTGCTCCAAATTTTTTAATTTTCTACTAAACTTTAAAAAAAATAGCCTGAATTTTTAAATAAAAAAGGCCTGTTGATTTAAATTTCTTTTTCCATGGAGGACAACTATAGGGAATGATTTTTACAGTAGATTGTATGGATAGTACAAAAAATTTGCAAACCCTAGATAATACCTCTAATGGCGCCTGATGATATGTCTTTGATTTTGACGAATAGGTACGTGATCTATAGGTTTTGAGGCCTTCTAAGCACAATGATGAGGTTGGAGAGAGCCTTATTTGCACTAGAAATAAGCTTGGTCCCCAGGTAGAACCAACTAGCCTGCAAAGCAAAACCTTCAAGCCTGCAAAATGTCACTAGCTCAACTTCCTTGATCCTAAGATGCACATTTAATGGAATGGATCTGATACCATGTTGAAATATTGGATGCACAATGTCCCTGTGAAGCTACAGCCTTCAAGAGGACCTTTGCTAAGAAGAAATTCACCCACACAAAAAGTGTTGCAACTTAGGCATGCAAATAGATATTATCTGATTTATCTATAATATGATTACAAATGTACATATGTCCTGATTAAATAGGCAAGAGTGAGATACACGATGCATTATGATGTTTCCATGTGTCTTGATAAAACATCATGTGACAACATGTAAACCCTAACTAACTACCTAGGGAATGATGAACTGATTGAGATAAGTTCTAGATGATATTCTAGAAGGAATCTTATCTCCTAAATACACGAAAAATGGGGATGACCCCATTATTAATGATTTTACTAATGATGCAACCTAGGACTTAATTAAATAAAAGACCTAAGTTAAACTTATGCTAGTGTAATTAAATAATTAATTACACCAACAAGATTCACATCCCTTATGAGTGCATAAACAAAAAGACATGGAATAATTAAATATATAGGATTTATTATGTGGATGTTACCTTAATCCTAAAACTAGGTCCATTACACCTTGCTCCAACAATTTTTTGATCTCTTCTTTGAATTTTTATGCTTTCATAAACCTTTACCTATATAACCCCAGGTTCAATAAATGACACTTTGCTAACAATTGGATCTCATGTTCTATAGTTATCGTTAGAGGAAACCCCTTGGGTTTTATGAATAATTATAATTTTTTCTCATCAAATCAATCATACCTTGTTATTATTGATGAGTATAACATCCATGCAACCCTTTCATATTAGCTCCTTTTTTCTTTCCTTCATCTCTCAAAATTATCAAAGAAAACTTGCCATTAGCATTGATCAATTACATAGATTTTGTTACCAACCATGGTGATCTAGGTATTATTAGTTGTATTCAAGGTGAACATATTCAATTTAAGATCAATCCATATATTAGGCTTATTATAATATGCAACATCCTTGATATACAAATATGGGCTACCTAAACATCACTCCACATAAATACACAAAACCACATCTACCAATACTTCATCCTTATAGTTAAAACCTATAGAGAACTTAACCTCAAACCACTTATTTACCATGAGTTCCATGTTGTATTTCAACCAAACCAAACTATATGATGTGGTTGATCTATTACTTATAGATACAATTTAGTCACTAAATTTTAGGATATTAAATTAGGTTGAGAAAAAGTGTCAAAGAGAGACCCTAACTTGTTGTCATTACAAAAAAATTTAATATGGAAGAATTTCATCATGATCTATTCTTACTTTTACTTCTATCTTTCACCTACTAGACACATATTCTTGTGCTTGAAACACAAGATTATTTTTCCTAAATAAAAAATATCCTCAAATCTATTTCCCTTTGTTCATCACATTATTGTTAGCATACTTATTTTTCTATTTTCTCAAAGACAATTTTAAATCTAGATGAAGTCTCTAGTATTTCTCTTCCATGTACTCCTCTTTCCCACAATGGGAACAATGAGCTTTGTATTTATTCTCCCCTTTGTCCTTTTGTAATATTTTAGGGATATTTTTCTTTGTTTTTCCCTTATATTTCTCCCTATGCTTCTAACCTCCTTACTGCTATCCCTTTTATACATTTTTATTCCTAAAATAAGACACCTTTTAAAAAAAAAAATCTAAATCCACATTGGGATTGAGAACATGCCTCTATCAACATCTAGAGGCTTTTCCATGGGAAACAACATCTTTATCTTCTAATTATCCAAACAATCCACCTACATGATCCATTAGCACATCTTTCTCATGAAATATCTACCCAAGTAAACTTCTATCTTTTGAAACTCACTGGTATACTCTTACACACTATATCTTTAATGCCACTAGAAGTGGTGTCCTTGAATAGCTTTTATCTTCATAATAAATGAGATAAAACCACTTTTTAATATTTCTTGAAGCCTTTTGACTATGAAATGAGAGTGAATTTTTGATATTCAAGGGTTAATCAATAAATCATACCATGTGAGAGTATGGATTGATAAATTTATCTTGGAAAATAAAATCTATTGGTGAAGAGTAAGCTTATGAAGGATATAATACACCTCCATTTGGGATATCCACTGAGAAAAAATATTGATTTTAATATCTCTATCATATGACTATAAGTGAATCTTATATTTATCCTTAAATACACACCATATGGATGACTTCTTGTTTTGGTTTAGTTCTCACTAGGTCATCTTCTTCCTCGTGCTTAAGCATTCCCATTTTTCATCCAAGGTTTGCATTAATATTTATATCCAATCTATTTTCCCCACTAAATTGGAGATCCTAGACACATCATATTCAAGTATTCTAAAATGGATATCACCTACCTCTTCCTATCTATTCATTACTATTATAAAAATATTTTTCTACATTATTCTAGTTTTAAGTTTGCAAACAACTAGGTGATCATTACTGCTTTTGTAATTCCCTAAGACACATCTAGGACATATCCAAATTTTTTTTTGAAATAACAACACCAATGACCAAGATATGATAAAATGTGACAATACACAACGATGTTCCCACAAGTGTCATGTGAAACACAACAACAAAAGGACACTAAAAACATGAATGAACTCACCATTTATATAAGCAAGGTGACACCAAAAAAAGAATTACCAATTATGGGATGAAACCACCATGATGATCCTATGAGAGGGGGAACAAATAGATGACAATAGGGTACCAACCAATGATAATTATCTCTCATGAACATAAAAAAAGGTAGGATGAGGGAATCATAAACCTTGAATCACCACCAAATCATTCTTATGAACTCTAGACACACCAAGGAAACCCACACAAATTGCGGAATGAATATGAGGTAACACATCTCAACTAAATAATACAACCATTATTTTATGGAATGAGAAGTAGGATGAGTTTAAATACCACCTCCAATCCATTAAAAAATAAATTGAAAAAACCTTAAAACAAGGTAGAACCTTCACAAGACCTTACCTCACTAGGAGGTACAAGCCCTCCACCAATTAGAATAATGATGAGTCACTTTCGAGTAATGAAACACTTCCTAATGTAAAAGGTTCTATAAATATCAAGCTATGACACTTTTGAATAAAGAGACAACATAAGAAGAACCAAAAAGCTAAAAGGATAACTTTTTTACACAATTTTTCCCCACGAAAAAATTGGAAGAACTCCTTGTTTAATGAAATAAGGGACAACAATGCACCAAATGACTAAAATTCCTGAAAAAGGGTATTAAAAAACTTGGAGGAGAATAATTCCTATGAAGGACACTAGTGTTCCACTACATACATGTCCCAAATGTTCCCTATCATCTTGTAACTATGTAGGTGTCCTAAAAAATGCATTGAAGTCTTGAATTTGTATAGTAGTCCTATTTTTTTTGCTATGATATTGACCAAACATTATAGTCTTTCCTAGAGACTAAAAACATGATCATTTATAGGCCTCATACCCAAGTAAATCACTAAATACAAAAAACAATATTACAACACAAATAGACTCCCAAAATGGTAAAAAAAACTAGGAGACTAGGAGGGAAAACCTCATTCCATCTACAACACACTAGCTAGAAAATGAGATGCTCCTCATAGGATGAGATGCCTACAACACACTTACAAATGAGTTGGAGGACATGAGAGACAAATTAAAATTTTCTCAAAAAACTCCACTTATCCTTAAACCAAGAGGAGAGCCAAAATGACTCCACCACATGGTAGGTTCTCACCAACACAACACCCCAAACTTGGGAGACCAACCGTGCAAGATCCAAAGCCAATTTGAATTTTTTTTAACATTATTTATTTTAATCATAAATCCAAAATTTTCTGTAAGTTAATTTTACCAATGTAACTAGAATGATAAATTTCATAAGGAATGATAACAACATTTAACACCAACATTGAGAAAATGTATGTAATTAAAGATATATCCTTCACCATTTATATAGGATGTTTACATTCCATACAATAGGAGGTTCTATAATTAAATATTATAATTAAAAAATATGACTCAAGATCTTAAATTATACATTTACTTCAATTTACAAAAATGAGAAACTAAAGGTAAGGGTAGAGAAATTCCACTTGCATGTTAACCAAAGATCCTTCAAATGAAGCCTCCAATAACTATCATGCCCAAATTTTTTTCACCTAAACAATACACAACTACATTTTTTTTGAATAACCACATGTAAACACTGATAGACATCAAACATACAAGAAAAATAGCCACACACCAAAGAGAATATGAATACTAAATACCTTCTAATCACAACAATTGATAACACTTATATCAGTATCATAGCTATCTTTAGTCTTATCACCCCATTCTCCCATTTATATCTGGTAACATTACTAACATTGACACTACTAATTTCTTGATAAGTAATAATTATAATAATCTTACCTTTAACACTCATTACTAATATTTATTTCTCATTACCCTCCTCATAAGTACCAAGTTAAATATTAATGATGAAAGAGGGATACTCTCCCTTTCAAATCTAAAATCAAACACACATACAAAACTATGCAATAAGGCTGCAAATAAACATTAACAACAAAATATGGAAGAGAAATATGCAACATATATTGATTACAAAATCTGAAAATGAACTATGTAATCATGGAGCTCATATGCTCCCATACATCATGGGATTTACACATACAAAAATATGCAATTGAAAATTCTAGCTTCATTCTAGCAACATCTAGGTATGTAAAAATCTTCTTCTCCAAAGCCCCCCTTCACCAAATTGCAACAATCAATATATAGAACTTGTGTGAGAAGAAACCACTATTGGTTTCTCAAAACAACCTCCACTAAACCACCAGGAAAACCCGTCACTTTTCGCCTATCAATTCTCTATCATTCGTCAAAATTTTCTAAAATGATTTTTGGGCTTGGTATGCCTCATTTCCAGATTTCTAGATCATTTTGAAATTCTTAATTTTGTTACCATATGAGAAAGTTATGGCCATTTTATTGATATTGCGTCTCACAATTACGACCTAGATAATCTTTTCTCTTTCCCAAAAATAATAATATGCTAGTCAAACCTTCAGAATGCTCATTACACCTTATTCACACAGATTTCCTCTTCTTGGTATGTGCATTCAATGTGAGATTCAAATTTTTCTTCCCACTCTCCAACCCAATATTTCCACTCTCCCTCAACACCTTGCATTCCCAACTTGCAACAAAATACAAATTCAAATTTCAAAGTGGAGTTGCAGAGAATTTTAAATGACCACTCCAAGCTTGGGTGTTATATTTTCCTTTTTATAAAATTAACATCTCTTAATACAATTTAAAAAAAAATGAATCAATTAATAATTTGATCTTTCCACAACCCATCACCAAATTTTGTGATGCTAGAAGAGTTAAAAATTTCAACAATTTGCACTTGCAGCCAAAAATAAAAATAAAACACAAGCATAAAATTTTAAAATATTTTTGGTTGTGTAGGATTGCTTGGTACCCTAGAATGATCCTGCATCAAACACCTGGAGTAAAAAGTTTGTGAGCATAGGTTCACAAAAGTGGAGTTGAATGGTAGAATCATTCTTTCAGATTGCAAGCAATCTGCAGGGAACTCCATCACTATCCAAAGTGCACATGAAGTATTTTCTTCTTCCTCTTCTTCCAACATCTTGCTGGAACTAGCTTCACTCTCTAAAAACTCTACCTACCATTCTTCTCTTCTTCCATGGGCCTTGACCCACCAAAATCTGACCACCTCCACCAAATTCCCTCATCATGCATATCAACACCTGCAACATACTCACACAAATCTGCCCCTACAACTTCAACATATAAATTTGCAACCCTTGAATGCCAATCTATTACTATAAATTATTTCATATCTACTACTTTTCTCTTCTCTCCACAACATCCAAATCAATTTATTCATCACATAATATAGAAAAATCAAAATTTACCTCTTCATCAATTTGATGCTCCATATCCACCAACAAGTCCTCATTATTCTCTTTCTCTATTATAAAAAATTTCTCCATTTCTACATTCCTATCTTCATTAAAGAAAATATTAAAATTTGATTTTATCTCACCTTCTACTACAACCTTTGCCTGAATTGAGATTAACTCATCCCACTCTCTTTCAATTGATGCCATTCACATCAATAAATCATCCTCTTCAGTTTCTTCTATGTCCTTCAAAGCACACTCTTATGCTACAACTTCATTATAATCACATCCATCTTCATAAAAATATTTATCAAAAATAAATTTTACCTCAGTATGCTCCACTGCTACAACTTTTGCTTCCCCTACAGTAAGTTGATCCCATTATCTTTCAATCTAAATAATTAAATCATCCTTCTCAACTTCATAGGTGTTCCCTAAAGAACTCTCTTCTACCGTTGCAATATCTGTAGTCTCATCCTGCATGTCTCGTAATCTTTGTAGTCTTTTCTAAACTGCTTCCTTTGCTAATTTGTTTACAAAAATCTCTTCCAATATTTACCAATATTATTGTAAACTACCTCCTTCAACGATCTGTTTACAATCATGGGAACCTCAGTTCCTCAAATCATCTGAAAATATCTTCTTACTAATTGCACATTCATCTGCAAGAAATACACACATTCTCCACCCTCAAATCCTGGTGCAAACTGCCTCACGTTCGACGATCTACCTGCACACTTAGGAACTCCTGCTTTGATACCGTTGGTGAAAGAGGGATGCCCTCCCTTTAAAATTTAAAATCAAACACACATACAACACCATGCAAGAAGGCTGCAAATAAACATTAACAACAAAATATGGAAGAGAAATTTGCAACAATATTGATTTAAAAATCTGAAAATGAATTACATAATCATGGAGCTCATATGCTCCCATACATCATGGGATTTACACACAAAAAAATATGCAACTTAACATTCTAGCCTCATTCTAGTAGTATCTGAGTATATAAAACCATTCTTCTCCAAAGCCCCCCTTCACCAAATTGCAAGCATCAATATATAGAAATTGTGTGAGAAGAAACCACTATTGGTTTCTCAAAACAACCTCCACTAAACCACCAGAAAAACCCGTCACTTTCTGCCTATCAATGCTCTGTCATTCATTAGAATTTTTAAAAATTATTTTTGGACTTGGTGTCCCTTGTTTCCAACTTTTTAGATCATTTTGAAATTCTTAATTTTTTTACCATATGAGAAAGTTATGACCGTTTTACTGAGACTGGGTCTCATAATTATGACCTAGACAATCTTTCCTTTTTTTCCAAAAATAATATTATACCAGTCAACCCTCTAGAATGTTCATTACACCATCTTGGCATGGATTTCCTCTTCTTGGCATATGCATTCAATGTGAAATTCAAATTTTACTTTCCACTCTCCAACCCACTATTTCCACTCTCCTTCAACACCTTGCATTCCAAACTTGCAACAAAATACAAATTCAAATTTCAAAGTGGAGTTGTAGAGCATTTTAAATGCCCACTCCAAGCTTGGGTGTGATATTTTTTTTTAATAAAATTAACATCTCTTAAAACCATTTTTGTAAAAATGAATCAATTAATAATTTGATCTTTCCACAATCCATCACCAAATTCTATTATGCTGGAAGAGTTGAAAATTTCAACAATTTGCACCCACAACCAAAAATCAAAATAAAATACAAGCATCAAATTTTAAAATATTTTTGGTTGTGTAGGATTGCTTAGTACCCCATGAGGATGCTCCTGCATCAGACACCCGAGGTAAAAAGTTTGTGAGCATAGAATCACAAAAGTGGAGTTGAATGGTAGAACCATTCTTTCAGATTGCAAGCAATCTACAACTAACTTCATCACTATCCAAAGTGCACATGAAGTATTTTATTCTTCCTCTTCTTCTGACATATTGATGGAACTAGCTTTGCTCTCCTCCAACAACTCTGCCTACCATTCTTCTCTTCTTCCATGGGTCTTGACCCACCAAAATCCGACCACCTCCACCAAACTCCCTCATCATACATATCAACACTTGCAACATACTCACACAAATCTGCCCCTACAACTTCTACATATAAATTTGCAACCCCTGAATGCTAATCTATTACTATAAATTCTTTCATATCTACTAAATTTTCTCTTCTCTCCATAAAATCCAAAACATCCAAATCAATTTCTTCATCACATAATATAGAAAACTCAAAATTTACCTCTTCATTGATGTGATGCTCTATGTCCACCAACAAGTCCTCATTATTCTCTTTCTCTGTTGCAACAAATTTCTCCATTTCTACATTCCTATCTTCATCAAAGAAAATATTAAAATATGATTTTACCTCACCTTCTACTGCAACATTTGCCTGTCTTAAGATTAACTCATCCCACTCTCTTTCAATTTCTGCCATTCACATCAATAAATCATCCCTGTCACTTTCTTCTATGTCCTTCAAAGGACACTCTTTTGCTACAACTTCATTATAATCACATTCATCTTCATAAAAATATTTATCAAAAATAAATTTTACCTTAGTATGCTCCACTGCTACAAATTTTGTTTCCCTTGCAATAAGTTGATCCCAGTAAATCATCCTTCTCAACTTCATAGGTGTTCCTGAAAGAACTCTCTTCTACCATTGCAATATCTGTATTCTCATCCTGCATGTCTCATAATCTCTATAGTCTCTTCTAAACTGCCTCCTTTGCGAATCTATTTACAAAACTCTCTTCCAATATTTACCAATATTATTGTAAACGTCCTCCTTTGGCAGTCTATATAAAATCATGGGAACCCCAGTTCCTCAAATCCTTTGAAAATTTCTTCTTACTACTTGCACATTCATCTGCAAGCAGTATCCACACATTCTCCACCCTTAGATCCTAGTGCAAACTACCTCACGTTCAATGCTCTACCTCCACACTCATGAACTCCTACTCTAATACCATTGATGAAAGAGGGATACTCTCCCTTTCAAATCTATAATAAAACATACATACAACACTATGCAAGAAGGCTGCAAATAAACATTAACAACAAAATATGGAAGAGAAATCTGCAAGATATATTGATTTCAAAATCTAAAAATGAATTACATAATCGTGGAGCTCATATGCTCCCATACTTCATGGGATTTACACATACAAAAATATGAAACTTGAAATTATAGCTTTATTCTAGTAGCATTTGGGTATGTAAAACTCTTCTTCTCCAAAGCCCCCTTCCTACCTATTAATACTATGTCATTCATCAAAATTTTCTAAATTTATTTTTGGGCTTGGTGTGCCTCGTTTCTAACTTTTCAGATCATTTTGAAATTTTTATTTTCATTACCGTATGAGAAAGTTATGGTTGTTTTACTGATACTGGGTCTCACAACTACGACCCAAACATAATAATATGCCAGTCAAACCTCTAGAATTCTCATTACTCCTTCTTAGCTTGGATTTCCTCTTCTTGGCATGTGCATTCAATGTAAAATTAAATTTTTTCTTCCCACTCTCCAACCCACTATTTCCACTCTCCCTCAACACCCTGCATTCCCAACTTGCAACAAAAGACAAATTCAAATTTCAAAGTGGAGTTGCAGAGCATATTAAATTCCCACTCGAAGCTTGGGTGTGAAGATTTTCCTTTTTGGAAAATTAACATCTCTTAAAACATTTTTTTTAAAATGAAACAATTATTATTTTATCTTTACATAATCCATCACCAAATTTTGTTATGTTGGAAGAGTTGAAAATTTCAACAATTTGCACCTATATCCAAAAATCAAAATAAAACACAAGCATAAAATTTTAAAATATTTTTGGTTGTGCAGGATTTCTTGGTACCCTAGGATTCTTTTGCATCAATTAATGACATCCACATATCTATATTCAATCTAGATTCTTGCATCGTGTGAATGCAATTCCATGGTGGGGTAGGATGTCTTGGCTTGGAGTAACATTGATTTATCTGGTAAGTTTTGTGTTTCAACAGGTTATAGAGAGTTGGTTAGGCAGACGTTTGGGGACACTAAGGTTCCCTGGTGGAAGCACATGTGGAACAAATTTTCTTGGCCCAAGTGCAATTTTTTATGTGGCTAGTGGTCCAGAATCGGTGTCTTACTTGGGATAACTTATGCAAGAGAGGGTTCCAGGGTCCCTCGATGTGTGTTTTATGTTGTAATAGTGAGGAGAGTGTCTCTCATCTCTTCTTCCAATGTTCCTTCTCTAGGAAGATTTGGCAGGCCTTTGGTGGGGTGTGTGGAACTAGGCTTGCTGGCATGTCTCTTCTTTAGCTAAGTTTTTCTCTCGGTGGGGGAAGGCCCCTGTTAAGACTTCTTTTCTTCAAGTTACTTGGGCTCTTGGACTAACCTTTATTATCAAGCATATCTGGCTAGCGAGGAATCAAATGATTTTTCAAGATGTGAAGTTGGTTGTCCAACATTTGTGGTGGAAAATTCTTCATTATTTGGGAGAAACTATTTTGGCTAAGTGTACTTGGCCGAGGGTGTGGATCTAAGAGATGTCACCTGCTGCACTTGTCTCAACCTTCCTCTTTAGAGGGGTGCTACTTAGGGTGCTGGCCAGATCATGAGAAATAGATGTTGACATCCTCTTCGAAAGATAAATAGGGAGGGGCATTGGTGTCCTCCTCCTCAAGGTGTGTTGAAAATCACAACTGATGGTTCTTCTTGGGGAAATCTTGGTATTGCTGGTATTGGGGGTGTTGAGCAGAATAGTTCTAGGACCGTTGAGTTTATCTTTTCTGTTTATAAGATTTGGTATACTAACAATGTGATGGAGTCTCTTGCCATTTTATATGTTGTGGAGTGTGGTTTTTCTCTTGGACAAAGACAACTCATTTGTGAATCTGATTCCCAGGTGGTGATGACTTTGCTAAAGAGGCAATAGTTAGAGGATGTCAGTTGGCATTTGGTTGTAATTATAAAACAAATTCTTAATCTGTGTTTTTCCTTGGAATCTATTACTTTCTATCACATTCCTAGAGAATGGAATGGGGTTGTGGATTGCTTGGCCAAATGGGCTTCTGGTCATTTGCAAAATTGAAACATTATGGAAAGGGGTCAATTACCCCCAGATTTGTCACAAAAATTGGACCACTTAGTGGAGATTGATAGGGGCATGTAATGCCCTTTCTTTGTACTGCTTTATTTTGGTTTGTATAATTTTTTACCCCTCTTTTAGTTTATATAATCCTACCCTTCATATATAACTCTAAACTTACTTAACATCATGATTCATATCAACATATAAATCTACTATTATTGCTACTTAGCCAACTATAGATTTCACCACTAACTAACAATACAATATTAGTATTACCCATAAAGTTAGTTGCTAATATTCATATCACATAAATTCCTAACTAATGAATATATTATTGTGATTGGAAATCATAATAATAACATCATCATTTGATATGGTTCTCATTACTCTTTTTTACATCTCCTTAATCAATAGCACTAAAAATCATGCTAATCAAGAAATAAGAATTCTATATAGATATATTATCCATAAAATAAGGCAAATAAAGAAACACCATATTCAAATGTAGCCATTACTTAAGGAATTTTTTTCAAATCTTTAGAAATATTTCATGACAACAAGTTTGGTGATCTTAATCCTAAAAGATGTAATTTATACTTAATTATTTCTCTATCCCATTAAATTAGAATATAAAATCATTTTATGCATCTAAGTCATTAGTGACGGACAATCCAAGATTCAAATAGACCTAAGATTGGATTCAATTTCTTCCTACATTATTAAAAGCTGAATTGGACTTTTATAATCCACTAATAAGATCAAATACTAGAGATGTGTCGAAGGTGGGGAATCCCTTTCAATTTAACTTACCCTTCCAAGTTACCTATTTAATCCCTATTCATAGAAATGAAATCGATACATTAAACAATACTTAAACTAATCTCACTAGCATGAACATGCAAGAAATAAGCTATCAAACAAAACAAAACTATCTAATTATCACAAGTAATGCTCAACACTATTGGACTAAAAACCCAACAACCCAAGAGTGATTATGCATATATGCAATGTACAAACACACACACCAAATACATAATTATTTAAATTTGCTATCTTTTATTGACAATTATATTTAATCTAAAAAGTTTTGAAAGCATTTGTGTTTCTACCCAATTAATATTCTTCTTAAATAATTTTTAGGTGATGGAATCAACTACTTTACTTAGACACTTCTTTACTAAGAAAATATATAATGAAATACTCTTCTTTTTGTATAAAATGGAAATATTTCCCAACTCATCAAACAATCAAATAGGTGACTCCAACTCTCTAATAAGAAATCAATCCCAAAACATATATAAATAAATGAGACAAATCAATTGAGACTACTAATTCTAAAATCTACTTAATTATATCTCTTAAATGATAACTAGAAACTATTCCCAAATAGAACAACATTTTTCAAAAGAAAAATAAGTAAAGATATAACCCTTAATCTCAACTTCAACTTAAATATGAACTAATCCCATTAACAAAAGAAAAATGATTTAAAACTAACTTTGAAATTCCCTAAATGTAAGTTTTCCTTATTGACTCCATTAGAAATTCACAAATTAGTTTTTGATTCAATCCACCTTATCAAATTTGTTTCCTCAATCGGGGGTTTCCATTTGAACATCACTTTATTCAAATTTACTACTCATTTAATCCTTCCCATATGATTGATTGTATCAAAAAATGTTTACACAATTCTTAATCGAGTCTAATTTGTCTCTTGATAATTTAAAAATGAACAAAATATTTCATCAAACTCATTACCTTACAATTTCAAGTTTGAACATTAAGATTCATTGTTATATATATTTATATAATTTATTAAGTATTCTTGAATTAATTTTTAAGGAGAGATGAATTATAAAAATAAAGGAAACAAACAAAAATAAGAAAATTTTGTATCTAAACACTAAATAACTAAGTAATTAATAAATAACTAAAAACTAATTCCAAACTAACTTATGATACATTAAATATGAGTCTCCTCAACTATTTTCCCTTTTCTCTTTGAAAATTGCTTTTCACATGTGTGATGCTATTTCTTGATTTCCTCCATTTGATTGTTGTCATAAAAGAAAAAAAATTGTAAAAATTTTATGCTGCAGTTTAACAAGAGGAGGAAGATGAAAGAAATATATCTCAACTCTCTTGTCTTCATGAAACCCTAACTTGGTTGTACTCAATTTGTTGCTTTAATTTTAAAGTAGGATACAATTATGCTTTAATCATAACTTTTATTTGGCTTACTGGGTTTCTCTGATTTTCAGATATGTTCTATAAAAATTTGATTTGTAGAAACTCTTTAAATTTTATTAACTAACTCTTTGTATTCCATTTTATTTTATCAAATATGTAAGTCTATTTTATGACAAATTTTTATTGTGAAAAAAGATGCTAATGTTTTCTTAATAAATCCTAATTGGTGATTTGGGTTAGTAAAATTTTTGAAAATGTTTTTTTGAGATTAATTATTGAAAAACCTACTAGATTTTATCTTTCAATATCATGTGGATCAGTTTTTATGATCAAATTTGTGAAACAACTTTGAATCAGTTTATTGTTTGCCATAGGGGAAACAATGTTGTAATCCTCAAAAATTGATTAATCAAGTGAGTTAGGATGAGTATTTGATATTTCTTTTTCATTTACCTTTCCATAAGAGGAATTAATTTAAAACTCTAATAGACTTTAACTCCTTCTTAAACTTTCTCAACAAGTTAGGAAGTTTTCCATACAAGACATAATCTTTTATATTCCCTTAAATATTTACACCAACATTCATTTTTGTATATCAAGGGATTGAAACATGCCTATTGTATTATTTGAATTTACAAATCTAATTAAAAATATAAATGCAACTAAAAATTGAACCAATCACCATACCAAACAATTAATTTTCCCAAAACTCTACTATTTGGAATTTGAAGCTTTTTCCCAATTCTCATAACTCATGTCTATTTCTAGAATCCTAAATTTCATAGACCTCCCATTGATTCCAAATTTGGTAAATATGCACTTGAAAGTAAGAATTCAGAAAAAATAATATATGGCTACAAGCTCTCCTCCCAACCATAGGATTGATTTTTAATCCACCCCCAAGCTCTAAGAGTCACATAGCTTTCACTTACACACACCATCACTATTCACAAGGGTTCCTTAAACAAATTACACAACATACTATGCACAATGAAAACACACATACTATAATTCATCACCCTATCCCTTAAATAGCTACTCACATAAGGAGATACTAAAACAAGATGGAACTCCACAAGACAATACCAAATACACAATTTCAATAAATACCACAAAATGATCTAGCATTGAATTGCACATAAAATTCAAAGTATAAACAATATTCCTTAACATATAAACAAAGATCTACAAAAGGGTAGACCTTACCAAACAAGAGAAAATTCAAAAGTGGTAACATTTTCTTCTCCAAGACTTACTCTTCCATGCTTCCTCTCCCATCCTTTCCTTTTATCTATCAAAAGAGCTCCTCCCCAAATTACAGAAAACAAGAGCAACCAAAATAAAAAAGAGAGAAGCCAAGGCAAAGAAAGAAGCCCTTCTCCTTTCAAAGCGAAGGAATATATAGAAGGAAAAATGAAACCAACTCCCCTTAACTTCCTGGTGTAGGGCACCATAGGCCTCCTGATGCATGAAAGGGTCTAATGTTGTGTTTTTGGTTTTAAGTCATGTTTTTGATTGAACTGTTAGGAATTAGTGTTCACGTAGGTATATTAGGATGCATAAAATAACTAGGGGGTGTTGATATAAATAAGTATTATGATATTAAGTTGTTGAGAAATAATTTAATATTATTAATAGTCACAAGGTTTGTTTAAAAGGTAAGTTAATTAGTGGTATGTATGTTGAGTTTTTGAAACAACTCAACATAAATAGAGAAGTTGTTAATGAGGTTTCCTATAAAATAGGATTGTGAGAATCCTCTAAATATGTGATATATTGGATTGAAAGAAATATATAAGTTCGTATTATATTGTTTTATTATTATTGTGGCTTCCTTGTATCTCTGCCCCTTTTCTCTGATATGGTATCAGAGATAGGTTCGGTCAAGTCTGAGATAAAGGAGGAGATCATGGGAGATTTTCAAAATAGTGGCATGAAAATATGCTATTCCTAAGGTTGTGAGTGATCTTGTGACCCACTAGGCTCAGAAGGAGATGTTCTATGTCAGTGAACCACTCAAGAAGATTTGAAACCCATGATGGTTAGGTAGGTGTTAACAAGGATGATGTCACGGGGCTTCAATTCCCTAGTGATGTAATTTTATTTGAACCAGAAGAGCTTCCCCTTCTTCAACACGAACCACCTTCCCTGCTTCATGAACCATCCTGATCTTTTTGGGCCATTTCCAGAAGTCTATGTTTTGCATTTCTTCTTCTTCGCTGCTTCTAGTGCTTCTCCATAGGTTGGCTAAGCTTGCCATTCCAAGGCAAGAATAATTACTCTAGGAATTATGAGGGGAGAAAGATTTGTTGTTCAAACCATTGCGGAATTTTTATGTAGAATACTAGAAGATCACGGGTGTGGGCAGATATTGTCCAAGTTGTGAGCCGCCTCCATTTGCTGGCTTTCACTATCTTTCTTTCTGCACATACCAATCTCTATATCAACAGGTAGATCTTCATTATAGCAGAAATTGGTGTTGCGATCTGGCATTTGATCTGTGTTTCAGGAAAGCATACATCGATTAATCATTACCATATGCTTGAGGATTGGTGACATTGTTCATAGAAGAAGCGACGAGCCTCACATCTACCGGCTGCCAGTTACTCTTTGCATTGTTTCAGGTGACGTCAGCTTATATTTCCTTTGCATCAAAATTGAGAGTCCTAATTACCAGATAAAGATAGACCTTGTTTCTCTGCTATCATGTCATGACCAAATTGAAATTAGAATGGTTTTATTTTGATTGGATGTAAGGCTATGTGTGCCAATATCCAATTGGTCGATGGAACAATGTGGAGGAGAAATTAGTAATGATAACTTAAATCGACATGCCCATCCAAATCTTGTGTGTGTCAGAGATTAATCTGTGTTAGCCAAAAAGAGATGCTATTTTGGCATTCATTGTCTTGGCCCAAATTTTATTTGCCTTGGTTCGAGGAATTTGTGGTATTTCTATAATGATTAGTCATATTTCCATCTATACTTATTTATGCTCGGTGAGCTGGCGATATATTTGTTGGTTGCATGGTGGTCTACTATGGCTTACATTGCATGGTCTATGGTTCATTAGAGTCTTCTCTTGATCGGCCTCAAGTACCTTCTCCTCTGTAATAAGACATTGGTTCAGGGTCTTTCAAAGGTTTATGGTTTTGTGGCAGAGTCTCATCTCATTTGGCAGGCTTCTTCATCATCACTAGTATTCAATTTTATTTTGGTCAATTAAGTCAGTCGTTTAAATCAGTAATTTTATTTAGTTTTCTTTTTTTGATAGGTAAATAGCTGGTAAGGCCAACACCTTATATTGACGATCAAAAATTATTACAATCTACCTTTCGACACAGTTCTTTCCTTCAAACACAACAGACATGCCCAAAAATAAACTAGGACTTTCTTCCTACCCACCTAGCTTAAGCTATCCTAAATATTTATATAGAAATAGAAAAGCATCTGCCTGGTTTCCATGTTCGCTTGGTCCTTTTTCCTCTCGGTTTCCAAGGCCCATGTAGGCTAGTGAACAGGGGATTGTTTGCATCATGTCCTATGCCCTTGGCTGTCTCCTCTCTATGCATCTGTTTTGCGTGAGCTGCATGAGATTTAACTGGACATTCCAGTTTGCATTTCCTATGGGCCGGACCACTTGCAATATCTTCCACGTCTTGACCATCTTCTTCTACCCAGTCCTCCCCACAGTCTGGAAGTATTGGAGGAACCGATCCATTATCTTCTTCTTCATTGCTGTCTACTTCAAAACCCTCGCTTGCCATAAAGTTTCCCAAGGCCTCTTTTGACATTGGCTCTGTGAGCCCAGCCGCGCATAGGAGGAAGTTGAGATTTCTGTCTATGACTGTGCAGCGCCCCTCCAACTCCTTCGGCTCTACCATTGTTAAGATAGGGAATTTTGGTATTGGCCTCCCCCGCTCCTTTTTAGTAGATAGTAATGTTGTGGCATGGGTATTTTCCCATGCTCATCAATATTGTCCAAGACTACATCTATTTCCCCCAGATAAGTGTGCTTGAAGACACACTGGCAGAGATTCTTGACCCTAGCTTTCTCCATACCCCTAAAGAGAGCTATGGCCATGAACATTTCAGTTATGCCTGTATTGAGGCGATGCTTGTGAAAGGACCATATGAACTCCCTACCCAACACCTCTTTTACTGCATGCATTACCAGCTTATCTTTAGCCGTACGGATACCACAAAGTCTTGTATCTATTACCTCTCCCTAGAAAGGAATCATGGTGGTGGTGGTTTCCAAGCATATCAGAGTATCCATTTTTCTCCACTAGTCTTTCCAAATGCCTCTGTTGTAATGAATTTTACCACTGCGATTTCTTATACTTATAAACAACTGTTTATTACTTCTGAACCTGCTTTGAAGGCGACATCCCATCACATGAGTAAGCTTTACTCTTGTCCTGCATTCTCAAGGTTGGCTGACTGATGTGACTCAGTTTTTCCTTAAGCCGATCAACTAGATCTTGAGAGGATTTTTCACCTAATTGTGACGATCACGTGGATCCCCATACGTACTTTGCTTATCATTTACAAGTACCATAGCCACTGCCCTCTCTTCAACATTTATTGTTGACGAGACCTCACACCGGTGTTGGCTTGGTTTTCATCTCCCGAGCTGTACTCCTATTCCGATGTCGCGCGGTTGGCCAAGCTGTCAGCTACGGAATTGCCTTCACGATATACGTGACTGACATGAAATTCCTTGAATGATGATGTCAGGGTCCGTATTGGACTTAACCATCATCTTAGTATCCAATTTGGTGTGAAATTGCATCTGATGGTGTTAATTATAATTAGTGAGTCTCCTTATAAATGCAATTTGGAAGCTCCGAGGTTCTTTCCCAATTCAACACCACACAGTGCCGCACGTATTTCTGCCATATTATTTGTTACTTGTCCTATATTTTTTTCCTCTTGAGCAATTACCTTCCCCTCAAAATCTCTTGCCACACATCCAATGCCAGCAACACCCAGATTCCCTAAAGAAGCACCATCAAAGTTTATTTTAATCCACCTTGGTTGGGGTTTCTACCATACTGTACTATGTTTGATCGCATCCTTCTATGGGGCTTTCAAGGTGCTGATAATGGGGGGAATGTGTAGCCCATCAAATTTGTTAGATAGTTCAACATCTTTGTTGGAGAAAACATTCTTTGGGTAGGGAATATTTCTTGCGGCACTATTTGCAAGTTCCACTACTGCCCTTCTTAGACGGTCTGCTAGTTTTTCTCTCCCCATTGATTTCTCCTGAAAGATGCGTCTGTTTCTCTCCTTCCATATTTCCCAGCATACTGTGGATGGGATTATTCGCCATATGCTATTGAAAATCCCTTTGTGAAGTTTATTTGGCTAAGCAGCAATCCAATCCCAGCGGTTTGAAGAAATAGGGGCTGGGTATTCCAAAAGGTTGAGGATATGTTTCCAACAAGATTCGGCACAGGGGCATGAAAGTAGGAGATGGGTTGCTAAATCTTCCTAATTCTTACACATTATACATCTGCTTGGTCCTTTAAAGTCTAACTTGGATAGCCTGTCTTGGGTTAATATCTTCCCTTGGGAAGCTCGCCATAAGAACACTCCGGCCTTAGGTAGAATATCTCTCCCCCAACATAGAGCATTTGGCCAAGTCTTCCTGTCCATCCTTCTTTACTTAATTTTGTACCCCAGCTACACCTTATATTCTCCATCAACTGAAGAAGTCTATCTCAGAACATCTTCCCCTTCACTGGCAGGGAAAGTTCTGGCTTCCATTATCTTTTTCAAGGCCTTTCTTTGTATTGCTGGGGCATTGAGTGTGTCTAGGATTTTCCAGCACCACTTTTTGGCACCATTCTTCCATACGAATCCTGCGTAGTTACATATCTTGTGTCCCCAAACTCTGATGGTTTCTTCCTTGATATCCTTCAGTCCCAACATATTATCTAATTTGGTGTGACCGTCCCATGAGTCTTCCCAAAATGAAGCTTTACTGCCATTATGAACTTCCCATGAGACATGTTTATGTATAATGTCTCTACATTCACATATGAAGTTCTAGATTGCCGAATCTTTTGGTGGATTGAGTACCCTGACTATGCTTAATGGCTCATTTGAGTCAAGATATTTTCTCCTTAGAATTTTGACCCATTTATGGTTGCTTGTGTATATTTTCCAGACTAGTTTAGCCCCCATGGCTAGGTTTATTTCCCTCAACTGCCTTATTCCCACACCACTCGAAACCTAGGGTTTACATACCTTATCCCAAGCGAGTAAAGGGACTTTGTTTAGGTCCTCCGGTCCATTCCAGAAAACCTTTCTCATGATTTGGTTGAGCTGGTTCAAAATTCCTTCGGGGATTTTTAGGCACGACATTGAGTAAGTGGGGATTGCTGACAAAACTAACTTAACCAGGATGAGCCTTCCTACTGAAGTAAGCCATTTGCCTTTCCATAATTCCATTTTCTTTCTACAACTTCCTATTAGTCTGTCCCAATAAGTAGTTCGGTTAGCCCCAGTGAACAATGGCATTCCAAGAAATTGTCCTGGTAGGCAGGCCGATCTGATACCCAATATTCTTGTGAGATCGCTTTGGATGCTAGGTTGGGTATTGAGGAAGAAGACTTCTAATTTCCTCTAGTTGATGGCTTGACCAGAGGCTTTTCTGTAACTACTCAAGACTTCTTTGATTTTCCTTGCCTTCATTCTTGTGGCTACACCAAACAAGATGGTGTCATCCACAAATTGCTGGTGGGTACTTGCTCCTACTCCAGGTGCTGCCTCGATTCCTTTCCATGAACCCTCCATTCTGAATTGGCTTATTTTCCTACCCAGGGCTTCTGCCATTATAATGAAAATAAAAGGGGAAAGTGGGTCACCTTGTCTTATCCCCTAGGATGAAGCAATGAACCCCTGAGCGACACCATTTATTAGTATTGAGAAACTTGGGCCACTTATACAGATTTTGATCCATCCTACTATTTCTCCGTCAAAACCAAAACCTAGTAACACATCTATTAGGAATTGTCTGTCCACCCGATCGTATGCCTTTAGGATATCTAACTTTAGGATCATGCTTGGTAGTCTGAGCTTCCTTGCTGAGTGGATGGTTTCATGAGTTACTATTATCCCTTCCACAATTGACCGGCCCAAGATGAAGCCACTTTGTTCTTCTGAGATAATTTTACTTAATACCATTTTGAGCTTGTTGGCAATGATCTTCGTGATTATTTTATATACTGTATTACAAAGGGAGATTGGTCTAAATTCCCCCATGCAGTTTGCTTCCTTTTTTTTTTTGGAATAAGTGCAATGAAGGTATGATTGATTGCTCCTAGCATAGCTTTTTTCTTCCTTGACTCCTCTACCACTTTGACTAGATCCTCTTTGATTATTTCCTAGTAAGTCTAAAAAAAAGATGCCGAGAAGCCATTCGGGCTTGGGGATTTATCTGCCCCTAATTGGAAAGTTGCCTTTTTGACTTCCTCCAGACTTATGGATTTGGTGAGTTCTTTATTTTCCATATCTGAGATTAGTTTTGGTATTCCCCTGATGTAGTCCCCCCTTGCACCTACCTCCTCTTGATCCTCTTTTTCAAAGAGTGTCTCAAAGTACCTTACTGCTTCCTTATTAGTTTCTTGAGAACTACTGGCAATAGATCCATCAGCTCTCACCAGATCTGTTATCCTCTTTGAGCTTCTTTTAACCAAATTTGCGTTACGAAAGAACCTAGTATTCCTGTCACCCTCTTGGAGCCACTGTTCCCTAGATTTTTTCTTCCAGTGGCATTCTATTCTTGCTAGGGATTCAGATTGGGCTTCGAGTAGATCTTTTTATTTTTGATACTCCTCCTACCCCATGTTGTTCTTGATTATTTCCTCATTTAAGATTTTGAGCTCCTTATCTATCTTATCACTTTCTTCAAAAATATTTTTGAAGTGTTCTTTGATCCAAATTCTCAATTTTGTTTCGATATACGCAAGTTTCTTCTGGAAAGTGAAGAGGTATGAGTGGTTACCGATCCAAACTTCTTTCCACCAAAATTCTATCTAATCAAAGAGGTTTGGATCCCTCATCCACATTTTTTCGAATCTAAAGGGAGATCCCCCTTTAAAAGTATCTGGCTGGAGTTCCAGTTGTATTGGGAAGTGATCTGAACCACTCCATGGGAGAATCGAGGCTTCCAACAAGTTCAACCCTTGGTTCCAATCTCCCTTTACCAGGAATCTATCCAATTTTTCTGCTATACTGGAATGACCCATTCTTCTGTTGGTCCACATATATATTCCGTTCCTAGTAATTATCTCTCTTAACATATTTTGATCTATAAAATCCTAAAAATCTACTTGAGATCGAATCAGGTTTTGTAATCCTCCCTATTTCTTTGAATTGTTTAAAGTGGCATTAAAGTCCCCCTCAATTATAGTTTTGGCATCTTTTAATTGACTCAGGTAGGTGGAGATTTCTGCCCAAAGGTTCCTTTTATCTACTGGGGCAATAGGGCCATACACATTAATCAGATTGAGTTTTGAATTGTCCTGATATAGACATACTGAGATCGTTGTCCAATTTTGCTTATCCATCATGAGTTTGCAACACACTAAGGTTGGGTTCCATAATATCCCAAGACCCCTAGATGCCCCATTTGATTCTTTATAGAGACCTTCTGAATCTCTCCACCATTTCAGTTTCCTTTCTTGTTCCTCCTTACTCCATTTTGTCTCCTGGATTAATAAAATATCTGGCTTGTTGCTATCTATCCAGTGCCTGAAATTGTTAGGTTTTCAATGGCAGATATCTAAAAGCTAAATGCAGATTTTATCAAATAAACCAGAAGTAAAACACACAGAAAAATAACACAGAGAATTTAACGTGGTTCACCCAATGTGGGCTACATCCACCAAACCACAGCCATCCAATGATATTATTAACCAGTGCAAAACCCTATTACAATATCATGAATAATCACCTATTTCTTATGATACTGTAACTCTATCCCAGACCCTTTATAAATTAGGGTTATACAAAATCGGGGTTTTTTCCCTTTTTGTGATTTTTCCCTTTTTCGGTAATTTTGTGAAAAAGTAGGCCAAAAATTTTTCTCGGGGGCTACCGCCCCCGAACCCCTACCCGAGGCCCGACCCGGCCCCAGACCCTGCCGAGGATACATGAAGAGTGTACAGTATAGAATGATCAGTCGCCACATACCAACAATCTCCCACTTGGAGACTGATCAGGCTCCACACCTAAACAATCTCCCACTTGGAGATTGAACCTGGACAACACCGCTGCACTTATAGCTCCCACTAGAAATAAGCACCTTGGACCCTGCTGCTTTCTTATACTTTAATTCAACCTTGAAGGCCAACCGAAGTTGAAGAGGAGCTCAGCTTCTCCCTTATCACTGCCTTAGTAAACATATCCGCTGGATTTACATCTGTATGTATCTTTTCCAGCTTTACCTGTCCATCCTCCAACACTGACCGAATGAAATGATACCTCAACTGTATGTGTTTGGTTTTAGAGTGCAAGGCAAAATTCTTTGCAAGATGTATAGCACTCTGGCTGTCTGTGAACAAGTAATTTTCAGCCTGTTGTTTTTCCAACTCTTCCATGAAAAATTGCATCCATATCATCTCCTTTGCTACCTCTGTTGCAGCCACATACTCTGCCTCTGTGGTGGATAAAGCAACCACCTTTTGCAATCGAGATATCCAGCTTACTGCTGTCCCACCAACGGTAAATACATAACCTGTGGTACTTCGACTGGTATCAATATCCCCTGCCAGATCTGAGTCAACATAGCCTTTTAAATTTGTATTAGAGCCCTCAAAACATAAATGTTTATCTGGTGTACCTCTCAAATACCTAAGAATCCATTTTACTGCATTCCAATGCTCAATTCCTGGATTACTCATATACCGGCTAACAACTCCTACAACATGTGCAATATCTGGTCTCGTGCATACCATGGCATACATTAAACTACCTACAGCTGAAGCATATGGTACCTTGGACATTTTTTCTTCCTCCTCTTGTGTCTTTGGACACATATCCTTAGTCAATTTTACATGACTGGGCAAAGGTGTGCTGACAGCTTTTGCATTCTCCATATGAAATCTCTGCAACACCTTTTTAACATAATCAACCTGAGATAAAAACAATTTCTTGTTTTTCCTATCTCTTGTAATCTTCATACCAAGGATTTGTTTTGCTGCCCCCAAATCCTTCATAGCAAATGAATTTGCTAACTATTGTTTTAACTCCTTTATGTGATCCATGTTAGACCCCGCTACAAGCATATCATCAACATATAAACATAAAATAATGTAGCTATCTTCACCTAGCATCTTAAAATAAACACAATGGTCTGAATTACACCTATTGTAACCTTGCTCAGCCATAAAACTATCAAATTTAAGATACCATTGTCGAGGTGCTTGCTTCAAGCCATATAAGCTTTTCTTCAATCTGCACACTAGTTTCTCCTTACCTTTGACCTCAAATCCTTGTGGTTGTTCCATATAAATTTCCTCTTCCAAATCACCATGGAGAAAGGCAGTTTTAACATCAAGCTGTTCTAAATGCAAATCTTCAACAGCCACAATACTTAACACAGTACGAATAGAGGTCATTTTAACAACTGGAGAAAATATTTCATCAAAATCAATACCCTGTTTCTGTGCAAATCCCTTTACAACTAATCTGGATTTAAATCTTTTCTTACCTCCATCCTCCTCTTTCATCCTATAAACCCATTTGTTTGCTAAAGCCTTTTTACCTGCAGGCAACTTGCATAATTCCCAAGTCTGATTTTTCAGCAAGGAGTCCATTTCTTCTTCCATTCCATGCTCCCACTGAACCTTGGTATCCACCTGCATAGCTTCATGATAACATTCTGGTTCACCAGCATCAGTTAATAGAATAGAGTACAAAGAGGGAGAAAATATTTCTGGAGGTCTACTTAACCTTGAAGATCGCCTAACATTCACTGGAGTTTGTGGTATTTCTTGTTGTTGCTGTTGCGGAGCATGAGGAACCACTAGAACATTGGTGTTTGTAATATCATCCAGCACTGCATAATCCTATTCTTTCTTCTCATGCTGCTGCAATAGATCTTTGTACAACATTTTCTCATTGAATATGACATCCCTGCTTCTCACAATTTTCTTATTTTCAAAATCCCAAAGCCTCTAACCAAATTCATCTATGCCATATCCAACAAATATACATTTCTTTGATTTTGCATCAAGCTTGGTTCTATTTTCAGAATCTATATGTGCAAATGCTTCACAACCGAAGGTTTTCAGAAAAGAATAACTTACCTTCTTACCTTTCCATGCTTCCTCTGGAATACCACAACCCAAAGGATTAGAAGAACCTCTATTAATTAAATAAACAGCAGTATTTACAGTCTCTGCCCACATGTTTAAAGGCAACCCAACATGCAATCTCATAGTTCGTGCACACTCCATTATTGTTCTGTTCATACGCTCAGCCACTCCATTTTCCTGTGGAGTCCTTGGAACCATTTTCTGCCTACGAATACCATTAGAGGAACAATAATCTTCAAACTCTTTGCTGCAATACTCACCACCATTATCAGATCTGAGACATTTCAACTTTTTACCTGTCTCATTCTCAACCAAGCTTCTCCATTTTTTAAAAGTTTCAAATACATCAGATTTCTGCCTAATGAAATAAATCCATACCTTCCTAGTTGCATCATCGATGAATGTGACATAATAATGAGAGCCACCGAGAGAAGATTCCTGAGCTGGTCTCCATACATCCGTATGCACAAGCTCCAATTTCTCATCCTTCTTTTGTTTCCCATCCTTGAGAAAACTAACTTTCTTTTGTTTTCCATAAACACAACTTTCACAAAAATCCATATTAACACATTTTAGACCTGGTAAAACATTCTTTGAATGAAGTACTTTCATACCTTTTGCACTCATATGCCCAAGTCTGTTATGCCATAGTGCTGATTCAGAATTCGCAGCAACTATCTGATTTTCTTCCTGTTGAACTGCAGCAACTATTCCTGAACATTGATTTTTATCTGCAATAGCTAAAGTAGAAGGAACAGTATGACCTGTACAAAGATATAAGGTGCCTATTTTCGCACCTTTTGCTACTACTAAGGCACCTTTTGTAACCTTCCAATTTTTTTCACTAAATGTAACAACACAACCTTCATCATCTAGTTTCCCTACAGAAATTAAATTTCTTTTTAGCTTTGGAACGTGCCTTACCTCATGTAGTAGCCAATGATTCCCATTCTACAACTTGATCTTGATTCTTCCCTTTCCAACAATCTGACAGGGTTCATTATCTCCCAAATAAACTAGCCCAAAATCCCCTTGGACATAATCAAGAAAATAATTTCTATGGGGCGTAGCATGAAATGAAGCCCCTGAATCTAACACCCAAGAATCATCAGCATTATCAAGAGAAAGAATCAAAGCATCCTCATCAGATTTATTACTTACCACATTTTCCTTTTTATTTCCTTCTTGTTTGTCTCCTTCTTTATTTTTTCGAGACCAACAATCTTTCTTTACATGCCCTGGCTTACCACAGTACTAGCAATCCCTCTTGTCTCTAGATTGGGACCTTCTGTCCCTTGATTTTCCTCATGACTTCCCACGACTCCCAAAATTGTTTCGTCTCTCATTTGTTCTGCCCCTACTTTCTGCATTCAAAACACTGCCTTATGTGGATGTTCCACCTGAGCTTTTCCTACGAATTTCCTCGCTCAAAATAACACCAACAACATCATCAAATTTCAATGTATTTGAACCAGAAACAAAATTGCTAACTGCCATTACCAAGCTATTCCAGCTTTCAGGCAAAGAACACAAAATCAAAAGAGCCCTAACTTCTTCATCAAAGTTAACTTTTATAGAAGTTAATTGACTGGTAACCATATTAAATTCATTCAAATGATCAGTAACTGATCCACCTTCTACCATTTTCATATTAAATAAACGCTTCATAAGAAATACCTTATTCGAAGCGGAAGGCTTTTCATATAACTTTGCTAGGGTTTCCATCAACTCTAGAGTTGTCTTTGCTGTTGTAATATTGAACGCCACTGATTGTGCCAGGCATAAGCGAATACTGCCAAGTGCCTTTCTGTCCAAAATATCCCAGTCCTCATCCGTCATTACTGTGGGTTTCTTGGTTTTCCCTTCCAATGGCCGCCATAAATCCTTTTGATAGAGATAGTCCTCCATTTGCATCTTCCATAACTGATAGTTCTGCCCATTGAACTTATCAACCTTCATCTTACCCTCGTTTTCCATTGCTCCCACTTAACTGTGAGACTCCCACTCAACCGTGAGACTTTCCTGCAAACGATAATCGAAAACAACCCGCTGTGATACCACTTGTTAGGTTTTCAATGGCAGATATCTAAAAGCTAAATGCAAATTCTATCAAATAAACCAAAAGTAAAACACACAGAAAAATAACACAGAGAATTTAACGTGGTTCACCCAATGTGGGCTACATCCACCAAACTGCATCCATCCAATGATATTATTAACCAGTGCAAAACCCTATTACAATATCACGAATAATCACCTGTTTCTTATGATACTGTAACTCTATCCCAAACTCTTTATAAATTAGGGTTATACAAAATCAGGGTTTTTTCCCTTTTTGTGATTTTTCCCTTTTTCGGTAATTTTGCGAAAAAGTAGGCCAAAAATTTTTCTCGGGGGCTACCAGACCCGTTTCGAGGGTTGCCACCCCCGAACCCCCACCCGGGGCCCAACCCGGCCCCGGACCCCGGCGAGGAGACATGAAGAGTGTACAATATAGAATGATCAGTCACCACATACCAACAATCTCCCACTTGGAGACTGATTAGGCTCCACACCTAAATAGAAATGGCACCATTTACTAGGGGCATTTAAGCCCCTCGTATTCCAACTTATGATTTTCATGGTTCCCCAGGAAGGGGGATTCCCTTCCCGTTTCTAAGGATTGTTTGGCCTAGTTTTGTTTGCCCTTTTGCTATGCCTGCTATTTTTAGTTTCTTCTTATTAGGTTTCTAACCTCTTTGGCTGTAAGATTTGATCCTTGGAGTTTTTCTTGCCGAGGGTATTTGTTCTATTCCTCTCTCAGTGAAAATCCCTTCCTGATATTCTTCAAAGTTGTCATCATACTCCGATTCCGACCCTATACTCCCCCGCCTCCTGACTTTCCTCTTCTATATCCTTGATATTGTTTAGTGATTTTATATCCAATGTCACACTGAGATCCACTTTCTAAATTTCTTCATCTTTTTCCTTTATTATTACTAACTGATTTTCAGGTCTAATGTCTGTGAGATAAGGGAAGCCGTCTTCCCTTGACATTTCAGTTTTTGGAAAGGTTATGGATTATCCTATATTGGCCACCATGTTGTTCAGTCCCTTTCTTGTCTATGGTCTGAAGGTGTTTTTCCACCTAACTCAACCACCTTCTGTCCTGAGTTCATTGATTCCACCATTTCTTTTTCCAAGAATTCACTTGATTGTCCTATCTCCACATCATTGACTTTCTCCCACTCCTTATTCTATTATGTTGTGCCAGTATTGTTGATCCCCCAATTTTCTGCACAATCCACCTTGTCGTGCTTCATTGATTTTCATCTAGGGCATAACTTAAGGTTATCTTCCCTGACCACTTCCTGCTTCCAAGATCCTACCTTTGTTCTGATTTCTACCATTCTAGGCATCTCTAGCCCTTATGTTTTTGATACACAAATGCGGAAGTAAGGTCCTTTCTTACTGTCCAGTTGGATGTTATCTATGCTTTTTAGATTTCTTAGAAGCTTACCTATTTCTTGTGGGGTTTCCTCCGACTAGTATTCTGCAGGCAGGTTGTATAGCCTTATCCAAACGACACTTTCCTCCAACCAATCTTTCCTTGGATCAAAATTTGATCTCCATTCCACAGGGTGAACTTGGGCACCATCCATAAAATAAGGTCCTAATTCTAAGGCCTTATTTCTTCCTTCCTGGTTTGGGAATTTAATCAAAAACCAGTTTTTTTCTAATTTATTTACCAATATCTCTTCCCCCAAGTTTTCCCTACACTAGTCTTCCATGGTTTCCCTATTTTTTTGTCCTTCTCCCCCCCATCTTGCAAACATTCTGAATTTTTGTAGGATTTCTCAATTCTTCTTAACTACTTCTTTATTAACTTTTAGAATGGATATGGGGGTTTGTACAGACTTACCTTTGCTTGTCATTCCCTTACTTTCTGCTACATTGTTCTTGGTTTCTTTGGATTTAGTCGTATCCATTTGGCGCCAGTTTTTTTGTCAAATCTCTATTTGCTCCTTCTTTTTCCCCGAACCACCCTTTCATTTTTGTAGGATTTCTCCTCCAGCCAGTATTGAATTCTGAATACCTTTCTTTCACGTAGCAGTTGGGTATCATCCATGGAGGCCCTTGATTCATCCAAGCCCTATTCCTCCTTCACCTTTGATCTCTTTCGGCTTGTTCTTGGTGTTGGTAATATGGGTGACATTTATCCACCTAGACACCATTCTCCATCACTCACTAGGGCCTGTGAAGATCTAGTCCATGATTCCAATCGATGTCTCCATACGCCTTCCAACCCTTGTTAATTTTTGCTCCGAATTCTTCAAAGGGTATTGTTCTGTCCAGTTCATCACACCATTTCTCCTTATTTTTCCCCAATTTTTCTAGCACTGCTTGTTGCTTTTGCTTGATGCCTACCTCTGGTGTGTCTTTCCTTTGCTTCTTCTCCTTCCCCTAGTGCAACTCCTGATCTCTGCTTTTCTGTTTGTCCACCTTCGTTGAATTGTGAGCTACCTCCTGTTCCACATTACCTTCCTGAGCCACCTCACTAACTATTTTTGCTTCTACCATTTTTTTTATTGTAAAATATTATTTTAGAAAAATAATGTTACAAGCAATTTTATTTAGTTTTCATAGTATAAGAGTCAAAATCAATTTGTATTCTTTAAGTATAGGGTCTATTTTCGATAATTGTTGTATCATCAAGAGCATGTCTATTAAAATAAAAAAGTGTCAAAAATAAAAATTGCCTCAATTGTAAATGGATGCATTATCGCTTGTACGCGACATCCATCTTTAGGGGGGATTATAAAATTGAGCCTCAAATCTCAAATTGCTAAGTAGAAAATTAACTGGAGGATGGAGGCACTGGAGGCTGGAGGATACTCAACAACCTGTCGTGAGTCACTAGTGACGGGGTTGCAAAATCATTTTAGTGACAAAACAACTTGTGCCAAAATTACTAAATCCAAGATCAGTGTCTAGGTGGTAGCGGCAACTGTCTCATATCATTTGGTGATCAAAGTGGAAATGATTTATAATGGTGGTTGTAGACGTGACAATGAGGGCTTGATTTTCAAGATTTTATGTTGTGGTTGGATGTGTATGTCCCCAATCACATTTCTTGGTTAATAGTGAATGGATGCGTTTGTCCCCATTCACGAGGTAGTAAAGTGATTGGAAGTGTTTGTCCCCAGTCACACGAGTTGGTAATTATGATTGGATGTGTGTGTCCCCAATCATAATTGTTGTGAGCAAATATGTTTGTCCCTATTCATAAACTTGATGTTGGATAGATGTGTTTGTCCCTATCCAAACTTGATGTAATACATTGGGTAGATGTGTTAGTCCCTATCCTCAGTTCCATGGATAGATATGTTTTTCCCTATCCTTGGATGAAATAATAGTAAGCATAGCGAGGATAGTTCCACTATTGCTTGACATGAGTAGATGTGTATGTACCTACTCTTATATTATACTATTTGGTGAGCTACTGAGTGTGGTCGTCAAGTATTGTGATGTACTTTCACCCCATGTTCACACTAAGGTGGGGTGTTGGGAATTAGTGTTCACATAGGTATATTAGGATGCATAAAATAATTAGGGGGTGTTGATATAAATAAGTATTATAATACTAAGTTGTTGAGAAAAAAATAATATTATTAATAGTCACAAGGTTTGTTTAAAAGGTAAGTTAATTAGTGGTACGTATGTTGAGTTTTTGAAACAACTCAACATAAATAGGGAAGCTGTTAATGAGGTTTCCTATAAAATAGGATTGTGAGAATCCTATAAATATGTGATGTATTGGGTTGAAAGAAATATAGAAGTTCATATTATATTGTTTATTATTATTGTGGCTTCCCTGTATCTCTGCCCCTTTTCTCTGATATAAATAATGTCTATTTACTCCATGTTTAATGTCTTTGTCATGTTTTTGAGTCATTTTGTATTAGGTTGTGCAAAGTTTTCATTTTGGCTAAAAGTTGCTAAGCAACTTTACATTTTGGGTCTAATTGGGAAGTTGAATAGTTAGGAGTTAAAAAGGTGGTTGTGGTTAGTTGGTTTTTGTTGGAAAATCATAAATACATCATGTAATGGTCTAACCAAGGTTATGGTGGTGATTTTGGAAAGTTGAACTTCAATAAAGCTTGTTTTCTGCATTTTCTCATTGTAATTTGCTACTACAGGAGGTTGTACAGACTTCTACCACCTGAAAGTGGTCTCAAATTAATTGGAGGTGATTTGGAATTGAAGCTAATTTCTAAAAAACTTGGTCTCATCGAATTTCATTCAACTTTGAGCATTTTAGAAGCCTTTTACTCCAAACTGCTTTGAAAACCTAGGTTTTGGTGCTTTGAGAGAACAAAATGATGTTTTGAGCCATTCCACCAATGAAATGGCATAAGAACTAGTGGAATCGAAGTAATTAGGATGTGTTTTGAGTTTGTGAGTTTTTTAGGATCAGGGGTTAAGGATTTGAGCAAATGGGTTGATGTCCTAGTTGATTTACCTCATGTTTTTAAGCAATTGTGATGCATAGGTGATAGGGTTAGTGAGAAGGATTTGTAGAAACTATTTTGGGTAATGGATAATGTTTTCACAGATCATATTTAACATGTATGGGCTGATGGTATGAGAGTTTGAGGTTTGGGATGTGAAAATCACATTGTGACCTATCGAGACAAGCCTAATTAGGCCTTTATGCAAGCGTAGCAGTAGTTTTTTGAGGGTTATATTCCAAAGAAACCCATTTTGGTTTTGAGATATGTTATTAAAGGGATTAATTGGTATTCAAAACATGTTTTAGGTTTTGGGTTGGAGGTTGTATCTGATAGTTATGACAAAAATACCCTGTTTGTTGTGCTACTAGGGAAAATGGCAATTTGTGAAGAAAAAATATTTTGTTTGATGTGTTAGGGTTTTGACCAGGGGTTGTTTGAGTTGGATTGTGATACCCACCCCATGATCTACATAAAATTGGTATCAGAGCATAGGCCTTGATCATTTTAAAGAAATAGGTTGAAGTTTGAAGAAGGAAAAGTTGTAATTTGAAGTGAACAAGATGCCTCAAAAGGGTAGTGCAGTCATTGCTAGGGAAATAAGATTGATGAAGGAGTCTCAAGAAGATCTTTTAGGCAAACTTTCAGCATTGGAAACAAACCAAAGAAGAGGTAAGGCCACTACAAATGAGAGTGACTAAGAGGAAGAGGAAGAGGGTGAGAATGAAAACCCTCAAAGAGGATCCCATGAGCAAGAGTTGGATTCTGAAGAGATGAGGATGGTTAAGATGCTGAAGGATGTCAAAGGAGATGATTCTAGAGTGAAGATGGAATTTCCCATGTATGGTGGGAAGATGGATAGTGAAGAGGTGTTAGATTGGGTTGATGCACTAGACAATTATTTTTAATACAAGGAGGTAGTAGATGAACAAAAGGAGAAGTTTGCAAAAACTAAGTTGAAAGAACCTACCCTAATTTGGTGGAATTATGTGTAGGGAGAGAGAGTGAAAAAGGGCAACACAAAAAAAAATTCATGGTATAGGATGGTGTCTAAAGTTAAGGGACAATTTCAACCCGATGACTATCCAATTCAGACCTTTAGAAAGCTTTAAAATCTTATACAAAAAGAGATGGATGTCATGGCTTACACATAGGAGTTTCACAGGTTGAGTATTAGAGCATGTCATGTTGAGGATGAAGTTGAGAAGATAACTAGGTATATAAATGGGTTGAGGTTCAATATACAAGATGAAATGAGAATGGTGATCCCAAGAACAGTTGAAGAATGTTTCCAATTGGCTGTTAGGGCAGAAGAAAAGTTGAAGAGAAGGCATGAGAGACAAGGTAGAGGCAGAGGCAACACCTCTAGAGGAAGAGGTTCATTTTCTAACAAGGCAGTCATATGAAAGCCAAGATGTGAGAAAGGGCCAAGAAAAAGGGGTAGATCAAAGAGGTGGATTTAGTGGCAGATTTGGAGGACAAGGTAGAGGTTCAAGTACATTCTCTAGAAGATTCTATCAATATAATTAGTCTGGCCATCAAGCATGAAAATGTTTAGATAAGAAACCTTCTACATCACATGGTTGGTGCAAGAAGATGATTATGAAAGTGTGAACTCAACACCATAGTATGCTACTCTAGAAGTTGGAGAATCACTAATGGTAAGGAGAACACTTATCAAGGAATCAAAGGAGAAGGAGCCATCACAAATGAGGACACTCTTCAAAACAACTTGTAAGTGCATGGGTAAGGTATGTAAAGTTGTAATTGATTCAAGAAGTATGGATAATGTGGTTTCCATAGAGATGGTTGAGAAACTTAAATTTCCTAGGATACCACATGATACTCCTTATAAAGTTTCTTGGTTGAATGAGGGTCAATATATTTTTGTTAATGAGAAAGCTTGGGTGGAGTTCAATATAGGAGGTTACAAAGATAATATTCTATGTGATGTGTTGCCTATGGATGTGCGGCATTTTTTTCTAGGGAGACCTTGGCATGCAATGTATGATGGTAGGAGGAATACATAAGAGATTGAAAAAGATGGAATCTCCTTTACTTTGACACCATTGATAGAAGATGATAAAGGGCAAACTAAGAAAACTAATGTGATTATGGTTGGTAGGAAATATTTTATAAAGGTAGATGAAGAGAAAGACATTGAGTTTTCAGCCACTACTACACATGGAGACATAAGGACAACAACATTGAGGAATGATGTGATTTTGGAGGGAAATGATATTGAGTTGGTGTTAAAATCTTCTTTGTTGAAGGTCAAGGATGAATTGATCTTGGGGATTTAGGAATGATTTGAGAAGTGTGTTGATATGAGGATAAGAGAGGTCACTAATTCAATGTTTTCAAAGGAGGATAGTAGTCATTCAAATTATTTCATATCAGAGGTTGGTAAACTTGAGAAAGCAACAAACATTGGGGAAAGATATCAAATGGAAGAGATTGAAAGCAAAGGTGAAGAGCTGAAAGCTAAACTAGAAGGGAAAAAGAGTAAGATCAAGCATACATCAAGAGTGAAGCATGAGGAGATTAATTAAAATCTTGGAAGAGGTTTGGTAATAGGTAAAGAGGTAGGTGAAGGTGATAAGCAGGCCAGGGAGCATCCATCAAGCAACCCTCGATAGTTGGAGCATAAATTACGTGGCAAAGAGTTCAAGAATGCAAAGAATAGTGCTCATTTTCAGTAATTGGTCCATTGAAAGGGTGTACCACATGGAGAAATCACTTGGATGTCTGAGAATATCATGGGAAAACATGAATTTTCTATTTCTACATAGTCCTCAAGGGGACTTGATTTCCTTTTGCTCGGGGAGTATCATGTAGGGCACCGTAGGCCTCTTGATGCATGAAAGGGTCTAATGTTGTGGTTTTGGTTTTGAGTCATGTTTTTGATTGAATAAGGTCTATTTAGTCCATGTTTAATGTCTTTGTCATGTTTTTGAGTCCTTTTGTACTAGGTTGTGCAAAGTTGTCATTTTGGCTAAAAGTTGTAAAAAGTTGCTAAACAACTTTGCATTTTGGGTCTAATTGGGAAGTTGAATAGAAAGGAATTAAAAAGGTGGTTGTAGCCAGTTGGTTTTGGTTGGAAAATCATAAATACATCATGTAATGGTCAACCAAGGTTCTGGTAGTGATTTTTGGAAAGTTGAACATCAGTAAAGCTTGTTTTCTATATTTTTTCATTGTAATTTGCTGCTATAGGAGGTTGTACATCCTTATACGGCCTGAAAGTGGTCAAAAATTGATTGGAGGTGATGTGGAATTGAATATAATTTCCAAAAAACTTGGTCTCATCAAATTTCATTTAGCTTTGAGCATTTTAGAAACCTGTTGCTCCAAACTGCTTTGAAAACCTAGGTTTTGGTGCTTTGAGAGAATAAAATGATGTTTTGAGCCATTTCACTAGTGAAATGGCCTAAGGAACAATAGAATAGAAGTAATTAGGATTTTTTTTGAGTTTGTGAATTTTGTAGGAGTAGGGGTTAAGGATTTGAGCAAATGGGTTGATGCCCTAGTTGATTTAACTCATGTTTTTAAGCAATTGTGATGCATAGGTGATAGGGTTAGTGAGAAATATTTATAGAAATTGTTTTGGGTGATGGATAATGTTTTTTTAGACCATATTTATCATGTATGAGCTGATGGTATGAGAGTTTGATGTCTGGGTTTTGAAAATCACATTGTGACCTATCAAAACAAGCCTAATTAGGCCTTTATGCAAGTGTAGCAGTAGTTTTTTGAGGGTTATGTTCCAAAGAAACACCTTTTTATTGTGAGATATGTTATTAAAAGGATTAATGGGTATTAATAACAGCTTTTAGGTTGTGGGTTGGATCTCACATTTGATATTTATGACAAAAATACCCTATTTGTTGTGCTACTAGGCAGCATGACAATTTGTGAAGAAAACATCTTTTGTTTGATGTGTTAAGGTTTTGAACAGCGGTTTTTTGAGTTGGATTGTGATCCCCACCCCTGAATCTACATAAAATTGGTATCAAAGCATATGTTCTAATCATTTGAAGGAAAGAGGTTGAAGTTTGAAGAAGGAAAAGTTGTAATTTGAAGCAAACAAGATGCCTCCAAAGGGTAGTGCAATCATTGTTAGGGAAATAAGATTGATGAAGGAGTCTCAAGAAGTTATTTTAGCTAAACTTGAAGAATTGGAAAAAAAAAGAAGAAGAGGTAAGTCCACTACAGATGAGAGTGACCGAGAGGAAGAGGATGAGGGTGAGAATGAAAACCCTCAAAGAGGATCCCATGAGCAAGAGTTGGATCTTGAAGAGATGAGGATTGTTAAGATGATGAAGAATGTCAAAGGATATGCTTCTGAAGTGAAGATGGAATTTCCCATGTATGGTGGGAAGATGGATAGTGAAGAGGTGTTAGATTGGGTTGATGCACTAGACAATTATTTTTAATACAAGGAGGTAGCAGATGAACAAAAGGTGAAGTTTGCAAAAACTAATTTGAAAGACCTTGCCCTAACTTGGTGGAATTATGTGCAGGGAGAGAGAGTGAAAAATGGAAAAGAAAAATCAATTCATGGGATAGGATGGTGTCTAAAATTAAGGGACAATTTCTACCTGGTGACTATGCAATTTAGACCTTTAGAAAGCTTCAAAATCTTAGACAAAAAGAGATGGATGTCATGGCTTACACATAGGAGTTTCATAGGTTGAGCATTAGATAAGGTCATGTTGAGGATGAAGTTGAGAAGATAACAAGGTATATAAATGGGTTGAGGTTCAATATACAAGATGAAATGAGTATGGTCACCCCAAGAACAGTTGAAGAATGTTTCCAATTGGCTATTAGGGCAGAAGAAAAGTTGAAGAGAAGGCAGGAGAGACAAAGTAGAGGCAGATGGAACACATCTAGAGGAAGAGGTTCATTTTCCAACTCAAGGCAGTCATATGAAAGCCAAGATGTAAGCAAGGGACAAGAAAAAGGGGTAGATTAGAGAGGTGGATTTAGAGGTAGATTTGGAGGACAAGGTAGAGGTTCAAGTACATTCTCTGGAAGATGCTATCAATGTAACCAGTTTGGCCGTGAAGCATGGAAGTGTTTGGATAAGCAACCTTCTACATCACATGGTGGTGAAAGAAGAACACATTTGGTGCAAGAAGATGATTATGAAAGTGTGAAATCAACAACACAACATGCTGCTCTAGAAGTTGGAGAATCACTAATGGTAAGGTGAACACTTATCAAGGCATCAAAGGAGAAGGAGCCATCATAAAGGAGGACACTCTTCAAAACAACTTGTAAGTGCATGGGTAAGGTATGCAAAGTTATAATTGATTCAAGAAGTAAGTGCATGGGTAAGGTATGAAAAGTTGTAATTGATTCAAGAAGTATGGATAATGTGGTTTCCATAAAGATGGTTGAGAAACTTAAATTTCCTAGGATACCACATGATACTCCTTATAAAGTTTCTTGGTTGAATGAGGGTCTATATGTTTTTGTTAATGAGCAAGCTTGGGTGGAGTTCAATATAGGAGGGTACAAAGATAATATTCTATGTGATGTGCTGCCTATGGATGTGCGCCATTTTTTTCTAGGGAGGCCTTGGCACTTTGATAGGCATGCAATGTATGATGGTAGGAGGAATACATAAGAGATTGAAAAAGATGGAATCTCCTTTACTTTGACACCATTGATAGAAGATGATAAAGGGAAGACTAAGAAAACTAATGTGATTATGGTTGGTAGGAAAGAGTTTATAAAGATAGATGAAGAGAAAGACATTGAGTTTGCAGCCACTACTACACATTGAGACATCAGGAAAACAACATTGAGGAATGATATGATTTTGGAGGGAAATGATATTGAGTTGGTGTTAAAATCTTCTTTGTTGAAGGTCAAGGATGAATTAATCTCAGGGATTCAAGAAGGACTTGAGAAGTGTGTTGATATGAGGATAAGAGAGGCAATTCATTCAATTTTTCAAAGGAGGATAGTATTCATTCAAATTATTTCATATCATAGGTTGGTAAACTTGAGCAAGCGACAAACATTGGGGTAGAATATCAGATGGAAGAGATTGAAAGCAAAGGTGAAGAGCTGAAAGCTAAACTAGAAGGGAAAAAGAGTACGATCAAGAATACATCAAGAGTGAATCATGAGGAGATTCATTACAAGCATGGAAGAAGTTTGGTAATAGGTAAAGAGGCAGGTGAAGGTGACAAGCAGGCCAGGGAGCATCCATCAAGTAACCCTCAACTGTTGGAGCATAACTTAAGTGCAAAGATTTGAAGAATGTAAAGAATAGTTCTCATTTTCAGTACTTGGTCCATTGGAAGGGTGTACCACATTGAGAAAGCACTTGGAGGTTTGAGAATATCATGGAAAAACATGAATTTATTGTTGGTACATAGTCCTCAAGGGGACTTGAGTTCCTTTTGCCCGGGGAGTTTCATGTAGGGCACTATAGGCCTCTTGATGCATGAAAGGGTCTAATTTTTTGTTTTTGGTTTTGAGTCATGTTTTTGATTGAATAAGGTCTATTTAGTCCATGTTTAATGTATTTTTCATGTTTTTGAGTCATTTTTTATTAGGTTGTGCAAAGTTGTCATTTTGGCTAAAAGTTATAAAAAGTTGCTAAGCAACTTTGCATTTTGGGTCTAATTGGGAAGTTGAATAGTTATGAGTTAAAAAGGTGGTTGTATTCAATTGGTTTTGGTTGGAAAATCATAAATACATCATATAATGGTCAAACCAAGGTTCTAGTGGTGATTTTTGGAAAGATAAACATCAATAAAGCTTGTTTTCTACATTTTCTCATTGTAATTTATTGCTACAGGAGGTTGTACGGAATTGTATGACCTGAAAGTGGTCAAAAATTGATTGGAGGTGATGTGGAATTGAATCTAATTTCAAAAAACTTGGTATCATCGAATTTCATTCAGTTTTGAGTATTTTAGAAGCATTTTACTCCAAACTGCTTTGAAAACCTAGGTTTTGGTGCTTTAAGAGAACAAAATGATGTTTTGAGCCATTCCACCAGTGAAGTGGCCTAAGAACTAATGGAATGGAATTAATTAGTATGTTTTTTGAGTTTTTTAATTTTACAGGAGCAGGGGTTAAGGATTTGAGCAAATGGGTTGATGCCCTAGTTGATTTAACTCATGTTTTTAAGCAATTGTGATGCATAGTTGATAGGATTAGTGAAAATGATTTGTATAAATTGGTTTGGGTGATATATAATGTTTTTGAAGACCATATTTAACATGTATTGGCTGATGGTATGAGAGTTTGAGGTTTGGGTTGTGAAAATCACATTGTGACCTATCAAAACAAGCCTATTTAGGCCTTTATGCAAGCATAGCAACAATTTTTTGAGGGTTATGTTCCAAAGAAACCCATTTTGATTTTGAGATATGTTACTAAAGGGATTAATAGGTATTAAAAATAGGTTTTAGGTTGTGGGTTGGAGGTCACATCTGAAAGTTATGACAAAAATACCCTGTTTGCTATGCTACTAGACAAAATGGCAATTTGTGAAGAAAAAATCTTTTGTTTGATGTGTTAGGGTTTTGACCAATGGTTGTTTGAGTGGGATTGTGATTCCCACCCCATGAATTTAATCACTTCACAAACACCCAATCAACTCCAATTTTCTCCACTTTTCATAAGTGAGAAATTAGAGTAGGTTTTAGACTTTATTTAAGGGGTTTTATGGAATAAAAGATCTCTAACCCATAGTGTAACGCCCCACCACGCAACCCTAGAGGAAGTTCAATTCACTATAAAAGCGTACTAGATTTTTTTTTTTTAAAAAGTAAATTAAACATACATGTTCATCTACAAATGACAACAACCCCTAAGGCTACGTAACTGAGATTACTTAAATTCCCACTAACATACATCATTTAAATTACATTGCAATTAATAACACAAGTAGTAAGCATTCATTCAACATAAATAAATAACAAGATAAGAATATAATATCCACAACATATATCCATTACATGAATAACTGATTACAACACTCATTCCCAGAATGAGTCATAAATACATAAGTGTTACAATTACATAAATCCACCTCATAAATACAAGAGGGGCAAAATCAACTTAATACATTTTGAAATACAAAGTGCAAGAAATAATAACAAGATCCACAAGTTGTCCATCTGGATTTCTTGCCACCAAGTACTAAAGATCAAGGGGACCCAACAGTTTTGGTGCATGTTCCACCCAACCAAGTGGTACCCGAAGGCCCACCCCCCATCCTAGGAGATAGTAACAATGCAACATGGACAAAGAAACTACTACCTCTAACCAAATGCAGACTCATACTGACACATACTGACTCCACCAAACACATGCACAATACAAGTACATCTCAAGTATAACTTTCACATTACTGACATAGGTCACATTGCTTCTAGACATAAAATAGATCAAGTATGTTCAAAGAACCATACACACAACATACAACTCAATGTTATCCAAGACAAAGTGTCATCGCAAGGTTTGTCATGAGATCTCCTCTAGGCATTCTTCATAGGCTCCAGTAATCCTAGTGACCTCAACTGAATCCCAACCCTCATACTCACTCATGAGGAATCAACTACCTCTCGTAAGGACAAGATAGTTGACCTTGCCATTCCAAGCCTTCCCACTCATCCCAAGCCTAAACGAGCCCTTGTGTCTATGAGTGAGGTAAAATTATCCTGATTAGTGAGAAGTTAGTCCTAATCATCTAAGTACATTACTTTAATTATCACTTGTTAAAATCACTTCTGAAGGTTACCTAGTTTACCTCTTTGGGCTCTGGTGCCTAACAAAAGCCACTCTTCTAATGCATAACACGCTACACAAAACTAGACTCCAAGGGTATCTCAAGCGCTACTGATCTAAACAACGTAATCTCTCCTATACTAGGAGGCAATTATTAAAGAAATCCACTCCAATACTAGGAGGAAACAAAATACTTATAACACTACCCAAAGGAAAACGAACATTAACTTAACAAGGGAATGACCCACATCCACTGGAAGACTTTACAATTTATAACACAATTACCCATTCCCAAAGCAAACAACATAAGGAAATTTAATATTAAAATGCACTGGTAATGAATTTCACTGTATTCGGATATCTTAAATCCATTTCCTAATCTAAAGCTTCTCGCAGAAATTAAAATAATATCATTCTAAATTCTCATTAAAACATAATAATTCCTTCATTGAAATAAATACTTTTAACAAACTTATCTAACCATGCACATTAAGCATTTCAGTTTAAATCATTGCCTAATTACTTGCATTCATTAATATGTCTAAAACTGATCATCAAATATATATACACTTAAATATATATTAAATAGAATGCTTTAAATATTTAAATACATTCATTTAATTTATATATATACACTATATTTAAAAACATGCTTGCATTTAAACACTAGTTAAAAACCTCTGTTTTTTAAAAATTACCACACTGAGTATTTATTATTTCTGGTTATAAACCTACTTACAAATCTATTATCCAGAATATAAATCAAAATATATATATATATATATTAAATATTATATATTAATATATAATATTAAAGTATATATATATATTATTAATATTTAAACAAACTAAGAAAATTTCCATATTCAATATCCTCAAAATCGAAAATCTAAAAAGAATGGATTAAAATTTGCAAACTTTAATTAATAGATGTGAGAGGGGTCGGACGATACAAATCCGCCGGTACCCCTGGCACAATGGTACCCTTGCCAGTCGTCGGCTGTACTATGTACAGCGACCGACATTCTTGGGGAGGCCGCAGTCCACGGATAGTGCGTCCCTCCATACGGTGGGTGTACTGCCCCATGGGCGGTGCATCCCCCAACCAAATGAAAAGGGTGGAGGGGTTTGGACCTCCCCCAAAACTTGTAATTTTTTTTTTAATTAAAATAAAACATCCAAATTCGTATGCACATGTACGAATGTCAAAATTTCGCCATACAACATTTTTCCAAAAATTTATTCTTTAACATAGATCTGAATATATTTATAAACGTATATATTATGTGTATTTATATTCGAAAATATAATACATGTAATATATATATATATATATACACACACAGATAATTTTTTTACTGGTAAAATCGAGAAGATAATTTAAAATAACCAGTAACAGGAATCAATATTCATTTTCCAGAAATCTTTCTTAAGTTCATAATGATTAAAAAAAAATTGAATTCTTTTAAAACTATTTCTTTCAATTTCCTAGAAATACAAAAATAAGAAAACTACAGGAGATCCAATTTTCTTCATTTTAAATTTTCTACAAGGATTTGTCTTCCAGAACCAGATCTACTTGTTTTCCTAAAGAAATAAAATTTCTTCAATAATCTACCTTTGATGCACAATCTAGGATTTAGACAAAATAATGATTCTACCATTTCCTTAATTGCAAAATTAAAACCTACAGTAAATTTGTACAATCTTCCAAATTTCTTGATGAATTTAAATCTAGTTTCATGAACAAAACTTAAATCCTAATGAATTCAATCAATAGATTCTTTAAACAATATAAATTTATTATAAACAAACTAGAACAAGATTCACAACATAAAAAGGAAAACCTGGATTTCGAAGCTATAGGCAATGAAAAGGATCTTTGATGTAGAGCCTCCTCCAATGCTCTCTTGAATTTCTTTCGATCGTGCAACGAATCCCAACAAGCAACGATCCAAGAGTTCAATCCACTTCAACCAAATTTCTTCCTTTAAATCAATCCTACCCAATTTCTCAATTAATTCTACCCAATTTCTCAAAACAATTCTATAGCCAAAAACCCTCTCTCAATTTCTTTTTCTTTTCTCTTTTTTTCTTTCTTTCTTTCTTTTCCTTGCAACTTTTTCCTTCCCCTCACATAACACTCAATTTCCAAAACTAAAACAAACTTAAAAGGAAAACCCCAAAAACCTCACACAAATCTCTCAAATTAATTTAGTAATTTTCTAAAACAAATTTAATTTCTAAACTAAACAAACTCTCTTCAATAATAAAATATGCAATTGCCATAATTCAAAATATCTTCAACAATCCTAAATTTTGTTGCATGCAAAATTAAAAATTAAATATTAATTTAATTTCCCTTTTTTGAAAACTCACTTTGAATGCAATTTCAAATAATTTTCAATTTCATTTGCTTTTAATTTAATTCAATCCAATAACCTTAATTAATTAATTTTAATTATTTAATAACTAAATTCAATCCTTTTGAGATTAAATTTAATTAATTAAATAAATTAAAATTTAACTAATTAAATTTTATTATCCACTTTAAATATAACATCCAAGTATAATTTACTTTAATATACAATAATCACTATTTTTAAATCAATGCAATAATTCCAAAAATTGATTTAATAATTGCACATCATACCTAATCAAATAACATTAAAATAAGGTAAAACATGACTCAATAATCAGGACTGACGACACACTAAGGCTAGGGCGTAGGCTAACACATGTTACCTAGCTACTATCTCCCTTTTAACTTAACCGTTGGATTGACACGCTCAAACCTGTGAGACTAGGTGGAGTCGATGTCATGTACCTGCAACTTGAAACCAAATAAACATCATACAATATATCCAACATATAATACACACCGTGAAGAAGAAATCACAGATTCGTAGGGCGCTCACAAGCGAGTGATGCGAACCCATCATCTTCACCAATACACTCATCAAAGACTAACATTACATCATGATCAATAATCACATACAAAATCTCATGCTAACTCTACTACATCATTAATCCATTAAAGCATGTGAAACAAAATCAGATAACCACATCACACAATAATAGTTGTCGCTCAATAGTAGCAATCAAAACATCATAATAAAATGTGTCCAGTATCAAAGTATCAGCAACCAAATAAAGTAAAAGGAAAACTGAGCAAGAAGCAATACGAAGGGGTATTACATATAGAACTAACACCTAGGAAACATTTTATACACTTAATACCACATAAATACTTATCAAAACATACTATAAGTAATCATAATAAAAATGTGATTCAAAGGTCTAATAAAACAACATTTCACACATGCACAATCCTTACAAAGCAAGGTTAAAACACATATCTTTGACAAGATTAGGAATTCAAAAGAATAACATAAGGGAAATAGCTATGAGACCTCTTCACCAATATTGGCCAATTTTAACCTATTTAATCAACTTTAAAAAGGTGTCGGTATTTATCATAACCAATAGTAATTGAAACAATTAGTATATAAAAAAAAAACCTTCTAATTTTAACCAAAAAAGGAATTAAATCTACATATACTTTAACTTTACCTACTTGCATTTAATACCTTTTAGAGTCAAGCAATAATTGATCATGTTATTTAATATCAAAATATTACCACTTATCAATAATCTATTTTACCTATAATGAATATTACTACAACCAAATATTGAATATCAATCATTACCTTTATATTCAATTACTCACACTCATAATATAAATCACTTAACATGATGAAATCCATTAATATAAATAATGATACTACCAATAAAGAAACCTATGAATCATTACATACTTATGTAGATAGGGAATAGACTTCATTTGGTTATCAAATGAAATCACAACAACCACTAGTTAGTTAGTTAACAATTAAAAAAAAAAAAAAATGATGTATAGAAAAAATAATCAATAATGTATATTTCCCAACATAAAAGAACACAAAATATAGGACATAAATTATTTATGAAGCTAATAAGGTCAAAGAGGTCACAAGGGGCAGGGTCTTACAATAACTATAATACTAAATGGTGGTTTCTATGCCACCTAACCATGTATTACCCTTATGTCCACCCTATTGTACTAGGATATAATCACTTAGGCACACACAAAACCATCATTCAAAACAAGGAGCATGACTCAACACATGCCAATCAATAAGAACTAATACATATTACAAATTTCATTTAGTAAGGTAAATCATCATAGAATACAAAAAATAAGAATGATCAATATAAAATGCATATAATCCAACAAGCATGATTGAAATCCAATGCATAACAAGCCAACATAATGACCATCAAATTATAATTACACATGCTCAAGGGGATAACATCACCAATAATAAGTATGAAGAATAATTCACATCATATGGCCTAGAAATACCAACAAGGAATAATATAGAAAGAACATGAACACATGAAAACATGGTCTCTTCCAATCACATCATGGTTAGAGATGATTCTCACATTAGACACCAAGTCCAATGACATCAAGGATGAGGAATCTAAGGTCTAGGGAAGACGTGTCATTGAAATAACTCAATGGGATGGATACATGGAAGTAGGTGTGCACACCACTCATCCTATGAGGATACCAAATTTAAAAGATCCAAATAACTCCCAAATTGTATCATAACCCAAGCATTCTCACATTGAGCCTTTATAAGTGCTTCTAAGTGTGCCAATATATTAACCATCTTGGTTATTTTTATTACCCAATTTATTTAGCTATCACTTAATTAGTAAAATGTTTACTTTTTGTGTCCTTAGATATATTTGTATCCCAACTAAAGTCAAGATCCACTCCTTTCCTACACCCTATACTTCAAATTCTAGGTTCGTCATGTCAAGACAATATTTGAACATGACACAAATTTCAATACAAAATTTTGGTAAATAAAAATAAACATGGTCTCAATAATTTATAAATCAAATAATAATAATAAGATTTATTTTCTTTCATTCCAATTTATTCATAATCATTCACAATTTTATTTTTTCTAGCTTAATTCATATTGGAAAACCATAAAAAATCCCAAAAATTCTATTGACGAAAGCTTCAAATTTTAAATTTTAAAATTCTAAAGATACCCTTTGGTTTCAAATATCCACAACACCACACTTTTGAGGTTAATTTGATATTCTAGGGATTTTGGAAAAGATGTCATAATAGGGATACCAATTAGAAAACTTCTTAAATTTAGAATATTTAAATTACATAATTAAAATGTATGAAATTGAATCTAAAATAAATATCATATGCTTCCTTAAGGGTAAGCATGTAAAAAATCTAATAAATAATCAAAACAAGGAGAAAATGAGGAGAATTACCTCAAGTTTTATCTCACCAAATTTCCAATTTTCTTCCAAATTTAAGGAGAAAATCAAGATAAAATCCAAGAAAACCTTTAATCTTTCCCATGCAAGCAATCCAAGAAAACCTTTAATCCTTCCCATGCAATCTAATTCCTAGCCCAAGCCAATACGTTTCCAACAAAATCCATCATTTTCAATTTTGAGGGAGAGAGGTTTTTGGGAGAGAATTCTTTTCCAAATGAGAATAATATAAATAAAAGACAACCTTTTATTTTATGCCTTTTTCCATTTCTATTTTAACTTTCATTATTATTTTTATCTCCTTTTCTATTTTTCTAATTTCTCATTTCACCAAAATATAATCTGTATCAAATTAAAAATTCCTAAGTTATTGTTCTTTTCCAAAGGAAAATAAAATAACTCAATTTAATTTCTTTCTAAGAAATTTAAATACTTCAAATATCTTTCTCAAGTAATAAATCACAATTAAATGAATTGCAATGATTTAAACACTTTCTTGTGCAATTAGATTAACACTTTTTCTTTTTATTTTCTTTCCAAAATTTCCCAATTCTTAGTGCATCAATGACTATTCACATGCAATATTTTAACATTTAAAAATATAATTACATGCAATTATGGAAATAAACAACCACAATATAAATTACATATTTACTAGTTTTGTATAATAAACAAAGTCCAAAATCACCACACTAAAATTGAGTGCAATAGGAGTTACCATACACATTAAACCAAAGTTAACTTTCTAATTAATCATGATTGAGAATAACTCAAACTAAATATTATGTGGATAAATAACCTTGTACTTATACTTGCACACTTGATTCACTCATCAAGCGCACCTTCTCAACATATATAATATTTGAAGCACATAATAATATCACAAAAATCCTAACACGAGCATGTTAATATACAAAATGACCTAAAATACATCAAGTCCTCACAAGGAAATTGACACATTACCATACACACACCTTAATGTAGCCAAAACACCAACAATTGACATGTTGAGGAATACCATATTGAAACATGTGGGTGGTGCAAACACACCATATAATTTAAGCATAATAGTTATAACCAATAGTATTAGTGCAAATGGTGAAGATGAAACACTGATCAACACTCAAATCAACAAGCATAAGCATGACCTATGAATTTGTTGATACATAGTAAAAAATAGTTTCAATCAAAGACATCTCAAGAAAATGAGTGGGTGGGAATTATTAAATTACTTTGTATATGAGATAAACTATTCACAAGTATGCTTGACAACCAAGAACATGTTTTCATACCATGATCTATGACACATTGGGTTGACAACCCTAATGGAACATCAAATATGGATACTTATCTTAAGTCATCTTTACTACTCTTTAAAGGATTAAATTGTTAGGTTAGGTGACATTTATCTTGCTAACCTATGTCATTTTTATGTCTTCATGCTTCTTGGAAAGTGTCGAAATGTATTTAATTTTGACATATTGTATTACATTTTCAAGAGGAAATTTAATGTTGGTGGATGTTGCACATCAATAGAGGACAAAATTACCCTTCCTAGTCGTTTGCATTGGGAATATGAAGGGTCTTGAGTGGGGTGCCAAGTTGGGAGGGAAACATGTGTCCATTAGTTCTAAATTTGGAAACTAAATAGTCACTGGAGCATCCTAAATGCTAGAAGTTGAAGGGGCTATAGTTTAGGCACCCATGTTGAATCCTTATGCACATTAATTAATTTATTTTCATGACTTGGTTTTCTAAGGAAGAGACATCAAATTTTTCAAGTGGTTTTGGCAACTCTTGTTTTATTTTACCATTGTTCTTTTCCCTCCCACAAGATCTATAAATTGGAGCCTTGAGATGGTAGTATAATCTTGTGTTATTTGTAGGTGTATAGAAGCATACAGGTTGTAGGAGATCATAAAGGAAGTGTATTATGGTTTATCTCTCTTGTGAAGATAAATAATATAATTTCTTTCTTTTCTCATGTGGAGTTTTTTCCTAAAATGGTTTCTCCACATAAATACAATGTCATATTTGTTTTCTAACTTTTATTTTATGGTGAATGTGAAATCACATACATATAATCAAATTTGGTAATATTATTTTCATATTTTAATACACATACATGTTAATATTTTAACTTAGTTTCACATTTTTTTCAGCATTTGGTATCAAAGTGAACAGTTCTATTTAGATGGGAACACCTTTCTCTTAAGTGTTCGAGGTTTTTTGGCTATAGCGGGAGCTTTCATTTTTGTGGTATATTGCATAATTGTGAAGAATATTATATACCATGGACTCTATCTCTCTCTAGGATATTGATAAGTTCAATGGAATGAGCTATGAGATGTGGAAATTAAAGATGAAGGCTCTCCTAGAAGAGAGAGATCAGTGGTTACTGGTTTCACAAGCAAGTAAACCAACTACAATGAGTGATGAAGATTGGAAAAATTTAGAAAAGAAGGTATGAGGAACCATTCAATTGTGTCTTACATATTTCATCCTTTGGAATGTATCTATGAAAGACATCACACATTAGTTGTGGAAAAGGATACGTAATATATATCAAAGTAAAAGTTTGTCTAACAAGTTATATATCAAAATAAGATTATATTATTTTAAAACGAAATATTGTAAATCTATAGCAGATCACTTAAATATTTTTAATTAGATTATAAGTCGATTTACATCTATATATATTAATGTTGATGAAGATAAACATATGTTGTTTCTTTGTTCTTTTCCCGAACCTTGGAAAAAAAAATTATTGCCATAAGTAGTGGTAATGTAGAAAAAATTATGGACTCCATGATCTACATACTTCTTTAAGAGGAGATGAGGAGAAATTCCATGAATGGTGGATCCCAAGATGCCTTGCATGTGTGTGGTAGGTCCAAAGAGAAAGGGCCTAACATAGATAATAAGATGGATAAGTCTAAAGGATTTTCTAAAACCCTAGGAAAGAGGAGTAAAATTTTGTAATTATGTTAAAAGAGGACATGTGAAGAAAGAATGTAGGAATAGAAAAATAATTTTGATTCCTCCATAGAAATATCCTTTGATGATAATTTTGATGCTTTGTTTATTGATTCAAGTTGCTCCTACCACATGATTCCTCACAGGAGTGGTTTAATAATTATAATGAATATGATGGGTGAGAAATTTTACTTGGTGACAACAACAAAAAGAGGATTGTTGCGAAGAGAAAGGTAAAGTTGTTTTTCAGTGATGAGAGGATCAAAACTCTTGATGATGTTTTGCATACACTAAGACTTGCAAGACATTTAATTTTAGTGTCCAAGTTAAATAATTCTGGAATGCATGTGACATATGATAAGTTTGGTTATAGATTGGTAAGAGGCAATTTTTCAATAAGTAAAGGGTCTTAGATAAGGAATTTTTTTTTCATATTGATAAGATTAGTTATAATTGATGTCAAATGTGTCCTGAAGATTATATATTCTCTGAAGATAGTTGATATGTAGAGATATTAGTTGGTGCAAGTCAACATTGAAGTGTATGGATTTGTTTTGATGTCCAAGTATGATGTGAAGGTGGGTACACATGTTCTAATGTGTTTAAAATATCTCTACATTGATATCTTTCCAGTTTGGCGTACTACACTTAGTGAAGTGTGGAAAAATATTGTCCAAGGCATTCACAATGTATAATCTAATATAGTGACATGAATTTATTCTTCACATCCTTTAAATAAATATGATTTAGTATTGTGGTTCAAAAGATAAGTAAATAGAGATGTGAAGGTGTTATATCCAATATTTCAAGTAATTACACCTTCTACAATGAAAGTTATAACTGATAGAATTTTGGTTTGTGCTCTGATAGAATAAAGTGGTGATGAAGGCTTGTTGGAATGCTCCACATTCCTTCGGAAGTGAATATTTGTCCATATTGTTTTGTGGACATGTTCAGTGATGTTCAATTCATGCTATATTGTAGTATCAAGTGGTTTGGTTATCCACAAGATCAGTTTTCAAGTAACATAGTGTTACTATTGGTTTAAGATGCCTAATTCTTCTACAAAACATTTGTTTGAGTATTTGTGCTAGTAGGAGATTGTAAAAATAAAATGTATGAGTTTGTGTGGACATTCTACATGTCTCAAAGTATCTCATTTTTAAAGTGCATGCAGATCTTTCTTGTTTCCAACATCACACACTTGTTTCAAGTAAGTTTGTGAAGATATGTTGGTGATGTGCACCATAAATTTATGTTTGAGAAAAGTCAAATAAGTGTTTTTAGATGTTGTATGAGTCATGCCGACTCATCTGGAAGAGATGTAAATAAAGTTATATCATTTTTGTATACCACTAATGAAGATGTAGTCTTGGAACATTACAAGTTTGATATTCCTTAGTTGTGGCCAAGTAAATTTGTATTTTTCAAGTGTGCAGATGATATATATAGAATATCAAAGATGTGGAGATGAATATGGAAGTGTGTGAAGATGTATGAGTGCATAAGCAGAGCGTGATAAGATCTACTATAGACCTAATGAGAAGAATTGATGAATATCAGTGGTTGAAGCCATAAACCGATCATACTTCAGTTGTTTCTTTTCAATTAGGGAGTAGTAGCTTCCTTGTGTTCTATCCCATAAATAAATTTAGGGAGTAGTTTCTTTCTTGGGTTGTAACCCAAAATCAAATTGTAAACTATTTTTACTTGTGAGGCTAGATTAGGACAATAGCTCCTAGCAAAATTTCTCACCGTTGTTTTTACCTTGTGGGATTTTCTATATAAATATGGTGTTATCTATGTTATTGTGTGGTTTCTTTTCTTCTCTCTTGTTTTTGTTAAGTGGATGAATGCTTAATTGTTATAACTTAACTTTGAAACAACAATAGAATTGGATTAAATTTTGAAGCATACCCCTCCTCAATATTTTGTTGTGTTCAACAATTAGTATTAGAGAAAGGTTCCTTGATATTGCTTAATAGCTGATGTAGCTCCTGTATCTAGAACACATGGAGAATAAAGCATTATCCAAGAAGTCATCTCAAGAAAAAGAAGCCATGTTCTAGAAGGAGGATGATGAATATAAATTTGAATTCAACAAAGAAGATTGTCTAGTAGATTTTTTAGGAAAGATTAATTTTTCTCTAAATGATCTGGATGAAGAAAGAGAAAAGAATGAAGAGCTTCAATTCCAACTTGAAAAAATAGTGAAAAAAATTGGCAAGTTGAAATTTCAAGTTGAAGAAGGAAAAAGAACTAAAGAATGTATGAATACCAGGCTTATTAACGAAACTGATAAATGTGCAAAGCTTGAAGAAGTGATTGTCTCCTTAAGGAAAGAACTGGAAAAAAAAAAAAAAAAAATTGACAAAGGTTTGAAGCTGAAAGGAGGTTTTGAAATTATTGATGAGTTGATTGACTCTCAAAATCCATCAAAGGAAAAATCCAGTCTTGGTTTTGAAAACTGGAAAAGTCCTACAATTAGTGCATCTACAAACCTATATGATAATTTCAAAGCAGAAGGAAAGTCTTAAAAAAAGGAGGAGAAATATTACACTGAAGAATATAAGAAGACACCCTCAGGAGATACAAATTTGGGTCAAGACAAGTAGGCATAAAGCAAGAATAATGAAGGTGGATCCATTCCAGCTTGGAGACAAAGAAGATTTAGAGGTCCTCCACCTACAAGATAACATGCCCCTACCAATTTCAATTAATCATTTCAAGGTTATTGTTATTATTGCAATACATTTGGTCATAAGGTTGTTGATTTTAGATCTAAACAAGAAGAAATGATTACATGGGTAGAAGATCATTTGTTCCTCAAAGATACAATGCTATTTCATTAATATTGCTATGATTGCAATAAGTTTGTTCATAAGACAACAAAGTGTAGAACTGAAGCTAATAGGAACAAATTTGTTATGGAGCACAACATTGTATGCTAAAAATGTAATAAGGTTGGGAATAAGGATTTTTTTTGCAAAAGTGGTTTTGTGAAGCCACTTATTTAGAACCAAAAGAAGGATGAAACCATGAATCAACAAAAGAAGGGAGATACAAAATTTTGGAAAGAGAAGCAAGGTCAAGAGAATGAGAAAAATGATGATACTACACTTGTGCATTCTACACAAGATCTAGTGACTAACTAAGATAGAGAATTATCTAAGGGGGAGATATTGTAGTGTAGAAAATTGTACTCCTATGTGATAGTACAATTTCATGCTTAATTTGGACCTATTTTGATGACCTCACATTTATGCATTTTTACCCTTCATAAATAGGTCCCTAAATCCCTTTATTATGCATCCCAAGGCCTATTTTTATCATTTTTTGATATTGCAACATGCATTGAATAAATTCATTTAATTAATTTAAGGCCAAAAAATACATGTTTTTGGCAGAATTTTAAAGTCTCAGATTCAAATTTTATATGTTGCCTTTCGGGATTTAATAATCGGGAAATTAGAAAGGAAGCCTATAAAGCTTAGTATTTTCACCATTTTACACTAGGTTGAGAAAAATATTGAGAAGATATTCACAATATTAGCACTCAAGAGCAAGGAGAACATTCAAGTAAGCAAAGTTGAAGTCTTGAAGCAACATTTCAATTGTTTTTTATATGTCTTCAAGCTCATTTTTTCAAGATTGATCACGCATTGTTCATGATTAAATATTGATGCCTGTGGTGGATCATGATGGATTCTAGGTTTTGGGACATGCAGCTAGCCATTTCCCTTGATATAATGACTTGTTTCCTAGTGATCCCATCTTCTATCTTCATTCTAGTATCCACCTAAAGCAAGGTATAATAAGATTTTGGGATCTATTGGCTATCTTGATGTCTCCCTAATTAGGTCTTTGTTTCATTATTAATGTTCATTTAGGGATCTTATTCTAACACAATTGAATAAGGTTTCTTTGCATTTTCACTCTAAAAAATATTAGACACACTTAAGGTTAGGTCAGACAAACATTTATGTTTCAAATCTATATTTTTCATCAAGGTTTAATTACCAAACTTTGGGTTTGACTAAGGAACACCCCCTTACAAAAAAACCATTTTTTAAAGTTTTTCTACAGGTCTAGATTCAGGAGTGAAGATTGAAAGGTACAAGAAAAAAGCATAGATTAAAAGCTACATATCCAAAATTTGAAGTTTCAAAAATCTTGGCAAGACCATTCACCCTAGGGTGAATTAGTCCCAATAGGACACTCAACAAAGGCTTTTGGTGATAGGTTCATAAATTCTTATTCATCTTAGATCTACCAAAATTTCGTTGATTCTAATAGTTTTAGGCTTTATATTGATTATTCAAGTCTTACATTGCATGATTGGATTCATTTGGTATATTTCATTTATCTCCCAAAAGTGAATTTCAGGCCGATTTACCCCATCCTCAATCATAAGGTAAAAAACAAGATCTCCATAAGGTTGACTCACCTAAGGGTTGAAAGTCAATATTCTCCTAAGGGATCTCTTTTTCCCAATGAAATAGGGAAGATAGGTGTATACCCGCATCTCACATCCATTTTAGGGTCCCCTATATTTCCCTACATTTTATTTAGGTGAAATCGACATTCTACATCTATTTTTTTTTGATTTGGAGTTCATTCAAACCATAGATCTAGGATTTTCATTAGTTTGAATTCCATTTAGGGTTGTTAAAATTGCATTAGTTTGAATCTCATTTAGGGTTTTAAGTTTTCATTTTATATTGATTAAAATCTGAAAAATCTAATAAAACTGCATGCATCTTACATTAATTAAATTGTATAGTATTTAATATTAGTGTATTTTCGGTCATTCCCATTCACAAATTTGGTCAAAATTGTATTTCAAAAAGTGTCACTTTTTCATCATTTACCCCTAATTTCAATTGCATTAGGACACCTAAATATGGAAAAATTTGAGGAAGAGGGGGAGAGCTCGATCAAGATTTTGGTTGATGATTAGGTGTGACCCTAGGGAAAATGTGTCCTTGTACATGTGTCCTTCTACATTTTTGGGTACATTTTTATGTCTATTTCTACATTCTATTTATGCCATTATATCTACATTTTGAAAATTTAAAACTGTCTGATCTGAATGTTAAAGAAAGTTGTTCTTTTGGTGCCATATAAAGGAAAATTGAAAAAAATGTTTGTTGTTTTAGTATTCGATTATCTCAGATCTACAATTATTTGCTTCATCATTTCATTTTTTAGATATATTAATTTTCATTTTTCAAACATTGGAAACCATAAAATATCTCAAAACATTGCACAAAGAAACTAAACATTAAATGGTCAACCTTGGAGAAAGCATAGCTATTTGACAATGCCAGATCTCTTTCTACAAGTTAGCATATCCCTCAAGACCTTTAATAGTGATGAATTTGATATGTTAGATGAATCCCTTGAGGATTTCATCTCACATGGATCATACACTAAGGCTTGTTATGACAAACAAAAATAGAGAGAATTTAGTGTAATCACACCTCAACTTATCATTTATCCACCTCACATCAACAAGAACAAGTTCAAACCAAATACATTCTCATCATAGGACCAACTCAAAACAAGTTTAAACCTATTGGAAGTATCTTGAATTATGCAAGAAAATTTACCAGTAACAATGTTTTATAGCAACCAAGTTATAAAACCGTTGCTCATACATATAACATAAGGAACAATAGGCAACCACAAACAATACCTACTTCATTACCATTGACTCAACCAATTTTTCCTAGTGCTCATCACTTTCCTTTGCACACTGGAAAGGAATATGATCTTGTGGAACAACTTAAAATACTTCTACTAATATTTTTTTATGGAATCTCATTCAAGGTTCACCTAATTACCATAGCATGCTTCAAAATTCTTTGCAACAAGTATTTATCTCTCCTAGTGTGCAACCAAATGATGTGGAAGCCTTAATTCAAGGTATGAATTCAGTTAACATTGACATTGTATTTCATCAAGATGAATTACCTCCATTGGAGATACAAAAACAAAATGAAGCCTTCATGGTAATGGCTATTATTAAAAAATGCAAAATAAAATAGACTCTCATTGACAATGGTTTGACTCTTAATGTGTGTAGTGTGAACCTCTTATATAGAATTAGAGTTGATAAGGCTATGATTGAACCTAATACTTTAAATCATTCTCATGGCCTAAGAATAGTTGACATTTATTGTCTACCATTTTCCATACCTATCCATAATAATGTTTTTCTACCTAATTTCATCCATAATAACTGGATGCAAAACCCTTGACCTAGATTTTCATATGAGATATTGGACATGGTATTAGAGGAAATTATCACAAAGATCTAAAAACATTCAAAAACATTCCAAAAATACAAAAACATCAAAATATTCCTTGAAAAATCCAAAAATATTCAAATATTCTAGAAAGTCCAAAAACAGTCATAACATGTCAAAAATTTAAAAAACATTGGCCATTAGGTATGTGCTAATGTCAGTCCAAATAATAAAACTAAGTTACCTATGTGCATGTATGTAGGCAAGGCCATCATTGATGAGCCCGTGAGGCCTAGGTCTATCCCTTAGGGTTTATCTAAATAAATCTTCCATCCATCACTGTCTACATCTCATCTAGGCCTAGGTTTATCTTTTAGGGTCTGTCATAATAATTGTTCATTCATCACAATCCACTTATTATAATAAATTATCCCTTGCTAAGGTTGACACTTTGGTTAGACACAAAAATGATATCCTATAGAGAATCGAGTTTAATACATCATGAAAGAATAGATAAACTATCCAACTGGTCTCTAATCCTAACCAAATTTTTTCTTAATCATTACTATCTATCAACATCAATTACCCTTATCAACTATCATTTTGTCTTATATAGGTTGTTGTACCCTCGAAACTAGACTAGACATATTTTATGAGGTGTATCATTCCTAAAACCAAACACAATCTTATCAATTATGTTATATAGGATGTTGCATCATCGAAACCATACTTGATGTCTTATACGAGACACTTCATTTCTTTAAACTGGTCATTATCCTCAATCCTATCAATAAATACTCATGATTGAAAAAAATATCTAAAAGATCTAAATGGTTGATGACTCATTAGTCCAATTAGTCTTATCTTTTTATTCAATTTATCTTTGGTTAGGTTACCATGCACCTCGAGAAAGTCCACAAGTAATGAGAGGATCGATGATGGTGTTGCAAGATGTGACCCTTGGTCTCCTCTTCCTGTGGTAGGCGTAGTCTAGTGCAATGCTTGGGCTTCGTGACATGGTTTAACCACCTCTTGTGGATCTTGATCTTGTATAAATCCAATGGCTATATCGGGCATTAACAAGTTGATATTTTGGTGCAATAATAGTCGCCTGTGCAACAATTAGTGTCAAAGTCGAGGTCACATGTTTGAACCCTGCGCTTGTGCTAGGGGGGATTGTTGCAAGGTGTGACCCTTGGTCTCCTTTTCCTATGGTAGGCATAGTCTAGCACAACACTTGGGATTCATTGGTTTAACCACATCTTGTGGATCTTGATCTTGTATAAATCCAATGGCTATATCGAAAATTAATGGGTCGATCTTTTTGTGCAATGAAAACCACCTGTAGAACAAATGGATCATGACCTTTTTCTCTTTGATTTTTGTTTATGATTTGTCTTGGCAATATGACTTAAGAAACTAAGTTCCTTATGTGTGATTGGGGTTCCATCTGGCATAATAAAAATATCCTATGAAATTTAAAGGTCATCTAATGCTTTCTTGCATCATGACTAACATGATTTATGGATACCTCCTCACATATTTTGATAAGGTTCTATTGTCACTAGTATGCATCATGACACTCCTTGTTTGTTATCTATCCATTTATGAAAAGGGATAACATTTCACACCTTGTTCTATGTCATACCTTGGTGTCCATTATTCATTTCAAAAATTAAATTCTCTATGATGGTAATCATGCACTAAAATTAAAGCTCAAAATCTATCAACAAAAACCTACATCAATCTCAATCTATTCCATCCCTCCCATTCCAATTCATCTAACTTATCTTCACTCCTTATTATCATTTCTTCTTTCTAACATTTCTTCTATTTGTCCCTTTAGTCATATCAGTGGCATGCTATGACACAAAAAAAAATTCATTGTCTCCATCATCCTACATTCATAATCATGTTAGAATGTCACATACATCATCATATGCCTATTAGGTCATATATTGCATAAAAATACAAAACAATGGTAGCATTGCATCACATCAACATAGAATCATCATCATCCACATAATATCATATAAATATATCATAAGAATATAATCTCATCCTACATATACATCACGCATAATAGATCATATGCATCCATCCATACATTGCCCATTCAATTTTCTATTTACTTGTTTCTAATGCCACAAAAAAAACCAAAACCAATTTTCTTCTATAATTAAATAATTGTTTTTAATTATTTAATTATTCACTTCCTCCGTTCTTCTCTAATTAAATAATTATTTTAATTGTTCATTCATGCACCACCCCCTAAATTAGATAATTGTTTTAATTATTTAATTATCTATCTTTATCCCTTCTCTAAATAAATGGAATTACGTATTTTATTTGTTTATCCTTCTTTGCACATGAAATAATAATTAATTATTAAACCTCTCATGCAAAACCTAACCCACCTTCTATCTAACACTTTCTTATATTTCATCTCTCATGCAATTAGTTGACTCACACTCAGTCTGAGTTAACTTCGTATTTAGCTCACTTCACTCCTCATGCATTAAGTTAACTAATACACCTCTTCATCTTAATAATCCTCAACCGTTGATCTTATCACTACACCTCTTAGTCTCCATTGTTAATCAAATTTAAATTTTTATAAAATCAAGCTATCAACCTCATTTCAATTGAACCACATTATTTGAGCTTTTTTTATCATTCATCTTGAGGAACCACATTATTTGATATTGCTATCATACACATACATTTAACTTATTGTAGATTATGCATACTTCATATTTGAGAGAAAAAAAACAAGACCGAGAAGAGCAATGAAGGAGAACCATCTTTGACATAGGAGCTAAGGTATATCTAATTTATTATTTTGATTTCTATTTTTATCTTGTACTTCATTATTAGATTAGGATATCTATGTATTGAGTTTAGATAGATTTGTGGTTTTTGTTCATGGTTTAGTCCTTTACATTGATTCCTCTTTCGACACAAAGTATTTTGGAGATAATGAAAACTACCAAATACCTTCAGACTATTAGTTCATATTTTCTCAAGTAATTCAAATACCAAGGATAAATAATGATTAATTTTACAATTAATATCTTTTATTTATGTACTAATAATAACCAAGTTTTTAAAAAATATACTTTTATATAAATATGATTACTTGCCTTTATGATCCACTATTTATACAATGATCACATTGATCACTTGAGACTTTTATCCATTCATATCTCACATTTAATTAAATGATGAGTACCAAGGTTTAATTATACACCACTTTATATATTTGACTAGTCTAGCATATAATACAAGAATACATTCAATTTACCTTCACCCATTTATTGTCAACATGCTTAATTAGGTTTATCAAAAGAAAATAAAAATAAAAAATAAAAAAAATCCTAAGAGATGTACTATAAATATATATCAAAATGACTCTAAGGCCTTATTAAATATCAAAAATAAAATCCATTGAGCTTGAGGAATCCTAAGCGTTCCCCTTCCCTACCTACTCCAAACCCCCATTTATATGTCCATTATGAGACATTATATGATGATTCTTGAACTAGGATGCCTTTTTTTCCATTATATTGGTTCCCATGACATAAGAAATACAGATGAGAAAAAATATATCTCCCTATGAAATGGTGAAACAAGATCTAAGGCAAATTCCTAGCCTAAATCACTCATTACACCATAAACATTGAGGGGCACAAAAGTAACCAAGAGAAACTATTTGGTTGTTATCCTCAAGGGAGTGCCAAAAAAAATAGTAAGGGATTTTCTCCCTTTTTGTTTGGATGATGATATTTGATGATTGATTATGAAACGTTACAAACTAGGTGAATTGAGACTAAAGAGAAGAACTATCATAGAATTTGGAAAACTTAGAGAAAAAATAAAAAAAGGATAGACGAATTGGAAAGTGCAAATAGAGGAGAACTTGGCATATAAATTTGAGGCTAATTTGGAAATATTGGGATGCTACGAACCCTAGTCTAGAAAAATTGAATTTTATGGTTTCAAAACCTATATAAATGCATCACAGAACCTGAGGGTCTTTGGAAGTCGAGATAAAGTATTGAAATCTAGTAGTTTTTGAATAATCAACTTTACCCTAATTGGATGATAATAGATGTTTCAATTCTTGAGGTATGTTTTTTAAGCTTTGAGATTTCCAATCTACTTGAATTCACATTAAACCTATAACATGCAAGAAGGACAAGGAGAGAAGGGTTGTGCCATATAGGGGCTTTCCTTGGTCAAACTTTATTTTTGTGTTTTCACCTCCACAAAAAACTATGATGATAATGATATAAATTACATGCTCTAGGGGAAGCTAAGGAAAATAAAAAAACAATGAATGCTAAAGAGAATTGCTAGAACTTACCATTTAGATATGAAATCCTTGCTATATTGAAGTCAAATTTTCATCTCATACAAGGAGGAATAGGAGGATTCTTGGAGATATTACAAGTATTGGTACTCGTGAAAATAAGACACATGAATGTAACAACATATTACTATGCATAAACATAATTTTTCTTATGTGTTGTACATTTGAATTGACTCAAATAATACTACAAATCTTCTACTTTTTTCTGCTCTTGAAATTATATTAATTTCCTTTAGGATGCTCCAAAGAGATTCAAATTGCTTAAAGAGACTTAGATGTTCAAATAGAGGGAAACAATTATATTTATACGAGTCTCAAAATATTATGCATTAACCATTATTATAATTTGGAAAAGGATTTTTAATTTATCAACATATTGCAGTTGATAATAAAAATTTAAATTTTGGGCTTGATTAGGTGGGACAAGGGTGTTGGGTGCCCTAGTCCATCCATTTTAACTTTGCTTAGGTCTATTGAATAAAAAAATAATTTAATTTCCAAAAGAAAACAAATAAATAGGTAAATTATAAGTATCATTAAGCACATGCACTTAAGAGGGTGCCAAACCTAGTGTGAAATTTTCAAGGGTGACAATTCATGACACTAAACTTAGCCCCCACTTTAGTGAGGGTATGAACTTATTCTCATACTCACACTAAATTATGGAGAAGCCAAAGAGTATTTTTTTCAAAACACTAGGATGGTGAGACAACACTAATTTGGGAGATGTGATAGCCCCAAGATTAGGAACCTACTAGACAACAATATTAAGATGAAAAGAACACATACACATATAAGATATGATGTAGCAAATAAAAGAAAAAATGAAAAATACATGGAGAAAAATGAATCAAAAAAAAGAAAACATGATGCAAACATGAAGAAAAAATGATGAAAACATGAAGCATACAAAGAATAAACATGAATCATACGAGGAATAAACAAAGAACAAACACAAAGATAGGTATGGAATCACAGACTAGTAAGATCACAAATTATCACTAAGGTTCATATCTGAGAGATGACATCCATAATTCACATGCTAGAAAAGTCTGATATTTTATAGTTAGATCATGAATAAGTGGAAGCACCATAGGCTAGTGAAGTTTGGTATTCACTAGGTGAGCCCCACAAGAAATGACATAGGCTAGTGAAGTATGATATTCACTAGGTGAGTTTGGTGAATAGGTGAAAGCACCAAGGTCTAGGGAAATTTGATATTCACTAGGTGATATTGATAATTAGAAAATGAGAATAACATAGGCTAGTGAAGCCTAATACTCACTAGGTGATATCCATGCCAACCATATCAAAAATTATAGGCCAAAAAAATTATGCTATTTCTTGGGCAACTCTAGTAAGGTGCTACAAATATGATCAAGATGTTATTAAAATATCACTATATTTGTGGTGTGTGAATAAAGTGAAGTACAAAATGGAATGTATGCCCCCACCTTAAATAAATTGATAACACCGACCAAGAGAAATTTCCTTTAAGGTGGAAAAGTGATAGTTGTGAAATGAGGTATGAGATATTTCCAAAAGTTGTTTGCCAAATTATATGTCTTCACAAGCTAAATCATGGAAATGGGTTGTCCCCAAGGATAAATGAGTCACAACAATGTAAAGTGATGGTGCATGAGGGATCCAAATATCTGGGGTTAGTATGAATTATAGATATTGTATATGAAAGTGATCATTTTTATTAACATCATTCTAAAAATACTGTGGATTAGTGAGTATAATGAAAAAACACATGATTAAAAAAATTCGGTCAACATGGAAGAGATCTAAATGTCTCGATGCTTTACATCATCCCCAAACATAGGCATAAATTGAATATTATGGAAATGGAAGAATGAAGATACATACATAATATTATCACATCAGATTCATTCCCTTTGTATCCTTGTGCCAACAAGGACATCAAGGGTCATTCAAAGAGAACTAAAAAACACAATAAACGCCAAGAAACACATTACAGGGAGGTAACATAACATGCAATTAAAACAAAGAGATAAAGGGTACTACCAATACAAGTTAGTCTATATTAGATTGCTTGCATCCCATTTTTTCTCTCATATGGAGATGACTTAAAACATGCTAAAGGGACTACACCAAGTGTAGTACAAGGAGAATATCTAGGATCAACACATTATGGACCACTCTTTGGGGAAGGATCATCATTATTACCCCCAACTAAGTTCATTGATTATGCAAATTAAAGAGATAATTCTTTATGATCTTCTTGTGGTTCATCCTTGTTATCATTAGAATCAGTGTTGGAATAAACTACTATGATTGTTAAATTAGTGCTACCACTTTGAATGTGAGAACTATCAACCATATAAGGATATTTACGAGGAGGGATGGAAGAATATCATGGACTAGACATAGGAAAAGGTGGAAATTCTTTTAGTCATTGGCCTAGTTGACAAAGATAAGGTTTCTAGGTTCATGATTTAGAAATGAGGATGAAGTGGAGTTAGGGGACAATAAAGATGGATAGGGGGAGGAAACTCATATAAATATAGCTATATGAAAGAGGGTTCATTAGGTGAAAATTTACAACCTTTAACAAGTTAGAAATATATAGCATGATGCCATCTCCTATGTTCTTTTGCATTTCAATTTTATTGTGTATGAGATTGAGCTTGTAAAGGGGAAATTTAGGTGTTTTCTAAAATTGATTCCATTTCTTCCTTAGTAGGAGGAATGAAAAAAAAAATGAAGGTTGGAAATGACATGAGATGGTTTTCTCACATTAGATTGTTTTCCTCTAGAATTCAAAGAAACATGAGGAACACAAGAAATCCTTGATGTGTGAGAAAGTCTAGAATATGTGAGGAATTCACCTTGTGATCTTGAATAGGATGGTAGAGGTGGAACCATGATATATATTCTAGACACTCAAGGTCGGGGAATGATACTTGATCCGAATTGTAGTTCATTAACTACCTATGAGATAGGAGGAGTAGCCAACATAGCCACATGAGATTGAGGAGCCTCAAGGGGAACAATTAAAGGAGTAGATGAGGTGTTAAGATATAGTTTGAAATATAGTTAGCTTTAAATTTTTGATATGATATAAAAAAAAATTCTCAATGGTCAGGTCCATTGGGCTAGTCGTGGATAGAAGTAGTAAAGGGGGGGAGTTCCCATGAAGAGACAAGGACTTAAACCCAATATGATATATAGTATTTACTTGACCTTTGAATGGAAACTTGAGGAATTTATGGATAAAAAGGGGACTGAATTCATGGAAGTAAGCCATAGATTATAGAAAAAGTTATGTCTAACTTTTAGGTCCAACTTGGAGTGGAAGGGTTAAGGTAACAATTGTAGGATAGGTGGAACCATCATGCACTTGTAATAAGCCATTTGATTGATCATATTTAGGTTGGTATAGCTCATGCACATAGAAGAATTATTTTGTGATCACATTCACTAAGCATAGATCAAGGAGTACTCCCTATGTGGGTTTACCATTAATTCTAATGACAATATAGAGCAGACCATCAAGTGCATGAAAAGAGGCATCGATATGTGTGAAGATGATATTGGGATATATTTTAGGTTGGTCTTGGTGAGGATGTAAATCCATCATGGTGACTATATTATCCATTGGTTACTCTTATGATCAAATATGACATTGGATTGCTTTACAAGTTTAGCAGAGTGGATAGGTAATGGGTTGGTATAAATTTGTAATTTTTTATTAGGAGGTGCAAGTGATTTATTCCCTTTATCATTCACACTAGCCACTTGGATGATGTTAGTGTCAATGAAATATTTCACTTGGTGCTTAAGACACATACATTGCTCCATATCATGTCTGAGTGCTCAATAATATTGAAAGAAGGATTTTAGGTTATAATGAAGAGGTAAATGTTTAGTGGGATCTACGAGACATATAGGAGGGAGTTGAATCAAATTATTGTTAAGTAATTGTAGCATGATGGAATGAAGAGAGTTGGAAAATTATGATATTTTTCAATTCCTTGGTTTGAATTGATAGGGGGTTGCAAGTGAGGGTGTTGTAGCCACAACCTATGCTTGTATATTATTGGGAGTAGAACTTATCTTGATGAAAATTTATGTTTTATTTTTAAATTATTGATAATTATAAGTAGGAGTAGATTTGTATTGACCAATAGGAGCTAATGAGGATGAACCCTCATATTGGCTAGAACCAATATTTGATAATAATGAAGAGCCATGAAAAAATGTGTAAATGAAGGGTATCACATTAATATAATATTATCTCAAATGTTTATATGTAAGTTTTAAATAAATACCTGTTGCACATTGGTATCTGGAAAGGAATATGAGATTTAAGAGTAAAGGTCTTGGTATATCCTGATGAAATCAATTAATTTTTCCTTCGATCCTTTATTGCAATAAAAAAGTTAGTTAATGTGACTTAGGGTCCAATGTAGCTTGGAAGTGTTGAAGAAGTTCATTATTTTTTTTTGAAAAAAGGTGATTGAATTATTAAATAATGAGAAAAACTAATCTAGGTCCATGCCTTTCAATGACCAAGGGAAGAGTTTTGCTAAGAGAGCATATTAGAAGAAGAAACCACTATATAATGCAGTAAAGGTTGATACAAGATTATTAGGATCCACCTTTCCATTATACTTATTGAAATATGATACTTTGATGTTTTGTGGGATTGGTATTTTTAGAACGAAAAATGATAATGAGATACAAGTAAGGTATGTTGGAGGGTTGGAATGGGATTGATTTTGATTCATGTAGGATATTTTTTTTGTAAAGAAGATACATTTTGTAAGAGTTAATTTATGATGATTAATTGGTGACATGTTTTGATAATTTATAGAATGTGAAGGACTATTGTTAATGATAGGTGGATTTTATGATGATAAGTGAATTGTGGAATATTTTGAGAAATGGGTTGATTGTCTTTTGGAGAAGTGAATGGAGGCTTGAGGAAGGTGGAAAAAGGTTAAATTGATTACCACATGAAAACCCCAAACTAGTGTTAATGTTATTACTAGATTGTTTAGTTGAGGTTATGAATAAAGAAGTGAAATTGGAAATACAAGATGTGATCATGGGAGTTGACATGTGTGATCCAATTTAATTTTGAGGAGATGAATTGTTAAATAGTTGCACACAAATAGTTGGCATCATAATTTTTGAATCTACTATGTGGGCTAGGCTTCACAAGTTTTCTATACCTTGTGAATCATTAATCAATTTCCTAAGGTTGTCTAAAAGAGGGATAGTTTCTCTAGCCAGAGATTCAATACGTAAGTATAGTTAGATACAGACAAAGTTTTGATCTAGCCTTTGAAGTTTTTCTATAGGAACCTGAGCTAAAATTTTTTCCAACCCTGATTCCACATGAATGGATTATTATGAAGATGACACTAGGAAAATAGGAGTAGGAGTAGGATCCAAAGGTGCTTGTGTTATGATAGTTACTTAAGTGAAAGAGTTAACAAACTTAGGCTCAAAACTAGAGCTAGTTAAAGCATGAGAAGCCAAAAGTCAATAAATTTTTCTAACATAAGTGTTGGATCTAGAACACCAACTCATGAAACTCATAAATAAAATACAAGTATCAAGACACATAAATGTTCCTAAAATTAAAGAGATAAAAGAGAAGTGGAAGAAAGGTGATGACAAGATAGAAAATATGTTTTTAATTTTATGTTTTATATTTCTAGGATAAATTGATCAGATACAATAAAATACAATTTCTACATAACAAATTATCAAAAATAAATAATAGATATGAATAAAAGGTCACTAAAATCTATGATAAAATTGGCATGATAGGGGTGTTGGGAACCCTATGTTGGATGTTGTGGTTGTGTTGCTGATATGTGGTTGTCATTAATGTCAACACTATTAGCATTAATTATGCTTAAGGCTATATATGTTGAGGATATTGAGAAAATTGTAAAAAATATAGTATAAATAGCCAGTGGAGCTGAGAAGGTCAAATTGTTGGAAAGTTCTGTATGTTGAAGATCAAAAGGTGTGCTTCAAAGGGTTTTTTGCTGATGCTTTCTAGTATGTTGTCCAAAAGTTTCAAAGGTTCGCATAAAGTTTTGTGGAAGTTATGAAGATCTATGTGCCTACAATTGTTTAGTTTTTGTAGATGGTGTTCTTGGTTGAAGCAGATGAAATTATGGTAATTTCATGTGTTGCACATGTACCTGTGATGTTCATGGATGAGTCTAAATCATGCTCTATCATTTTTGTACATTTGCATTGATTGGAGTGTTTGTGATCGAAGATTTTTCTGATGTGTGCCCGAGTTTTCATGTTCTTGGCTGACATGATGATGTTAGCATGTTGCAGATCCATGAGGATCAATGTTTTATTTTTTGGCATGTTTGGAGGTGTTTGTTTGGGTCCTCACTATGTTGTGACCAAATTGTGTTGGTGCACATTGAAATTTTATAGTGTATCAAGGCCGGCAGTTGTAATTTATTCTTTATTTGTGGCTGACTGAATAGTGGTTGTAAATTTGTGTACCAGATATATATATGAGATTGTTTTCCTCATTTAGAGGTAGGTGATCAAGTATACAAGTGATGTACATGTGTGAATAAAGGTTAGATCATTTAGAGAAAAGTGTGGAAGAGATTGATAAGAGGGTGGAAGAGTTTGTGGAAGATTTTGTGCGCCTAACCGAAACTATAATTAGGCTTTTGAAGAAGCTGATTTCACAGTTCAACTTCATCAAATGGATTTAATCTGATTACTATATGTAAGGTAGTGAGCCTTCCCTTTGAGCAGTGTACTCTAGGTAGTGCACCTGAATGCAAGTGCATTCCTTTTTATTATTCATTATACTTCTAACAAGGTATAATCTTGTGGACTAACATCCACTGTGGTTTTTCCCCTAATAGGGTTTTCACGCATAAAATCTTGGTGTTCATGTGTCTTTGATGTGTTGTTGATTTAATGCTTGCACTATTAATTATCAGATCTATGATATAAGGCTAATTAATGTTGTATAAGTTTGATTTTGGTAACAACTAATTCACCCCCCCTCTTAGTTGTCTATCCTTGTTTTGCCAACAATTGGTATCAGAGCTAGTTCCTCTGAAGAAGCTTAACAAATTGAGGAGATATGAAATGACATAATACAAGAAGGATAGTCCTAGATTCGATGGTACAAACTACTCTCTATGAGAATTCAGGATGGAGTGTCACTTGAAGTGCATTGGTGAACCCTTATGGAAGATGACACAAAGTGCATATACTATTCCTCAGAATGGTCATTGCTCTAAAGATGAGATCAAGCAAGCATAAATTAATAGTAGGGTAGTAGAAACTTTGGTGAGGGCTTTGAGAGATTCAAAGATGACAAATGTGATAGGATTGAAGATTGCATACCAGATCTAGAAAAATTTAGAAACATTGTATGAAGGAGATTCACTAGTGAAAAGTGCTAAGCTACAAAGTCTACAAGGCAAATGGGAGAGCTTGAAGATGAGTGAAGATGTAAATATCTTTTCCTTCTCACAAAAGATAAATGAATTAGTGATGGAAATTAGATGTGTTGGTGGAACTTTGGATGAAGATAAAATTGTGGCTAAGATACTTAGATCTGTGCCCCCTTCCTACAAGACAAAAGCTCATGCTATTGATGAACTCAAGATAGTGACAAATATTACAAGAGATATGCTGATTGGAAAACTTTTTATATTTGAATTCAGTGAATTTGGTGAGTCTTCTCCTAAGATTGAATGTGCCTTCAAGGCTACTGTATCTAGGAAAAGAAAGTAGAGATTTGAGTTAGGAGAGAGTTCTAAGAGAACATTCAAGTATGAAGATGAGATGAAGCAGATTGAAGATGAAGAAAAGGAATTGGAAGAACTAGAAGCATTGATTGTGAAAAGAGAATCAAGAGGTCATGGTAAGTAGAAAGGAAAGTTACTATTAAATGTTTTTCTTGCAGTAAGATAGGTCATTTTGCATTTAGATGTCCTAAAAGAGTTTCAAAGTACAAACTTGAGAGCACTAGATTTCAAAGGAAGTTCTATTATGCCGAAGAAGGTGTAACTGATGAAGAATCAGATAAATAATTTGGAAATGAAGATGAATGGGTATTTATTGCTATCAAAGAAAATGGTCAGGTATCCACTAAATCTACTAGTAATGTGAATGTTGAGAAAGCTCTTGAAACCAAAATTGAAGAAAAAGATGAGTGGGTAATTGATAGAGGATGCTCACATCATATGACTGGTGAAAAAAGCAAGTTTGTAAGCTTGGAAAACTATGATGGTGGTGTTGTGAGATTCAGAGACAACACTTCTGGTGTGATTCATGGAAGAGGCACTATTTATTTTGGTGTTAAGCACAATACTGATGATGTTCTTTATGTAGAAGGCTTAAAGCATAACTTGTTGAGTGTTGGAAAAATGGTAGAAAAGGGTTACAATCTGAAGTTCAAGGATGGTAAGTGCAGAATAAGGGGAAGTTATGGAAATATGATTGCTTTAGGAACAAAGACAAAAGGTAATATCTTTCATTTGAGTGATGCTAGTGAAAGTTGTTTGATTTCTCAAATTGATATAAGCTGGTTGTGGCATAGGAGGTTGTGTCATTTTAATTTTGATAACATTGTAAAGATAAGCTCTACTCAAGTAGTTAGAGATCTGCCTAAGTTAGTGAAGCCTACTAACACTATGTGCAAGGAATGTCAGATGGGAAAGCAAACAAGAAATTATTTCTGGAGCAAACAATATATAGCTCTAATGGAGTACTGGATTTGATACACACTGATATATGTGGTCCATCTAGAATCAAAAGCCTACAAGGTGAAAGGTATTTTATGTTGCTCATTGATGATTATTCTAGAATGCTATGGGTTGCTTTCTTAAGAGAAAAAAATGAATCATTAGAAAAGTTCAAAAGTTTTAAAGTTATGGCAGAGAATGAGATAGGTCAAAGGATCAAATGTCTAAGGTCAGAAAGAGGTGGTGAATTCACTTCACGGGAATTCAATTCTATTTGTGAAGAGCATGGAATCCAAAGACAACTATCTGCTCCCTGGACCCCTCAACAAAATGGAGTTGTTGAATGAAAGAACAAAACTATTCTAGACACTACTGGAACCATGATGTTGGAAGCAAATTTTCCTCATTTGTACTAGAGAGAAGATGTAAGTACTATTGTGTACACCATTAATAGGGTGAATGTCAACAATAATACTGGTAGGACACATTTTGAGCTATGGTTTGGTTATAAGCCTACTATCAAGTATTTCAAATTTTTTGGAAGCAAATGCTACATCAAGAGAGATGATGATATAGGTAAGTTTGATGCCAGAAGTGATGAAGGAATCTTTCTAGGATAATCTATTAAAATCAAAGCTTACCGATTCTTTAATAAAAGGTTGAAGAAAATGGTTGAAAGTGCAAATATCAAAGTTGATGAAGATATTGGTAAATCATCCAGATCTAGCAGTTATGATTCAGATGATCAACATGATAATGCTAAAAATGGAAGTAATGTTCAGGCACATAATCAAATTCAAACTATTCTGATGAGCCAAGGGAATCAAGAAGCAAATCTCTGGTGAACCAAGAGAAAATATAAAAACTCCTAAGTATGTAAGGTGAAATAATTCTGATAGTTAGATCATAGGAGACAAGAGCAAAGGTGTGGAAACTAGAAGAATAATTCTGGAAGAGTATTGTCTAATCTCTAAAGTTGAGCCTAGAAATATCAGTGAAGCATGCAAGGATGAACATTGGATGGAAGCCATGAAAGAAGAACTAATGTAGATACATAAAAATGATACATGGGATCTTGTTCCTAGACCTCAGAACAAAAATGTGATTAGAACCAAGTGGGTGTTCCAGAATAAGCTGAATGGACAAGGTGATGTGGTTAGAAACAAAGCAAGATTAGTTTGCAAAGGATACTCACAGATGGAAGGTATTGATTTCGAAGAAAAAATTTCTCTTGTTGCTAGAATTGAAGCTGTAAGATTATTTCTTACTTATGCTACTTTCAAGAATTACAAATTTTATCAGATGGATGTAAAGTCAACATTTATGAATGGTGAACTAGAAGAAGAAGTTTATGTTGAATAATTAGATGGATTTCAGTTGACTGATGAAAATGACATGGTATGCCAATTGAGGAAAGCTCTATATGGACTTAAGCAAGCTCCTAGATCTTGGTATGCTAGATTGGATAAATACTTGTTGAAACTTAGATTTAATAAAGATACTACTGACAAAATTCTATATTTCAAGTTGGATCAGAACAAAGAACTGATCATTGAAGTCTTTGTTGATGATATTATTTTTGAAGGTGATGATGATTTATGTATGAATTTTTCTGATGAAATGAAAAGTAAATTTGAAATGTCAATGATAGGAGAGCTGAAATTATTTTTAGGATTGCATATCACTTAGTTAGGTGATGGAATTTTTGTATCTCAGTCTAAGTGTGTGAAAGAGTTACTGAAAAAGTTTGGCATGGAAGATTCAAATCCAGTTGGTACACCTATGGTGATCGAATGCAAACTTACATAGAATGATGATTCTCCTAAAGATAATTAGACAAGATACAGGTCAATGATTGGTGGATTACTCTATTTGATTCAGACTAGGTGAGATATAATGAATGTTGTGTGCATGGTTGCTAGATTTTAAGATGATCTTAAAGAGTCTCATGTGACTGCTATGAAAATAATTTTCAGATATCTGAAATGGACAGTTGATCTTGGTTTTTGGTATCCTAAGGATGATGATCTTATCCTAAGTGCTTTTACTAATGTTGATTGGTCAGGAGATGTAGATGTCATGAAGAGTACTAGTGGTGGTGCATTCTTCTTAGGAAACAAGTTGGTATCTTGGCTAAGAAAAAAAAAAAAACTTAGTTTCATTATCTATTGTTGAGGCAGAATACATTGCTGCTGCAAACAGTTGTACCCAAGTATTGTGGATGAAGCAAATGTTGAGAGATATCAGAATTTAGTATGAAGAACCCATTTCCATATTCTGTGACAATTCAAGTGCCATTAACATTTCTAATAATTCAGTGTTGCATTTGAAGACAAAGTATATATGCATCAAATATCAATTCTTGAGAGACAAAGTAAGTGATAAAGAAGTTAGATTGGAGTACATACCTACCAAAGAGAAAATTGCAGATATCTTTACCAAGCCATTGCCTAAGGATACTTTTGAGTACTTCAGAGGAAAGTTAGGGGTGATTTCCCCTCCTAATTAGAAATAAGATGCAGGTATTTGCATCAGTCCATGAATTCATAGCCATATCTAATTCCAGATTGATGTTGTGGTGGCTGCTACTCAAGGGGAGTAGTCAGATGATTCAAATTTGTAATAAGAGCATGTGTACCTTTGTCATTGATGTCAAAGGGGCAGAGAAACAATGTGAAAAATGTGGGAAAGAAGAGTAATGAAAGAAATAGGAAAGAGTGCACAATCTAAGGGGGAGATTGTTGGAGAAGAGTTAGTTGGGTTGATGGTATTATTTTTCACATCATGTGTTGCCATCAATGACAAAGGGGGAGATTTTTGGATGTTGTGGTTGTGTTTCTGATATGTGGTTTTCATTGATGTCAACATTATTATTATTAATGATGCTTGAGGTTGTATATGTCGAGGATATTGAGAAAATTGTAAAAACTATTGTACAGGAAGCTAGTGGAGCTGAGAAGGTTAGATTGTTGGAAAGTTTTGTATGTTGAAGATCTGAAGGTTCACTTCAAAGGGTTTGTTGCTGAAGCTTTCTAGTATGTTGTCCAAAATTTTCAAAGGTTCGCATCAAGTTTTGTGGAATTTATGAAGATTTGTGTGCATATAATTATTCAGTTTCTGTAGATAGTGTTCTTGGTTGAAGCAGATGGAATTCTGGTAATTTCATGTGTTGCGCATGTACCTATGATATTCATGGATGAGTCTAGATCATGCTCTATCCTTTCTATACATCCACATTGATTGGCATGTTCATGATTGGATATTTTTTTGATGTGTGCCCGATTTTTCATGTTCTTGGCCGACATGATGATGTTACCGTGTTGTGGATCCACGAGGATCAATATTTTATTGTTTGGCATGTTTGGAGGTGTTTTTTTGGGTCCTCACTATGTTATGATTGACTTGTGTTGGTGCACATTGAAATTTACTCATGTCTCAAGGCCGACAATTGTAATTTATTCTTTATTTGTGGCCGACTGAATAGTGGTTGTAAATCCATGTAGCAGATATATATGAGATTTTTTTCCTCATTTAAAGGCAGGTGCTCAAGTGTAAAAGTGATGTACATGTGCGAATAAAGGTTAGATCATTCAAAGCAAAGTGTGGAAGAGATTGAGCAGGGGGTGCAAGATTTTGTGGAAGTTTTTGTGTGCCTAATCAAAAGTTTAATCAAGATTTTGTAGAAGCTAATTTCTCAGTTCAACTTCATCAAATGGATTTAATCCGATTATTGTATGTAAGGCAGTGAGCCTTGCCTTTGAGCAGTGTGCTCTAGGTAGTGCACCTGAATGCAAGTGCATTCCTTTTTATTCTTCATTATACTTCTAATAGGGTATAATCTTGTGGACTAACATCCACTATGGTTTTTCCCCTAACAGGGTTTCCATGTATAAAATATTGGTGTTCATGTGTCTCTGATGTGTTGTTGATTTAATGCTTGCACTGTTAATTATCACATCTATGATATAAGGTTGATTAATGTTGTATAAGTTTGATTTTGGTAACAACTGATTCACCCCCCCCTCTTAGTTGTCTATCCTTGTTTTGCCAACACCCTAGTCTATAAATTTAAAATTTTAAGGTTTTAAATTATGGACAAATGTAGGAGTATTTGTAGATCTTAGATTGTGAAAACCCCAATTTAAAGTTTGACAAAATTCAAAAAAAATAGGATGTCCTATTTTGTTTATGAGAAGCACATAAATTCATGAATTAGGGAATTAGAGCATTCAAAGGAGCTAGTAGGTTCAATCTACTTCACACATGAATTTTCCCATAAAGCATAATATGATTATAAAAAATGACTATAATGCTGAAATTCTAAATGATAATGTTTTTCAGTTTGTGATTTTTGCAAAGAATAATGAATATAAATTCTTTAGTTTTCCAATGTAAATATATAATGTTTGTAAATGGAAATGATACATTCAATGAATCTAATTTCTTAATGAAATAACTTAGATTTGCAAGTATGCACTTAAATTTGAAAATGATCTAAATTGGGTTCACTAGCATGCTAATTTTTTTTTGAACAAAGAGGTGCAATGAATTATTTTATGGATTTAAATCTATAATGAATTCATATAAGTAAAAAGATATTCAAATAACCTAATGCTCAATAAAATTATATAATTATTTTTTAGTAGACTAGAAAAATTACAAGTGTTAGACAATGTTGGGTTCACCAAAATGTGAGATGGTGAAACAAGATCCAAGCCAAATGCCTAATCTAAATCAATAATTTCACCATAAAAAATTAAGGGGCACAAAAGTAACCAAGAGAAACTATTTGGTTGTTGTCCTCAAGGGAGAACTTGAATAACTAGTCAGGGTTTTGGTCTCTTTTGTTTGGATGATGACATGCGATGACTGATTATGAAATGTTGCAAACTAGGAAAGTTAAGACTAAAGATACAAGATATCACATAATATAAAAAAGAGAGTAGAAAGACAAAAATAGAGAGCAAAAATGGAAAGTGTAGATATAGGAGAACCTGACATAAAATTGAGGTTGATCTAACAAGACTAGGGTGCTAGGTGCCCTAGTATAAAACATGGTAAATTTTATGGTTTTAGAACCTACAAAAATGCATCATAATTTGAGGGTCTTTGGTAGGCAAGATCAAGTTCCAAATTTTGATAGTTTGTGAGTAATTATTTTTTCCCCAATTTGATGATAATAGGTGCTTGAATTCTCAAGTTATGATTTTGAATCCTTGAGATCTCCAATCCACTTTATAGTTATAATCTACAAGAAGGAAAATGAGAGAAGGGTTGTGTCATATAAGGGGATTTCCTTGGTCAAACCCCATTTCGGTGTTTCCATCTTCATTAGTGCTATGACAATAATGATATAAATCACATGCTCTAGGGAGATCAAAGGTAAATAAAAAACAATGAATGATAAAGTACATTGCTGAAACTTACCACTTAGATTTGAGACCCTTGTTTGATTGAAGTCAATTGCCCTTCTCATACAAGGAGGAATAGGAGGATTCTTAAATATCTTGAAAGTATTAGTACTACATGAATATAACAACATCTTACTATGCATAAACATGAATTTTCATGTGTTCTAGACTTAAATTCAATGAAATAGTGATGTAGATCTTTTGCTTATTTTCATCTTAAAATTGTATTACTTTCATTTAGGATGCTCCAAATATATTCAAAATTCTTAAAGAGACTTAGATGTTCAAATGGAGGGAAATACTTATATTTATATGAGTTTCAACATATTTCACTTCAGCCATTATTATAAGTTGACAAAGGATTTTGAATTCATAAACATATTGAGGTTGACGATAAAAAATTAAATTTTGGGTCTAATTAGGTGGGACAAGGGCATTGAAAACTCTAGTACAACCCTTTTGAGATCTTCTTATGTCTATTAAATAAAAATTTAATTCAATTTAATGAATTCAACTCAATTTCCAAAAAACAACAATTAAATGGGTAAATTATAAGTATCATTAAGCACATGAACTTAAGAGTGTGCCAAACCTAGTGTAAAATTGTCAAGGGTGATCATTCACAATACTACACTCCCTCCACCAATAATTTTTGATTCCTCGTATGATTGACTATTTATAAATTGATAAATTACATGATTATACCTAATAAAATAGATTTTTATAATCTTGGATGGTGTTGGGATGACCTAGGGATCTTTCTCTATTGTTTCATTGAAGCACCTTGATCTTGGGAGGCTTTCTTCAGCCAAATATTATTAAAAATATCCAAATTTTGTGGGTTTTCTATGTTTTTCCAATTTAACCATGTGTTTTATCATATATTTTGTGTGTTTTCTTCATGTTTGCATCATATTTACATCATTTTTGTGTTCATTTTGTTTATGTTTATGTATCATGGTATGTTATGTATTTTCATCATGTATGCTTTGTGTTGTTCAACATCTATGTTTGTGTATCTTGTATTTTTGCATTACCTACATGTGTGTGTTAATTTGTGCTCATGTTGTCTTGCCATGGGATCTTAGATCCTAGGGGATTGCACACTCTCCCCCTTGATCCTTTTTGTCCTATCTCTTCAAAATTTATACATTCAGACCCCTCTTGACATATATTTTTCTACTTTAGTGTGAGTCTAAGAATAAGCTCATAATCTCACTAAAGTAGGGGCTAATTTTTTTTGGAAGATTGAGAAGATTTTCATCCATATGGTTGATATGTTTGTTGGGAACATGAGTGAGAATGAGCATATATAATGTTGTAATTGATGTCAATATTGTGGTTTGATGTGAATATTTAAAAATAGCTACCTGGTGAAGGATAAGTGATTGAGGTGATAGAGTATCAATTTTTGGGTCTGCATTTCTCCACCTTGAAGAATTTTTGTTTTTAATTCTAAGGTAATTATGGTGTGTGTTAGAGGAATCTAAATCCAAATTTTCATGACTTTATGTCCTCTCGTATTGAAGATAATGATGATAGTGTATTGGGTGTGCCAATGACAATGTTACTCGTACATAGTACATGTTTGGAATGATCCACATTCCACCACAGAATAATATTTGGTTATGTGTTTTTTTTGGAGCATTTACAAGTGTCAGTAGCATCTATGATCCATGTGGTGAGTGTTTTTGAGTTTTGAGTGTCAGTTTGTGGATGATCATTGGTGTATTTTAGTGCTACTTCACCAACGGTACCGACTTGATGAGTTTGGGATCATGCAGAGTTAAATGGAGTATTCAGCAGACTTATGGGAGTTATTATAGGTTCCCTCTAACCTATTTAGATATATTAAAAGTTTTTAATCATGGAATGATGGGTGTTTATTTGAATCTTGAGCCGACAAGTTAGTGTATTGCATGTTTTATCTAAGTAGGCTAACCTAATTGATGATGTTAGTGTTTACAAATGTAATGGGTATAAATGTAAAATCATTTTCGGTATTGATGTGATCATGCATGTAATATGGAATGTAAAGAGTGTGAATAGAGATAAAATATGTTGCAAAAATAAAGTAGAGCAGAGCGTGGAAGTGGTGTAGTATGAAATGTGTTGATTCAATATTTTGAGCTCCATTGGAACTATATCTCCTTCATATTTTAGATGCATTATTAGTAGTTCAAATCTTGATAGTGAGCCACCCCTTTTCTATATTTCTCTTATTCTCTAGATAGTGATTCCTCCAGACCGTGAGTCCAAAAGGTAATGAACCATTTTGTAATATGTCGTAATTAGTTATAATATATTGTGAGCTAATCTTCACCATGGTTTTTTCACTTTTTAGGTTTTCCAAGTAAAAAGTATAGTGTTCATGTGTAATATGCCAAACAATCACTTGAAGTAAATTTCCTAAGTTTTTACTGTGCAAGTAAAATAAACTATATAAAAATACATTGCAATAAATTTTTTTCTTATCTTTATTGAAAATATATGAACAAAGATTCTTTACAACTTACAAATAAGGATTTCCATTCCATTACAATATTTTACAAAGTACAATATTTTGAGAAAGAAAAAAACTACATACATAGCTCCTTCAAGCTTCATAGAATAAGATATAGATGGTCCAAAAATCCACCTTTCAAAAAATTGGTCCTCTATCACCTACTAAGGAGGAGAAGCATCACTCAAGTGCTTTTCCACCAACCGTGGACTCATATGCAGTCCCCCACACATCTATCAATGATAGATGGCCATTCCCTTTGATAAAGGTATTGGTTGGGTAACCCCGTATGACATACAATTATGAGCTTAGTGTGGTGCCCTACATGACTAGGATTTGTAACCTATGCTAGGTACCCTTCATGCATTTAAGTAGACATGGTGAGCTGATAGTGGAGTCATTGTTATTGGCAGAATATTGCAAACATAATGCATACAAAATACAAATACTTTGCACAAGAAATATGCATAGAAGAATGTGTCTCAACTAATGACCTTTTTCCTCTATTTATATAGTAACCTGGAGATCATATAACCTATAAACTGAGAATGTATAATGGAAACAAATTTCATGCACAATAACACATAAAATTTCACTAAAAGGTGGCGAATATGAAAGCATACAGTAAGCTCAAACAACAATAAATTGTCTGGGTTAAATGACAGCAAACATAGACTAATTCAATTCTCCATATGATAGAATTTGATTTTAATTTCAAAGTAGACTTATATAGGTTAAAGGATTCAAAGGTGGCACCAAGAATTGATATGCTCTCTCATAGATGGCATAGTTTCCCTCTCAATGAAACAATCAATATCAAAAATGTGCTTGTTGGAAATTAGGATTGCACCCTTAGCCAAAATAAAACTTAACTATCCTATTGCAACATTGAAACAATCTCAGATTGTGAGAAATCTATAATGAGAGTGAATCTCTAGAGTGGGTTGGTTCCCCTAGCAAATCACCTAATCTAAAATACTTTATGAGGAAAGGGTTAGGAGGAGAACTAAAAATAAAACCTAAAACCTAAAGATGATTCACCAAAGATTTCAAAAGATTTTGATAAATTTCACTCTCAACAATCTCTCTAAAACTTCAACTCTCACAATCTCACCATAAAACACACAATCCAATAGTGATTCATATGAAGGTTCACACAAAACTAAACACAAAATATAACCTGAATTATACGAGACTCTTGCACACAATTTTACAATAACAAGACATGAAAATGATTTTGTATCTTGAATCATAATTAACATCAAATTGACACTTTAAATCTGAGACAAGAAAAATGAGGAGGAAAGATCTATTGTTTTATTAAAAATGAAGGAGTATCAAGCCCAAAATCTGAGTACAAGAAAAGTTTACAAGAGTCTCTGAATTGAGTAGGAGAGCAAGAAACGGCAATCTAAATTGCGAAAAAAATATTTTTTTCTCCAAATTATATCCCCCAAGTATCTCCAATAGTGAGAATAGAAAAAAATGAGTCAACAAGCTTTCCAAGATAGCCACCTCAACTCATTTTCGAGTTCCATAGAAAATCCTAAAAATAGGGTCCAAAACTGATCCAAACTGACTGAAAAAGTTGGCAAGATTCCCTCCAAAGCATGTCGATCTAAAAAGACCAAAAAATCAGGCTCAATTGGTTGGAAACTAAAAAAGAAACCTTAGTTTGACTACTTTTTCCAATTCTCCCAAAACTCAAACTCAAAATAGAAAGCTCTATCTATACTCCTTTTATCAAAACTACATTTAGAAATAACATATATTAAGATAATTTATTGAATTATTATCTTAATATTGTTTTACAATATCTTGCAGCTTTGATTTTTACAAAAAAACTCAATTTGATTCTAATTTGACTTTTCACAAAATCAAGGGAAAAGATATGATTTATTCTTTGATTTTTCCAAGTACAATGTATATTCACCTAGGCATTTGATTTTCTCCAAAATCATATGGAAACTAAGGCATGAAATCTACATGATTTCTTTTTGCAAAAATAAAATATTCCTCAAGGCCTTGATATTTGAATTTCTAATGAAAATTAAAAGGCTCTTAAGGCACAATACATATTTTATTTTCCCCTCCAAGTGTTGTGAAATTCCCCTAAGGCATCAAAACTATATGATTTCTCAAAATCATAAAATGTGTTAAGGCATAACCTAGGCATGAAGGCAATCATATGCAAAGGTAAAATAAAATATCATAGAGGTATTAATGGGGAACTTTTATTTTAAAATAAAATGTGATAAAAGGCCCTAAGTTTGAATTAGGGAAAAAACCCTAAAACAAAACTAAATCGAAACCCTAATTGTTCTCATCATTTTCATTGACCAACTTTTGGAAAGAAAGAGCTTTGATCGAGCCGCCATGGAGACTAGGTTTTTGAACTTGTGAGTTAGATTCTTTGTGTTTGGAGGAATTTCCTGAAGACATTGAAGGAAAGTGTAGAGGGTAAGTTATTTTTGACTCCAATCTGGGTGTGAACTTTCATTTTTTGGCTTCTTGGTCGCGACATTCACCATTTTCTGATGTGTTTTATTTTTCTTGTATTCTGTCGAGCCTCTTTCTCTTCCTTTGGCCGCCATTGGAGAGCTTGATTATGAGTCTTTTGGAGCCATATGCATGTGGATTTTTGGGGCACATCTTCTGAACAACGACTTGGGTAAGTTCTCCACCTTAGAATTATTATATTTCCATCTTAAATAAGTTCGATTCAATCCCTACCTTCTGTGGAAGAAAATAAATTAATCTCTATGTAATTTTGATAGAGGCCACAAATTCTTCATGCATTTTACCTTTATTCTAAGGGGTTTTTAATTTCAAATGGCTTGAATACTTCTCTTTTCCTTTTATATTTATGATTTTTTAGCAAACCCTAAGTGGGTTCGATGTTCTTTGTGAAGAAAATACTCCTCTCAGGTCATGGCCATGAGAGCACAAACTGGGTTTTCCCACTTGCTTGAAGTAACTTAGGGTTTCATTATTCTCCTTTGTATATAAGAAATATTCTCTATGCAGCTCTTGTTCAAACAAAAGCTTCATGATTCAGCCATTACACTTGTATTTTTTCATAGGTAAAAACCATTCTCTTTTCTTGCAAGCATTTCACATTTCCATTTTCAGAAACCCATTTCACAAGATATTTGCACTATTTTCTTGTATGTTTCATACTCAGAAATAAAACCTTGTCATATTAAGATCTTACTTCACTATTTTGTGTATCTTTTGCATTCTAAAAAATATGCTCACCTCTACACTCCTTATTACTGCCTCATCATTTTGTGAGCATAAACCAATGTAGTGAAGTCTTCTTTCATGATTATGATGTCATAATGCCGAAACAAAGAATTGAATTTTATGTTCTACCTTGCTTCAATGATTTTGTTTCATATATAAAACATCATCTCCTTTAGATTCTACATACACAAACCTTTGATAATCTTTACCCATTGCACATCTCTAACTGGGTTTAGCATGACTTCTTGGATTCTCTTGATCCACAATGCATAGAATATCTTGAAATATGTAAAATTTTCCATGATGTCTTGAGGTTACTCAAACTATTTCAATTGTTCTTTTGATTGTGAACTTGAATTGTATATGCCTGTTCACTATCACAATTTATGGTAATGAAGTACTTGCTGCTCTATTCAATATGAAAAAATTGACATAGCACAATTAGCATGAATAAAACATCATATGGAAACAATATGCACTTAGAATTGATAGTAGTAAAAGTCCTTCAATACGAAGATGATGCATTTCATTCTATTTTGTACTTAACTTGGGAATTCAAATGAGCTCTTGTCCACTTATAATTTTCAATTCATTGCAGTTTGGATTGACTATTATGAATGTTCAATGATCTTAAAGCCCTTGCAATTGCTTTATTATTTACTCCAATAAATGTTTCCTTTCGAGTAATTATGGAATTATGGATGTGAATATGAATTCCTTTCTCAAGACCCCTCTTGAATGTTAAGGGTATTGAATATTCAAGATACTGAGGGGGGGGGGGGGTGGTGAATCAGTATCTTCTTTAACTTATTGAACAAACACAATCATCTCCTTTAATGTATTTAACAAAGAAGAACAAGAACAAAGCATGGAATCATGCAACACAACAACACCAAAATTTTATGTGCAAAACCCAATGAGGTAAAAAACCATGGTGAGGATTAGCTCACTATATATATAGTTTTTTCAATATTGGATCTACAAAAGAGGCTCACTGCCAATTACAAAAGCTCATTTCTTAGAAGGACTCACTATCCAAATAGGGAGGCTCACTACCTACAAAATATTATAGAAAAAAATGGCTTACAATTAGGATATGAACTAATAGGGTTACACCACAAGTGAAAATTCAATTCCTTTGATGCTCAAAGTATTTTCTCACATGTCAGTAGACTAATCTTCACCCTTCTACTCACACACTTCACATATCCAACTCACACACCCTTCTTCTTCATCATCTACAAGTCATCTTGTATATATATCTGATATATCCACATGCAACAATTAGGTCAGCCTAATTGGATGCATTACATATTTACAAAAAGATAATTATCGAATTCATACAAAACTTATTCGAAGGTAATTCAACCATGTGGCATGCACTATTATGTTGGTTGGGACCAAAGCTAGGTCACACATATATCCACAATACACATTAAACTATTAACTAATTATTAGGTTGGCCATGAATAAACCTAATAATGAAGTGCAATCATTAAACCAATGCCAACACACCATCCAATCATATTATTATATAGGAATGCATACATACACACTTATAGTAACTATAAACCTTTTCCCAAAATCTTAACCAATGATGAGCCTCAGATGGAATATGTGGACCAAAATTCTGGATCAAACACCAGAGGAATTAAACCTATTCTGTATACCGGTTCAGGGTACCAGACCAATCTTATACCATAAACAACCTGGTGACATCAATGACAACATACAAAATGATCCTCTCCATTCTTCCAAGAATCTCCCCCTTTTCATTGATGGCAACACAATCCAATCAAAAAATGTATTCAATAACTCTCCTCCAATCTCTCCCAAAAATCTGCAAATCTCTCCACCTTTGACATCAATGACAAAGGGTGACAAAAGAAAAAAGGTTGTAAACATGGTGACATTCAAAATTGCAAAATTTCAATTCTTCCAAAAAACTTCCAGAAATTTCTAGACATTCAAAATTTTAAAGCTTCAAAATCTTTCAAACATTCAACCTTTCAAAAATTTTCTTCTTTGATCATCAACTCAATTTTTTCTTCTCACCTTGTTTAGTTTCCCTTTTACTCTTTCTTGTCTCTCCTCCTTTTATTTCCAAAAACAAAAAAAAAAAAAAATTGAACATTTAGGATTCAAGTAAAATTGACACTCTTCACTTGAAATAACTTCTTGTACCTTTCTTTGATAACTGGATATAACTTCTTCTAGGAAAATACAACATAATCCATTCTCGTGCATATGCTTTCCAAAAAGGCCAAAATGTGAAAGAAGATGACCAATATACAGATGAGCACTAAATTTCACAATCTTCTACATCAACAAGTATTCTAGAAAGATGCTCTAATCAAACCTCAACAATCTCTTTAGGGAGCCAGAAAGTTTCCACCACATCATATCTTTGTCTCTGTATAATGATCATCTCTACTTGCAATTCACCAACTCTTATTCTTTGTTTCACTTCTTTTTCTTCAAAGATATCAAATTTCTTTCATATGTTATTTACCTTAGATTCAATTGCTTCAATACTACTTCTAAAATTGTCAACCGCAACAGGCCACTAGAGACAATATTTGTAGGTGTGTCATTTGTTTGATGCATTTCTTCATTTCTTTAATAATTTTAGATAGCCTCTGTTTAGCTTTAGTACATCTCTTTTCAACTAGAGCTTCTAACTTATGTCCTTCTAGACCTTTCGATAACATTCTTTCTTCAACAATCTCAAATAAATTTTCTAAAGGAGTAAAAAACAATTGATACATCAATACCTTTTCTAAGTGGATAGTCAACTAAAACATCATTGATATTGAGTTTGTCTACTGGAGAGGATGCAGTATACACTTCACCAATTTTTTGCATCTTTCCCTTAATTAAAATTGATTGGATGTCATCTGGATCAGAGGATTTGGATCCAGGTTGAGATTCTTCTTCTTTTTACTTCTCTTGTGGAATGACAATGATTTATTCGGTGATAGATTTTCTTTTCTTAGACTCCAGAGGGGAATTACTAATGACAAATTCCAATTCTTTTGTTCCAGAGGATGAACCCTCCTCAAATCGACTAGACATAACCAAACCGGAGCACATATCTTTCTTCAAAGATAAGAAAAAGGTTTTACATGCACCTACTTTATCTTCCAAGCTTTCCAAGTGTAGACATCCAAATTTGACCACTCTCACAAGGTCAAAATCCTATTATTTATTTGTCTAATTCATCTATATTAATTAAATGACATATTTAATTAATATTTCCCCTTCCCCTAAGGTTTCTAAAAGTATTTAATTAAATAAATCTATCAATTTATTTAATTTAGTCAATTATCCTCTTCAATTTTAAATTCATTCTTTCTCTCTCCTTGTCCCATCCTCCATAACCTTTTCACTAAAATGGATTAATCTAATTAATCCTTGACTAAGATGTGCATATCCTTAATTACAATTAATTTCACATCCTTCATATTTGGCCACTTGCCTCTAATCTTCATTAATTTTCCTAATCACCTATTTGCACAACCTTAATCTAATCACTTACATTTTCTGGTATGTCCTTAAGTCAACCTCTCATGGTACTTACCTTATCAGGTATTGACCTCTTCCCCATGTGAATTAAAAATTAAAATTTATTCCTCGCATGCATTTCTCTTCCCCATGACCTCTCATAGGTCACATCAAGCACATGGGATAAGGACCTCCTTTAGGAGGACCTTGTCTTATCCACTAGGTACTTTCAAACATGTGAATTAAAAATTCACGTTTGTTTCTCCAACAACTTCTCAAATCTTGATGGTGACAAGAGAGGAATTTCTAAAAGTCATCACTTGTCACTATCAACCCCATATGGGGACAAGTAATTCCTTGTTGTGAAAATCATCTCCAATCCCAAGGTACTTGCAAGTACCTCCATATCACATGGCCTTTTCCATGTCACTTGTCCTTTTTCCATCTCACCTTCCACATGAAAAGATGTGAGGGCTTGTGAGTCCTCAACTCACCACAACCCTCCATCTTGTCCATGATGGCTCAATCTCAACCATCCATTCTTATTTAAATTGAGAGCCTTGGCCTCAACTTAAGGGGATTAGAGACAAGTTTAGACAAGCATTCAAGCCATTTTGCACTCACTCTCATAGCATTTGCAACCATATTAGCCATTACTGTATTCACCTACGATTTTCAATCATTACACCCACCTCCATTGGTGCATGTATTTTGCAATGAAAGGAGCATACAACCAAGCATCATCAAAGGGCCAACCAACTCATCAATCTAAGCACGCAAGGTAAAAGATTTCATGTTTTTGTTGTTGTTTGTTTAGATTCAACTTATGACTTATCATTGTGTGTTTGTTTGTGTATTTTACTTGTTGCATTTACATTTTGTTTTACATTATAGAAGTAGAAAAACACTTGCACACATTTCTGGTATGCCTAGTGGGACCCACAAACAAGTCAGTTCTTTTTACATTTTTTGTTGTTTGATATATTATAGGTTCAGGAACATAGAGGCAGCCTTGCCCAGAACACAAAGGTGACTCCACCCACAAAGGGGTGACCCCACCCACAAACAGGTGACCTCGCCCACAAAGAGTTGACCCTTCCCATGGATAGGTGACCCTGCCCATCTATCTATTTTTCTTTTTTGTTTCCTGAAATTTTGCAAGTTTTGATACATAGAGGCGACTTCGACCATAAAGGTGCAACCCCACCCATGGATAGGTGACCCCGCCTATCTATCTATTTTTCTTGCTTTCTATTTTCTGACATTTTGTAGGTTCAGATCCACAAAAGGGTGACCCCGCCCACAAATAGGCAACCCCACCCACAAAGAGGCGACCCCACCCATAGATAGGCGACCTCGCCCACAAAGGGGCGACCACGCCCACAAAGGGGCGACCACGCCCAAAGAGCTAGTTATGCCCAAAACATAGAGGTGGCCCCGCCCTGAACAATGGTAAATCGGGTAAAATAAAGAGTTAATATTTCATTTCAGAGTTCAAATTGTTGTTGTTTTCCTTACTATTGACCTTCTAATGTGCTTTTGTTTGTGAGTGTTAATTTTTCGAATGCTTGTATAGCCGCTTAACGATTATAGAAGACAAAAAACAACAAACTACTAATGTACCTGCTACAGGGGGAAAACAAATACTTTCTTTAGTTAGTTTCTTGTTGTTTTTATTTTAACTAGACACATAGCTCTGATTAGAGGTTCAAAGAACTTTTTTGAGTGTTTGAATATTGGGCTATTGACGTATCCAATCCCCTTGTGTCATTTGACGATCATGGGTGAAGAGAAACCGTAGTCCACTTAAGCCATTTTTATTCCCTTTTTCTTTTTATTAGCGAGACCTACTTGGGGATTTCATCACCCCAAGGGATGATCCCAATCATGTGTTACCGACGGGGTATATAAAGGGGGGAGAGTGAAAGTTGTACCTCAATCCAGTCACGTCGGGTTTGGTGAAGCGTCAAAGCTAGGGTGATACCTAGACAAGATGTGAAGAGTTGGTCCGAGCTTTCAGTATCTCGCTGGAAGTTCTCGACTCACGCTTGTGATGGGCTGGTGTTCATAGTTGTGCCCCACATATTGTCTATATATTGCAGACTCCCTTAGTTTCCTTGTTCAACCTATATAGAGGATCGTGTTAACCATACCGTAACACTAATCTTAGGCTTGTGCTTTTTGAACTATATTTTTTGTGCAAAACCAGTGTTTATCAGTCAGTTTTGGCCATTTGCTTGCTATTTTTGTCCTTTGCCATAGCTGTTTTTGCCTAAGTTAAGTCCAGATCAACACACAAAGGTGACCCTACCCTAAAAGGGGCGATCTTTCCCTCAAAGGGGTGATCACCCCCACCATTTTTGTTTCAACTATTTTCCATCCAGACCAAGTCAAATTTGATGAGTTTTCCTCAAACAGGCAACCCTGCCCTCAAAGGGGCGACCTTGCCCTTCTTGTTTCAACTTTTGTTTTACCCTGTCCAAGTCAAATTTGAGCAGTTTTTCCTAAACAAGCAACCTTGCCCTCCAAAGGGGTGACCCTGCCCTCAAAGGGGTGACCCTGCCTTCAAACAGGTGACCCTACGCTCTAAACATTCACTTTGATCTTTTGTTTTCTAGCCGTTTCGACCATCCGTTCTTTGTTTCAAGGATCTTTTTTCCCGTTCTGAGCATTTTTCTCCCGTTCTAGGTATCCATTTTCCCATTCTGACTACCTGTCCACTTGTTTTGAGCATCATTCCCTTATTCTGACCACCCGTTCTCCCATTCAAGGTATCCGTTTCCCTGTTTCGGGTATCCGTTCTCCCGTTTCGGGTATCCCTTTCCTCGTTCTGGGTATCCGTTTTCTTGTTCTGAGCATCGTTCTCTCATTCTAAGTATTCATTCACCTGTTCTAGGTATCTGTTCACTTATTTCAAGTAATCGTTCACCTATTTCTTGCACCTGTTTTCCTATCTTGGAATTTCATTTACCTTGTTTATTGATAGTACTTGTCCATTGTTTGGACTAAGTCGAATCCAGATCCCATTTGGGTGACTCTTCCCCTGTTTGGACAACCCTACCCTAGTTTGGGTGACCCTTCCCTAGTTTGGGTGACCTTGCCCTAGTTTGGGTGACTCTACCCAAGTTTGGGCGACCTTGCCCTAAAAATGAGTGATTTTGCATCTGCTCGATCTTTGTCCGAAAAGCTAGCCTACTCGGATTTTAAAAAGCTTGTTGTTTTTCTAGTCATCCATGCATTCCATCTGTGCATAATCCTCATGTCAGTCCATTTGCATCCTGATCCATTTGCATCCAAATAATTATCTAGATCATATAGGTGCATCCTTAATCATCCTTAAGTTGCACATCGATTATCATTTTCTTAATCCAAATCCTCTGAACTTCATTTGAAGTCATTATCTGAATTGACTTATGTGCCTGAAACCGTTCATCATCTTTCAACATCTTCTTAGGATTTTCATCCATGTTAAGTTAATCATCATCCTCGGCCCTATCAATCACCTTCTATTTCAAGGTGGATTCAGTGTTGTGATCATCAGTTCATCCTTTAATCCTATCAAGCATCACCTTGAGTTACCTAGGGTGATCTCAAAAATCAGTTTAGAATCCCTTCCAATCATCTGATCTCATCTAATCCTATCAATCATTTTATCGATCAATCTTATCTAATCAATTGATCCTTCATCCAATCCAATCAATCAATCCAATCGTCATTTAGATCATCTTTGTATTGCATCCTAGAATTTTAGATACATCTTAGTCCACCTAGTTGCTTTGCACTTTTATGCCTATTCAGACCCAATCACAAGCAAAAAAAAAATGGCAGAACAACAAGTCCAATGTTCCTAGTTGAACATCCCACAAGATCCTAACAACATTCCAAATATCCCACAAGATCCCCATAATGGTGCTTCGTCATAATCCAATACCGACATTCAAAACACCACACCACCTGGTGACTAAAACATGGTTAATCAACCCGAAGTCACTATTGACGAATACCTTAGTGATCTTGTTAATGTTCAGATGATGAATCATCTCCTCAAAAAATGAGGGGATAAGATTCTTGCCACTCTAATCATGAGAGGAATCAAACCACCATCCGATTTTGATGTGTCACAATATGCGGGTACCCACACTCTTCCAACACCTATAGATCCAAAAACTTTACAAAACATTCCGGGGAATTCATATGTCCCCCAAAGGTGCACCCATAGAGAATTGGTATCATCCTGTGTTTGGAAATGTTGTGATACACCAAGTTGTTAGTTATCCTTACCTCCCAACCGCAGCCTCTGTAGCACAACCCGATCATAATGATCCCTACACCTACAACATACAACTATACATTCCATCCACTCCACCACTTCCATCCTAGTCAACCACCTATCAATACTGGGGGTACACCTATCCTTGCATTAATGCCACCTTCTCCACCTACTAGCAACTTACCAACGCCTACATTCCAGCAACCTCCTACTAATCCTCACCAATCCATTGCATTGCAAACACTGCCACAACACACGGTTACTATTGTTGCTTCATCATTACCACCTCATTAGCAATCTCCATAGCACAACATCCTAATACCACAATAAAATGTCTTGATTCCTATGCAACCACCACACTAGGTGACACAAACTACATCCCAACCACCACAACCACCACATGGCACTTATGTTATAGTCCTACAACAATAACATATCCCATCTCGCCCATCTTACCAACAATAGCCCCAGTAGAAACCTCCACAGTAGCATATACACATTCCTACACAAACACAACATAATCCTCTTACAAAATATCTTTATCATCTGTCTAACACGTACACTACTCCATCCCATCCTAATTCAAATCCTCATCAGGCTGCCCAGAATCAAACGTGAACCCAACCGCCACTTTACACCAACCCTCCGCAATCACACACCAATCCTTATAAACAACCATCAAATCCACAACCACCCCCATATATCACATAGCAACCCACCGTTGTGCATCAATACTAATCCTATCCATCTTATCTCCCCTAACAACAGTCTTGTCAGCAGGGTGCTCCATCCACCTCTTACTACCAACAACCACCACCATATCAACAAGGGGCTTCTAGCTCTTCATATTATCAAAATCCTACACAATGTCAATGGAGTAATCCATCCACTTCTTATTATCAACAACAACCACACTACCAACAAATAGCTTCCACCTCTTACCATCATGATCCATCATTTTCCTATCTGATGTACATTAATCCTCAATCCTCTTACACCAATCAGAGCTAGCAAACACCTCCTTATACACCTCAACCCACTTATGATCCAACTGCAGCAGTACCATCCTCATCATACCAACAATATCATTCATACAATAATCCTACTCTAACTCTTGCAACACCAATCAATAAAGATTGGGAAGAGTTTAAAGCTGCGTTGAAGGACTTACAACCTAGAATGGGCAAACAATCATTCAAATTTGAGGACATTTGTACCTATCCATTCGATCCCTCCATTTCTTTGGTACCCTTCCCTAAACACTTCGAAATACCAAAATTTGATAAGTACAAGGGAACCAAAGATCCCAAAGCTCATCTTCAAGAGTTTTATTCCTATTGTCAAGAATTCATGCACAATAACAAATACCTCATATAATTGTTCCCTAAGAGCCTACAAAGAATCACTCTTAACTGGTTCATGGGTCTTGAGAAGGGATCCATCAAATCCTTTGTGCAACTGTTAGAAGAATTTGTCTCCCACTTCTCCTTTAATCTGGAGAAGGATATTGATACGCTTGATCTCCTAAAAGAAAAATAGTGTAATGGAAAAACATTTGAGAGCTATCTGCAAAGATGGTGAGCCTTAGCCAATCAGATGAAATCTCCACTGAGGGAAAAATACATGGTTACTTTGTTTATTAAAAATTCCCATCCGAAAATGGCTCACAACATCCGATTCCACTGTATCACAACCTTTAGACACTAGTAGAGAAGGGTCATGTCCTCGAAAGAGCCCTTGTTGCTAAAGGGCAGGTCAAAATATTCAATTGTGATAAAGAGAGGTCCTCTGGGGACAAACCTCATTATTCAAACAAAAATAAGAATCCTGTCAATGATGGTGTCATGGACACCAAAAATTTCCAAGTGGCTAATGCCTCGCAAAAGCCACAATAGCCTCCTCAACAACAACAGTTGATCCCAAATGCCATATCTGTGCCACAAGGAGTACCTCATCCTCAACAAAAGTCAAATCTGAATAACCAAGGGGGAAATAAATGATAGTTTACTCAATTGGGAGAACCCCTTAGTGCCTTGTGTAACAAGCTCCTTCAAGCTAATTACCCAATCACATATCTTGTAACCAAGCCCCTTGACGATTCCAAGCCAAACCAACTTGGTTCAAAGAAAATGAGTATTGTGAATTTCACAAGATTAAGGGACATACATTGGATAAGTGTCAAGGTCTAAAAAACTACATCCAAGGTCTCATAGATCAGGGTGATATACATGTGGATGCTAACACAACAATCTCGTCTAATTATCAACTTCAAATCTATCAAAAATATTTTCCCAAACATAATCGAGGCCCTAGTACATCCAACTCCAATCACAGGCCTAGCAACAACAACAACAAGAATAAAAACACTAATAAAATTAGTTATAAAAATATTTCATACAATTACCAAGGCATTGTTATGCACATCGAACAACTGGAGCCATGTGTATCTATGATGCACGTTAAGGGTAAAGACCCAAAATGTGTTGTTACCACCTTTATACTCATATCACAGTCCCAAGAGCCTCCACATCTACCCAATCGCCATCTGTCAGTTCATAGTACAACATCCTTGATCGCCTAGGAAAGACCTCGGCCTAGATTTCTATCTTGAATCTTCTTAAGTCTTCCCTCGTACATAGAAACATCTTGAATAAGGCCTTACAGATCACTCAAGTTCCCAACTACATAGATCCCACACAATTCCAAGCATTGGTATGAAATCTCTCAGTGACCTACCAATTAGGTTTCGACTAGAAAGATATGCCACACCTTGACTCAAGTCATAACCATCCCCTTCACCTTGAAGTTGGTGTGAATTTTCATAAAGTAAAAAGGGTATTGGTAGATAATGGTTTTGCCCTAAATATTTATACATTAAAATTTATACAATAGGTGGGATACACCCAATCTGAAAGTTATCATCATCAAAGCATATGATAACACAGAACAAGATTCTGAGGGCACTATTTATCTTCTTATTCAAGTGGCCCCCATTGTGCAGTACACTATGTGTCATGTTCTGGACCTTTAACTTCCATATAACATCCTTCTTGGCCACCCATGGATTCACTCTATGCAAGCCGTTCCGTCAACCTATCACCAATGTCTAAAATTCCCATTTCAAGGAATGGAAGTAACTATGCCTCATCCATTCGAATATTTCCGCACACTAGAAGATTCCTTTCCCATTCTCATTACTTCCCTAGGGTAGAAATGAGGCCATCTTAGACATCATCATCTCATTCATCCTCCAACACATTAACCACCACTTCATCCACTCCATCATCCACATCTAATTCCACCATCACTAAGGTCAAGATCATTGAAAAGGAGTGTGGTGAGTACGAAATGCATCCAACATTGAACATGACAACCATGCCATGCTCACCATGTACATATGGTCAACCATCTTAGTCTGTTCCAAAAGATGAAGAGAAGACAATCACCCTCAATGCTCCAAATGTGGGGTCTAGCACCTTCCGCTCTCTTGGATTATGACAAGATACACCCGACGATGACAACATCTAGTGGGTGTACCATGAGGAACCTGAACCATCTCCCCCCTTGAAAGAATACTTCCAAGAGGCCTATCATTGGTGTTCTAAGTTCGCAGAAAAACATAACTACCAGGGGGGAGGCCTTGGTGTAGAAGAGCAAGGTAGACGACAACTGATAGAAGCTTCTATATGTCTGAAGAAGATGGGCTTGGGCTATGATACTAAACAAAAGGGTCCCATGGCATCATCTAGTGCCTCTAACAATGTTAGAGTGGACAATGGTTCCCTTAGGGATATACCAGAGGAGGAATCCATCATACACACATTCGATGATGTTGATCACTTTGAACTCCCTTCCATGCTTGAATTCCTATCCATCAAACACCACGAGCTTATAGACTATGACCTTTAAGGTAGCACACCTCTCAACACCTTTCCCTCATTGGACGAATATGTGCACCTTATGGGATTCGGGGAATATGAATGCCCCAGCCACAAAAATAAAAAGAAACAAAATCAAAATAGGTCACCTAGTGAAAACCTCCCTAAGGCACTTTGTGAGTTTGAAAAAGTAAAAAAAAAGGGTGTATCTATTAGCGAAAACCTCGACGAGGCGCTAGAATATGGGGACATTCATCTTCCCCTTGTAGGGACTCAAATATTCGGACGATCGTCCATCTTGATCAAATAAACACAAGCAATAAACTTGGGAACCAAGGAAAACTCTACCATCACCAAGCTCCTCAAAGAAGGAATCATCAACGTTTCCTAGACATATTCAGACATTCCCACCCTTGATCTCGCTTTAGTGGTACATCACCTAGATGTCCATAGTGATGCAAGACCTATCAAGAAGAAACTATGGAAAATGCACCCTCAAGTGGCTCTACTGGTTAAGAAAGAATTGGAAAAGCTGTTGGAGGCACGATTTATCCAGCCAATTGACTACTCTGATTAGATCTCCAATATAGTCCTAGTCACTAAACCCAAAGGAGATATCAAAATCTGCACGAATTTTTGAGAGCTTAACAAAGCTTGTCCGAAGGACAACTTCCCTTTGCTAAATATTGATATGTTGGTCAACCTCACCGCAAGACATGAGATGCTATCCCTCATGGTTGGTTTCTTCAGTTACCAAAAAATTAAGATTTCCCCTGAGGATCAACACAAGACTTCCTTCACTACACCTTGGGGTACATTTTTTTATAATGTGATGCCTTTTGGCCTCAAGAATGCGGGGGAAACATAATAGCACGCTATGACAACCATCTTCCATGAACTCATCCACATAATAATGGAAGATTATGTTAATGACCTGATAGGAAAATCAAGAACGAGGGAAGAACACCCTGCAATTCTTAAGAAGATATTTGAATATCTAGAATAGTACAAGCTATGCCTCAATTAGAAGAAATGTGTCTTTGGTGTCACATCCGGAAAACTCTTGGGGTTCATTGTCTCTTGTAGAGGATTAAAGGCTGATACTACTAAGGTCAAGGCAATCATGGAAATAACTCCACCTTGCAATCTGAAACAACTAAGAAGCTTGTAAGGTAAGCTCCAATCTATCTGAAGGTTCCTTGCTCAACTAGCCAACAAGTGTCAGCCGTTCACACATCTCCTAAAGAAAGATGATGCATTTAAGTGGAACCAACAATTTCAACTTGACTTTGATTAGATCAAAGAATATTTGGCTCACCCACCTATTCTGGGAAAACCACTCCTACTTTATATTTCATCTACTTCTGTGGCATTGGGGGAATTGTTAGCACAACACAATGAGTCATCCAAGGAAAGATCAATTTACTACATCTGTTGAACCTTAGTAGGATATGAATTGAATTATTCCCCAATGGAGAATGCCTGCCTAGCCATAGTATTCAGCTCACAAAAACTCCAACACTACATGCTTAGCCATCTAGTCAAGCTAATCTCTAAGGTTGATCTGCTTAAATATTTTTTGCCCAAAACAACACTGACTAGCCACATGGCTAAATGGGTCATGTTGTTAAGTGAATTTGACATAGAGTATATGGATCATAAAGCAATCAAAGTCAAAGTAATAGCTGATCAACTTGCAGATGCTCTTGTATTAGATACCTATCCTTTAGAAACAGAGCTTCCTGACGAAGGGGTCTTTGCAGTTTCAGAAGCCACCACATGGACACTATACTTTGATGGATCACATAAAAACAATGGATCGGGAGTAGGAGACTTTCTCATCACCCCCCAGGGTGATTACATATCGAAGTCATTCAAATTAGCCTTTCATTGTACCAACAAAATTGCTGAATGTGAATCTCTTCTTACCGGCCTTGGGATTGTAGTCCAGTGGCATATCTCTCACCTGCAAGTCTTTGGTGACTCCCAACTTGTTATCAAGTAGGTCAATGATGAGTTTGTAACAAAATATGATAAGCTCTTACCATACAAACATATGGTAGATGACTTCAAAAAATACTTCACCTCCATCCAATTTGATCAAATACCTAGAGTGTAGAATAAAGTAGCTGATGCCATGGCCACCATTGGTTCTCTCCTTGACATGCCCAAAGATCGTACTGAATGTGAGTTCCTCATGGAGAAAATTTTAATCCCTGCATATGACATACCTAAGAATGAAATGGTATGCAAACTTGTAGGTCCCAAATCCCCCTAGTACCAGGACATATATACTTACCTCCATGATAACTCCTTACCCCCTGACCTCACATGTAACCAACAAAAATCCTTTATCCAATGCACATCCTGTTACACCATCATAGGTGACATGCTTTATTGACATGGGTATGATGGAACCCTCCTCTGGTGTTTAAATGAGATTGAAGCCCGCATTGCATTGGTAGAAGTACATAGTGGTATTTTTGGGGCCCATTCCAATGGCATGGCCCTAGCTAAAAGGATTCTAAGAGCAAGATATTAATAGCCTACTATGGAACTTGATTCTCATGAGTTTTTAAAAAGGTGCCTTCCCTATCAGCAACATGCAAATTTGATTCATGCTCCTACACAACATTTACAACCCATGACAACCCCATGGCCATTTTCACAGTGGAGTTTTGATATGATCGGAAATATTTACCCTCCATCCTCTGAAAACCATACTTTCATCATCACCGCCATTGAATAATTTACTAAGTTGGTGGAAGAAATGCCACTGACCCAAATTCCTGGTGTTCATATATCCAAATTCATCCTTTACCATATCCTTTGTAGGTATGGGATCCCCTCCACCATTATTACTAATAATGGCAAGCCATTCAAAAAAAATTGCATGAAATTCATTTGCGAGACTTATCATATCCAACATCATTGGTCTACCCCATATTACCCCTAGGATAATGGTCAAGCAGAAGCAACCAACAAAACCTTGATTAAAATCATTAAAAAGATGGTTAACACTAGTCAAGATTGGCATCTCCATCTCCATCCCGACCTTTTGACCCTACCACAAATCCATTTGCACCCCCACTGGTGCAACTCCATACTCACTAATTTATGGTACCGAAGCTATCTTGTCAATTGAAGTCAAAATCCCATCACTTTGCATCTCTCTGAAAAATCTAATAAGTGATGAAGACACCCAGGTTGCATGACTTTCTCAGTTGGTACTCCTAAATGAAAAATGAATCAAAGCCTTCAACCATTTACAAGCCTATCAACATTGGCTCAAGAGAAGCTACAATAAGAAGGTTTTCCCTTTTTAATTTAATGTTGGTGACTTAGTGCTTAAATAAAATCAACAGAACTAGCAAGATCGGGAAAAAAAGGGCAAGTTCGAAGCGAATTGGTTAGGCCCTTATGTCATCATAGCTAAATATGGTGTAGGAGCATACAAGTTGTCTACACTTGAAGGAGAGCCCCTGTAAGATCCCATAAACATAATGCACCTAAAGAAGTTTTATACTTAGGTCAGCTAGGGTATCCTTCCTACTAAAATCCAAAAAAATACAAAAAAAATTAAAAAATTGTGAAAATACAAAAAAATTGAAATATCAGAAAAATCCAAAAATAGTAAAGAGAAATAATTCATCCTATGGTGAAAAACACACTTGGTGGCACCTTGGATATGTATTATTGGTGAAAACTTGGCAACATGCACCATTCTTATAGGGCTTAATCATTGTCTACCTTGCCTCCTAGTTACTTTATGACTCATCCATCCAGATCTCATATCCTCATTATCTCAATCCTATCCTTCCATTTGCATGCATCATTTGGTCGCTTGGTATATTTTAGTTGAGAATTGGAAAAACTTCATTTTCTATCCATCATCCTAAGCTTTTATGCTAGTTTGATCTTGTGTCATCTTTTCACTTTGGTCATCTCCATCTAGGTTCTTTCATTGTGTTGGTCGCCATCTAGATCCCATCTTGTTCTTAGTGAACTACGTGGCTCCTACGCTTTCATGTAGGCAAGGTTGATCACTTGATCTACCCCCAAAGTTGTTTCTTGTCTTTTCCTCTTTGTCTTTGTCCTTGGAAAACTACGTGGCCCCTACACTTTCACATAGGCAAGGCCAATCACTTGATCCACCCCCGGGGTTGTTTCTTGTCTTTTCCTCTTTTTCTTTGTCCTTGGTGAAATACCTTTCCCTTGCACTTTCACGTAGACAATTCCGATCGTTTGATCCACCCCTGGGGCTTATTGTCTGGTCTATCATTTTCCACTATCCTATCTTTCTATCTTTGTCGAACTATATTTCCCCTATGCTTGCATGTAGGAAAGGCTGATCATTTGATCCGCCCATGGGGCATTTTTGTCCTTCATCGTCTATCCCCATTGTCCCCTTTTCACCCTTATCCATCATTGGTCTTTTGTCCTTTTCAAACTATGTTGCCCCTGCACTTGCACGTAGGCAAGGTCGATCATTTGATCCACCCCTAGGGATTTTCTTTTGTCTTTTATTTTTTTTGTCTCTGGTCTGTCCTATTGTTGTCCTCCATCGTCTATCTTCATTGTCCTCTTTCCACTTTTATCCATAGTCTTTTCCTGAACTATGAGGGCTCTGTGCTTTCATGTAGGAAAGGTTGATCTTTGATCAACCCCTAAATCCCTAGGTCTTTAAGGTGTGTCAGTCTTTTTTCTTGTGTCTTGTGTCATGTTGTCAAGTATGTCCTTATCTAGTTGGTTCCTCACAAATTGAATCCATTCGTATCGCAATATTTAATCAACTTTCGAATATCCTACGTCATTACCAATGTTTTAGTTTAGTATCCATCTTTGGTCTCAACAAGATGTATCCTTCCTAATGGACCTTATCAACCCTATCCATCCTCTCAATCCTATGGCAAAGAACATTTTAAAACTGATTGCAATCTTTTGATTCTCTTGGCTTCTGTTTATCACTTGACAAGACTTCCATGATCTATCATATTATGGTGTGTTTTGATTGGTTTACATAGGGGCATATCTTGATTTTTATTTATTTGTTGTTTTCTTGGTTGTCCCGCGTAGTACCCACCAAGATCCCTGAGGTCTTGTGTTACATTGGGACATCCTTTTGTGCTTGTGGTTATCCCAATACCTGGCCCGAAAAAAGTCATTGCGACTTTGGGGTGTTGGGATAGCCTTCTTGTTTGTTGTGTTTTTTTACACATTAGACACTAATCGCTTTGTTTCCACGTACCATGGTACCTGGTGTCTTATGCTATAGAAAAAATCAATGCTCCGAATATGGAAAATTGCATTAGGATTTGCATTTCATTTTCTCCTCCATTGCATTGCATGTATCCTCCATCCCTTCTTCTTCCAACCCATGACTTAAGATTTTGTTTGTGCAAATGTTGATTCCCTCCATTTTCATCTCTTCTCAGGATTCCCATGGTTCTTGACAGGTGCAGTTGCACACCAATCACCTCCTTCACTTCCATCATTATGCAGGCCCTTATTTATATCACATTTAATTTCATTTACTTATTAGAATTTAACTGCATTCTCATCCCATATTGCATTTCATTCCATGTGCATTATCATATCATACTCATTTTTAAGTTGTTTAGGTTAATTCTAATTCATTATTCTATACATCTTAAAATTCATTTCATTATTAATCCATTGCATTAGCATATTCACCTTAGTTCATATCATTAACATCTCCTATGAATTGTAACCTGCATCACACATTGTTAGGTTCATTTTCACATCCATAGCATATAAATTCATAATTCATCCATCACATTTTGCATCATAAACATTAGACATCATAATATCATCCACATAGGAACAACCATAAATCATCCATCACATCTTGCATCATAAAGGTTAGAGATCATACACATCATCCATATAGGCATAAAAATAAATCATTATAGGCATATCCATACATCGAATCATAATAACCATCCAAAATAAAACCATAAACATACACATATGCATAAGTAAAACATCCATCACATACACATCATATAGTGTCAATAAGATCTCTCACATATCATATCAAAAATAAGAAAAATACAATGTCCATAACATCATCTATAATACTGTTCATCATATACAACACAATACATATCCATCACATCTATCATCAACTAAAGTATGAATACACAATTGTGGCTCGGCTCTGGTCTCTGCTGCTCTGTACTATATCCCATCCTGTACCTGTCCCTTCGATCCTCTAAACCATGAGTTTCCTACATCTAACCTTTGAGGTGACTCTGACACTGGCCCTCTGCATGGAGGCATCTCTCTCAGGCTACTATATCCCCGAGTATGCATTCGTGCTGATTGGGATGGCACTCACATCTGTGGCACCACTCAAACATAGGTAGGTACCCATTGTCCTAGATCTGACACTATCGATAAATAGGCACACATATAGTAGCTATCTCTCTCATATACTCATCTCGCTCTTCCACATGTTGTCTAATTGAGTCCCTCTCTGCCCTATACCTATCCCAAAATCCACAAATGGACCTCCTCTCCTATGCCCATGCACCCCATACTAACCATATCTTCTCAATCTCTGCTCCCATCTATGACACCTGATCCATGGCTCTATCCCTCTCCTCCTGAATAGATTGTGCTTGTGCCTGTAGTGTTTGAACCTCTACCCCTCTCTCACCACCATGTGCAGCCTATGCCTACCCCTGCACTACATCTCTCTATTTTCTGTGCCACTGCTGCATTGCTCTCCTATTGTAGGACCTGCACCTGTGTCTGTAAGGCATCCCTCTCTATCGCCATCTCCTGTACCTGATCCCTCATGGTATCCTCCCTCTCTTGTATCTATCCCATATCTCCCACTATCTACTCTGCCACCTCAACTTTGTAACAGAGCTCATCTCGCTCCTATCTCAAATCCATCCTCTCTCTCAATATTCCCTCTACCTACCTCCTCAGATCATCCATATCCTTCCTTGCCTCTGCCAAGGTTTCTACTAGTATCTGCTGTGTCAATCCTCCAGCCCCTCGTTGACCTTCCTCCTATAGTATCATCACCATCATCTCTAGTCTGTCTATCTCCCATCTTGCTGCCTCCCATGCCTCATGCTCCCTCAATACCTCTCCCTCGAAATGAGTCACCACTACTCGTAACTCACTCACCTCCACTTGTAGCTCATCTATCTCAGCTCGCAATCTCTCTCCCTCCATTTGCATCTCTGCCTAATGACACGACATTGTATTAGCCATTTCCAAGAACTCTCTCTCACTCTTTGCTCACACTCAAGCTATCTTGGTTCACAACATGATCACCTTAGCCTCCAATCTACTCCTCGCCACCTCTATGTTTCTAAATATATTTGCTCGATGATATGTACTCTCACCTCGGCTCCTCTAAACCACATAGATGGATCCTTTTCTATCAGAGGCATCATGCCCAATGGAAAAATATCATGCACGTCCATATCCATCTCCTCTGCCCCCACCTCATCTCCCATGTCCATCACCACTACCTCCTCCCTCTCCCCCATCTCTTTTTCCCCCGCCTCATCTCCCAAGTCCATCGCCTCTGCCTCCTCCTCCCCAACCTCTATAGACCTCCCACCTCATCATCCCCCTTCCCTCCCTCCTACTGCCCACCTACTCCAGCCATCTTTGGGACTCTCCTCTACTATCCTCCTACTCTACCTGCCTTTGAATCTCTCCTTTTCTGACCTCCTCCTGCTATGGCTTCCCCAACCTCTCTCCTCTGCTAACCTCCTCCTATTATGGCTGCCCCTAGCCCTCTTCTCTACTATCCTCTTTCCCTACCTGCCTCCAACTCTCTCCTCAGCTGTCCCCTCCCTCTCCATCTCCCATGTCCTACCAATCTCACCTTATCCTCTAGTCCAAATCCTAATGTCCCTCTGATCGGCTCCTCCGGTGTAATCCATAAGGGTTGGTATCACACAAACCATGCAACATATCTAATGGCCACTCCTACCTCTGCTATCCCTCTAGTCCTTCCTGGATAGGTCACTAGATCCTACTCCAGTGTCTCCTAATGCTCCCACACAAACTCTGGTGGAATCATCTCTCCCCATGGTCACTCTCGTGTAATTCGTTTGAACCTCTTTCTTCCACTTGGAATATCTTGTGTCAACCCAAACTGCCTCATCACTCGGTTTGGCCCATGTGACTCCACTATTCACAGCTCCTTCCTGACTATATAATATCAGGTCATGAAAAGTTGTCTGTGTCTCACCTTATCCTCCCTCCATCTAGAAAAAAATTGTTTCATATATGACTTCGAAACTATCTCCTCCTCCTTGAGATAATCAAATAACCTCCTCTATCCATCTAAATCCCCACAACCTTGATATTGCCACACCCAGTCATACTCTGCCCCATACCAATATGCCATAGGCAGTGTCACATCCTCTAGTCCCACTCTCACTACATCTGGCCTGGACACACTAATGTGATCCCATGCCCATACTTGAAGCAATGTCACATGGGCTACGCTGAATCCCTCTTGATAAAATACCACGTGCATGTCCTTGTACAACTGTGTAAGGAAGCATGGACCCCATGTGAACTCTCCATCTCTCCCCTCCATAATATGTTGAATCATCTCCATGTAGATGAGGTTTCAAAACCGTCCACTCCTATCTAGTATCAGTATCTTTTTGATTAATCCACACATGTATAATGGAAATGATTGTACTCTCAATCCTAAACATATGTCCATGTCTAACCCCTTCTTTTGCACAGGGAGGTCCTCTCGCACGAACAAGACCAATACAGTCTGATCCAATGCATCCCCCTTCGATCTCATAGCGCTCACCATGTGACCTACTATGGAAATCCCCAATATCCACCACATGTACCCTAATGTCACCGTCATCTCCCCTATCAGGAGATGAAAGTTCAAGGTTGTTGAATCCAAGTGCTTGATCAGAGCTATCAACATCGCCTGATGTGCTTTGATAGAAGGATATCCTAGCATATGCAACATCCCTACTTGGGCTAGGGTCTGATGGTCTTCTCTGGTCATCGCTCGTCATGTCACCTCCATCAACTCTGATCTCCTCTCCCACGTCCTCAAGCTATCGAACCATTGCAACCACATAACGCAACCTATCATCAATCATCCAATCCTTTCCTTCATTTCCTAATCCTGGGTTCTCTTCTCACTAATTTTATCTTCCATTTATTTGGAAAATCATTCCTTAGTTGTCCCATTTAATCTCTTTTTATTTTCCTCCCAATTTTCTCCTTTTGGCCCCCCTTTTGGGGCAAGGCCGCCCCGTGGCGTGGCCGCCTCTTAAGGTGTGACCACCCCCTGGGGCAGGGTCACCCCTGTTGGGGCACGATTGCCCCTTTGGGTGTGGCCGGCCCTATGTAGGAGAGGCTTCCCTTGCACGAGTAGGGTCATCCCTCACAGGGGCACGACCACCCCTTGGTGGGTGGGGCCACCCCCATAGGGGCAGGGCCGCCCATCCTTTGGGCACGACCACCCCCGCAAGGGTGGGGCCACCCCTCCTTTGGGCATGACCACCCCTCCTATGGGCATGGCTGCCCCTCCTGGGGCATAGTCACCCCTATTAAGGGGCCAACCCCTGTTTTCCTATCCCTTTTTCTTTTTTTTTTTAAAAACCTCTTTCCCCACGTCTCTAATTGGTGTTTCTCCCTATTTGGTGGGAGAAATTGATTTTTTCCCTCTACCCATTTTTCTAATCTACCTCCATTAAGAAACCAATGTTTTCAAATAACATTATAACTCAAAAATAAATAACAAAATTCTCAAAATCACAAGGAGGGTTTGGGCCTAACTTGGCGTGGGACCGCACACTCATGGTAGAAACTCCACACCTCATCTCCTTTGTGGATGATGTTGTCATCGTAGTCCTCTGAAATCTTCTCTCCTTGTGTCTTTCCTCTCCTCTTCTCTCTCTCACTCAATTTCCAACTATGCAAATGAGGAATAGTAATTCTAAAATTACTATTTATAACTTTCCCTTCTTTTCTCCTTTTTAAAAATAAAGGTTATTTTTTCCCTTTATTTAACGTTCTTCTAGTTCAATTAATCCTTCGACTTCTTGAGGCTGCCATTTGCACCCCGTGTGTCCATTTGGCTCCATTCAAAATCCAATCTTCATGGTTTTTTGAGTTCTATCCAACAATACTTTCCATTTATTCATATCGAGAAGTCACCTAGGGCCCATTTTTCTCCCCCAACTGCTCTCTCGAGGGGGCATACCCTACCATGTTCATACATACCTTCTTCTTGGTCATTTTTCTGTGATACTAGGGCATCTCTCTTCACTTCCCTCCATTTAGGAAGCTCAAACAACCTCTCCTATGTTGGGGCATCTTTTTCTATTCGTTTCCTCTATAGAGTCATCATCATTTTATTTTTCTTCAAAACACCATTATTCTAACAATATTTTGAAGAGGGGCAATGTAGACAGCCAAATTTGACCACTCCCATAGAGTCAAAATCCTATCATTTAATCGTCTAATTCTTCTATATTAATTAAATGACATATTTAATTAATATTTCCCCTTCCCCTAAGGTTTCTAAAAGTATTTAATTAAATACTTTATCCTTTACCATCTCCTCTCTAAATTAAATAAATCTATCAATCTATTTTATTTAGTCAATTATCCTCTTCAATTTTAAATTCATTTTTTCTCTCTCCTTGTCCCATCCTCCATAAACTTTTCTTTAATCTAGATTAATCTAATTAATCCTTGACTAAGATGTGCATATCCTTAATCAGGATTAATTTCACATCCTCCATATTTGGCCACTTGTCTCTAATATTCATTAATTTTCTTAATCACCTATTTTCACAACCTTAATCTAATCACTTACCTTTTTTGGTATGTCCTTAAGTCAACCTTTCATGGTACTTACATTATTAGGTATTGACCTTTTCCCCATGTGAATTAAAAATTCACATTTATTCCTCCCATGCATTTCTCTTCCCCATGACCTCTTATAGGTCACATTAGGAACATGGGACAAGGACCTCCTTTAAGAGGACCTTGTCTTATCCACTAGGTACTTCCAAACATGTGAATTAAAAATTCACATTTATTTCTCCAACAACCTCTCAAATCCCAATGGTGATCCCGATGGTGACAAGAGAGGACTTTCTAAAAGTCATCACTTGTCACTATCAGCCCCATATGGGGACAAATAATTCCTTTTTGAGGAAGTCCTCTCCAATCCCAAGGTACTTGCAAGTACCTCTACATCACATGGCCTTTTCCATGTCACTTGTCCTTTTTCCATCTCACCTTCCACATGGCAAGATGTGAGGGCTTGTGAGTCCTCAACTCACCACAACCCTCCATCTTGCCCATGATGGCTCAATCTCAACAATTCATTTTTCTTTAAATTAAGAGTGTTGGTCTCAACTTAAGGGGATTAGAGACAATTTTAGACAAGTATTCAAGCCATTTTTGCATTCAAGCCATTAGTGTATTCACCTACCATCTTCAATCACTACACCTACCTCCATTAGTGCATCAATTTTTCCATCAAAGGAGCATACAACAAAGCATCATCAAAGGGCCAACCAACTCATCAATCTAAGGAAGAAATGTATAACATTTCATGTTTTTGTTGTTATTTATTTAGATTCAACTTATGGCTTATCATTGAGTGTTTTTTTGTGTATTTTCCTTATTGCATTTACATTCTGTTTTGTATTATTAGAAGTAGAAAAATACTTGCACACACCAAGTATCTGTATATTTTTCTTCCAATGGGAATCCCAGATTCCCACTTAACACCTTTCTTTCTCGATAGTGAGTTCAGAAAATAGAATACCAAACATGTAAGTAGAGACCCATAATGGAAAGGGTATCCTTCTGCCAACGACATTCACACATTTTTGCTAAGATTTTCTAGAGTCAAGCCACAAAAATCAAACTGCTAATTCTCCTTTACCATTTTATGTGCCAGATACATGACAATAGCCAAAGTAGAGCCATCTCAATTTTTGAAATAAATTTTATAGGAAATTCCATGCGCAACGTACCTCACAACAAGATCAACAGTAGTATCTATCACTAGTGCTCAAGGTTCTTTGTCAATTCTCATCAACTCCTCTACTTCCTTGTATTTTATGGTTTTCTTTTCGAGAAGGTTTCCAATGTTGCATAACCCGGTGACAGCCTCGATTGCTTCCTTCATAACAAAATAGGATTTGTCCAACATAATGCTGACATCCTTGAATTTACTCAAAAGGAACAAGATGAACTCTCTATCAGTAATCCAATGGAATTATCCCCATAAATCCAATCCTAGGGTTTTTATGTTTTGTACGTCGTTAGACTCTAACCCTAATTCCAACTTCCTTATCTTTCGATGATCAAATTCATCCAGCTCGACCCCCTTTAGCCTCAATGGGATATTTCCACTTGATCCTCTATTAGAAGATTACATCATAGCACTTAACTTCTTCAAATTTGATAAGAAATTTTCTTCTTTTACCTTCCTCTATGGCCGCGAGAGATAAAATTCCGTTTCTTGTTCTTGAATGTTCATAAAGATCTCTTAGAGATGCTCAAAATTGCTTCAGAAGCACTCCAAGATAGTTCCAAATCGCTCTTTGAATTCTCGAAATATATAGGTGATCAAAATGACTTGCAAAATTTGCTTTATACACCATAATTTTTACCTAATTCACATTAATTGCAAAAAGTTGATAAAAAACTTTCTTCCACTGCACTCAGAAACCCTAATTTACTTTTCAAAAGAACATGCTTGCAATTTTTATTCTGGTTTCTTTTGCATCACCTCTCTGTAGCCATTCCTTACAACATATCCTCATGCCAACATCTGACATGCCATGTTTTCAGGGGGTTCACAAAATTTTATGATAAAGCCCCCCTAAGACCATACTAGGTCTAATTCTTGGAGGAATCATCTATACCAGATGAGGGAATAGAAACATCATTATTCTCTAAATATTCTTTCTTCTTCCATATCTTTCTCATTTCTTTCTTAACCTCCTCTTTGTCAATATTTTTCACAGGCTCATCATATTTTACTAGAGCAAAAAACTTTCCCTTTTTACTTTTGCACACTTTTGAAATATTTTCTAGTTTTTGCAATTATAGTAGATAAAATTTCTTTGACTTGCTTGACTTCCATTAGCCCTTGATCTACACTAGTTTGCTTTATGCCCAAACTTATTGCAAGTATAGCAGTAACTAACAAATGATTGATTCATTCTACCTCCATTAAACCAGTTCATCATCTAAGTTCTGCATTCACTAGCTCTATGTCTAATCTTATTACAAGGATAACATTGTCCAGAGAAGGAATTAGAGAATTGATCCATCCTACTTCTGCATTCAGTTTCCTTATGACCAAACTTATTACATGAAAAATAAGTGCCATTGAAAGATGGATATCTTTGAGCATTTGGTTGTTTGAAAGGAAGTCTCCTTCTTGGATTTCTTTTCTGCTTCCCTTTATATTAAGTCTTCTGATTATTCACTAGATTTGAGTTTTGCATATTTTCACCAACTTCATTACCTAAGCAACCTTTGTCTTTAGAAGGTTTCTATCCTACTATCAATTCATCAAGCTTGGCAGAGCTTGTCTTGAAATCATCTTCACAGAGTTTTTCTTTCTCCAATTCTTCTTTCAAATTCATCACTTCTTGTTCAAGCCTTGAGCATACATCAGACTTACTTTGTATAACTATTTTTAGATGCTCCTCAACTCTCTTCTTTTCAAAAAATTTCACCTTTCATTCGAAAATCTCTTTATTTGCTTGTTTTAGTTGCTCACTCACTTCTCTATGTCTCTCTTTGAATTTCTTCAATTGCTCTTTCAATTTTTGGATGCATTCATTTGCTTCATCAATAATTTCTTTCAAATTTCTTTTTTCAACTTCAGCCTTGTCAAGATCTTCAAGGGTAGTTTCGAGCTCTTCTTTATCCATTTGTTTGATCTAAAGGATCCCCCTCAAGCTGCTAGGCTTCTCCAGAGGAACTAATCTCTGATACCAATTGTTGAATATTCAAGATACTGAGAGGGGGTGAATTAGTATTTCTTTAACTTATTGAACAAACACCATAATCTCCTTTAATGAATTTAACAAAGAAGAGTAAGAAAAAAGCATGGAATCATACAACACAATAACACCAAAATTTTATATGGAAAACCTAATGAGGGAAAAACCACGGTGAGGATTAGCTCACTATATATATTGTTGTTTCAATACCTGATACAAAACAGGCTCACTACTTACAAGGACTCACTATCCAAACATGGAGGCTCATTACCTACAAAATATTATAGAACAAAAATTTCTTACAACAAAGATATGAACTGATAGGGTTACACCACAAGTGCAGATTTAGTTCCTTTGATGCTCAAATTATTCACTCGCATATCAACAAACTAATATTCACCCTTCTACTCGCACACTTCAAATATACAACTCACACACCCTTCTTCTTCTTTATCTACAAGTCATCCTATATATATATGATATATCCACATGCATCAATTAGGTTGGCCTAATTGGATGTATTACATATTTACAAAAAGATAATTTTTGGCTTCATATAAAACTTCTCCAAAGGTAATTCAACCATGTGGCATGCACTATTATGTTGGTTGGGACCAAAGCTAGGTTGCACGTATATCTACAATACATGTTAAAATATTAACTGATTATTAGGCCACACATGGGTATGTGCAGGATCATCATGGGCCAAAAAGTGGCAATATGTAAGTGATATGATGGCCCATGTGGTTGATGATTTTTTTTTACCCAAAATTGATGAAATGAAAAGGGTTTTTAAAGGATATTTTCAACTTTCCACCAATATAAATTATGCTTTACTTTGAATTTAATAAATTATTACAATTCATTTTCTATTTGAATTACGACTAAAGTCTTGATTGATAGGCTGATTGAAAAAATCTAAAGCTATCAAACAGTATCACATTTTTTGAATCCAAAATATGTGTCACATTTTACGCTTCACATACTATATGATTAAAAAAAAAAAATTGAATTTCATTAAGTTTTGACCAAGTTAAGGGGGTTAGACATACGAGTTTTTATATTTTTTAAAAGTTGTAATAAAAAATTCATAATTAATTATTTACTTGGAAAAAATTACAAAAAAATATGCATCACATTGGGACATGAGTTCTCTACTTATATCTAAAATATTATTAAAAATATCTTATCATTTTATTGTGGTTAGGGTGGTTAAACAGACACCTACTTCTTATTTTTCCCCTAAAATTCAAGTACTACTGCATTGAAATTTCAAATTTTCACCAAATAGATTATTATTTAAAAAAAAAAAAACCTAGTAGTTTAGAAACTGCATTCAATTTGCTACAGATTCTATTCTTACATATTTTTGAAATAATATAGATAACTTATTCAAACTTTTACGTCAAGTTGCCTAACCCTGATTTTTTGAGTTTTCATTGCCACTGAAGGGCCTATTTTTTCCATGATGATCCTGCACATACCTGCATGAATAAACCTAATAAAAAAGTACAATAATTAAACTAATGCCAACACACCATCCAATAATATTATTATAGAGGAATGCATACATACACGCTTCTAGTAACTATAAACCTTTTCCCAAAATCTTAACCAACGATGATCATTAGATGGAATATGCGGACCAAAATACCAAATCAAACACTGAAGGAATCAAACTTGTTTTGTATACCAGTTCAGGGTACCATAACAATATGATACCATAAAAAACATGGTAACACCAATGATAACATATAGACTGATCTTCTCCATTCTTCCAACAAAGGGGAAACATGTTGGGCTCAACCCTTGTGGGAGCTCATTATTCACCACATGCTATAATGACTTTATAAATGGATCAACAACATGATTTCTCCTATACCTACATAGTGAAAAAACATGTTAGATTAAAACAATAAAGCTCAATGTTCTTGTGATATTTCCTTTTCCAAGCTCTCTTACATACAATTTTTTGTTGATCCAATGCATCAATACATTATAAGCAATGTATTATATTTCTCCTGATAGAGCACATAGTGATATTCATATCCAGAGCTCTAACAACTTTTCTCAACATGATGTAGGATCACTCAATATCGGGAGCAAGTAGAGTAGCAACAATGAAGACCAACACCGAAGACCAAAAGGCAATGATGGATATGTTTTTCATTATATGCTTCTTTTATATTCTTAATCTTCAGTTCTATAGTTCATTCCTTATAATGAATTGGTTTAGCTACTCCCACGACTTGTGTGGGACAATTGATCTCTCTTCTCCTTCCAATGAATATGAAAAAATAATTTTATGCAATCTTGTTCAATTTTATATGTAGCTCTCTTGTAAAATGAATGAAAACATTGTAAAGCATATGAATCACTACAAGATGAATGAAAGAAATATATTATATCTCTTTTATGTTGTAATCACCAAATGTTAAACTAAATGCTCTCTTTTCTTGAAAGTACAATTGCACAATAAAATTGAACGTTTCCTTTAAAACTCCAAAATATGCAACGGTTTAAGCAAAGCAGAAATAAAATTGAAATCTTTCACCTTAAAATGAACATAAGTTGTTTCAGCTCTGCCAATTTGAGCTGTAGGTAAAACATTGGTAACAATGCCATTAAGTTAAAATATCAACTAAGTCTTGCTAAGTGTTGATTTACCCATTTAAATCGGTTTAGACAAAGTCATCAATATGTTTTCCATGCTTATACAACTATTTGATCGATGCAAATAACATGGCAATACAGTTTACCAAGTTCATGGTTTCCCTATTAAAAAGGTGTCGACTTATTCCCTTCTAAAATATTGACTTAATGGTTGTGTTGAGTTTGTAGATCATAACTTCTTTTATCGTCAACAACATGAGCATAAATCAACTCAAGAAATACAATCACTATTATTCCAAAGTTCGGTGTTATCTTGTTTAATAAATCGGCCTCCAAGTTCATTAAAATAATTGACTTCCACTAGTAGAATTTGGCAAATAAATGACTATGTGATTAAAAAATTTAGTCACAACAACTAAAGATGAATGAGTTCTACTCAATTTTTGTAACACAACTATAAATGTCTAAATAAATGGCTAATTTGATCATCATAAGTGACTAATTTTATAGTGGGGTAAAAACACAACTAAATAATTAGTCACACAAATAAAAACTATATAATATGATATAAAAGTGGATAATTAAAAAAAAAAATCATCGAGGGAGTGGACTAAATTATAATATAATATGATATTATATAATATATTATTATATAACATTACATTAATAATATATATTATATTTGTATTATAATGTATTTAATATTATATAATAATATAATATTATAATATATTTAATATTATAATATTATATAAGGGTAAGTGCAAAAAGATGGGTCCCAAAAAGGGGGCTTAAGTGGCCACTTTTTTCTCGAAATCAGGAAATATTGATCTTGGATGTGAAATTGAGGATAGTTACACTCAAAATTTTGAGATGCAACAAAAACAAGGATCGTAGTGCTTCGAGTCTACTTTCTAACCTACTAATTTATTTTGAAAATGGTTCAGATTAAGGGGTTCAAAAGAGGGACGTACATAAATTGGTGTTTTTTTTGTCAGAAAAACATAACATAGCAACTTTTGTACGTCCCTAGCACGGTGAACTTTTTTTTAGTATTTTTAAAATCGCTTCAGTGAGAAATTAGCTAACAATATGTAGTTGATGCATAATTTTTTTGATAATTTTTAATAAATATTTGATTTTTTTACTAATTTTCTAAGTGGACACTTCCTGAAAAAATAAAATTTTGGCCATGCTACCCCTACAAAATTTGGAAACTAATTGAATTTTTTATTTTTTTGTAGAATGGAGTCTAGTTTCTAAAAATGAAATTTATTTAAAATTTTGATGAATGGTTAAAAAAAAACACCAAACACTATTTTTTTCCAAAGAAGAGACAAACAAAAAAATTATAGATCAAATGATTAACATTGTCAAAAAGTGAAAAATATTACATCATTAGATAGTTAAGAGAGAGCCTAACATTACCCAGGTGTTTGATTTTTTTGACATTGAAACACGTGTAATCCCGACAGTGAGCACAAATCCGATTATGTGAAATATTGTAGAATTTGCAAAAACACGTCTCTGATCATTGGGAAGGCCCTCCAAGCCGTTGGGTTTGTATTCCAAGGCTCAGGGATTCCCAAAGAAAGATATAATGTGCTCACATTATTTGAATGGATTGAAAAAATACAAGTGCATTATAATGCAGTCGCATTTTGTGAATGCATTGAAAAAACGTGAGCGAGTTATAATGCGCTCGCATTTTGGTCAAAATTGAATTTAGTTTTCTTCTCTCTTTTTTCTTTCTTCTTGTTATCTTTCAGGGAAACTATATACATGAAATAAAAATTTAAGTTGAAATTGACATATGAACATTTGGTTTCTTATACTTTAAGATATATTTCATGTATATAGTTTCAGGATGTTTGAGAGTGGTTTCAGATCTCTAGGAGTTATAATGAAAATTCTAGTTTTTGGAAGATCTTACAAATTTCAAACTTATTCAAATTTCAGTAATCAGCATGTCAAATTTTAGTAATCAACAGGTCAAATTTCAGTAATCATTAAGTTGTATTATTTGTCTCTCTATCTCACTCGTTTTTATCCCTTACACTCTAGAACTCTCTCTCACTATCTCCATCCCTTTATCTGACTCTCTATCCCTTGATTTGAAGAAATCTATCTCTCTCTCTCTCTCTCTCTCCTTTTCCCTCTAATTCTCTCTATCTCACTTCTCTCTCACTCCCTCCCTCCTTCCCTCTCTACTTATCTCTATCTCCCTCCCTCCATCCTCCCCCCTCTCTATCTCTCTATCTCTCTATCTCCCCTCTCTCTCTACCTACCTCTCCCTCCATCACTCCCTACCACTCTCTATTTCTCTCTACCTGACATCTCTCTCACCTCCCTCTCTCTCCCTCTCTTCTTCCCTATCTACTCTCTATCTCCCAATCACTCTCTCTACCTACCTCTACATCATCACACCCTACCAGTCTCTCTCTACACCTCTCTATGTCTCCTTTCTCTCCCTCCCAAACTCTCTCTCCCTCATTCCCTCTCTAATTCTCTCTATCTCTCCTCTCTCTACCTCTCCTTCCCTCTCTACTTATCTTTATCTCCTCTCTCCCTCTCTTTACCTACCTCTCCTTCTACAACTCTCTATTTCTCTCTATCTCACCTCTCTCTCCCTCTTTCCCTCCCTCTCTGATTATCTATATCTTCCCTCTCCCTCTCTACCTACCTCTCCATCCATTACATCCTACCACTCTCTCTCTATTACTCTCTATCTCACCTCCCACTCTCTCCATCCATACATCTCCCTATCCTCCCCTCTCTACCTACCTCTCCATCCATAACTCCCTACCACTCTCTGTACACCTCTCTATCTCACATCTCTCCCTCCCTCCCTCATTCCCTCTATACATCTCTCTCTCTATCTCCCCTCACCCTCTCTCTCTCACATGCACACACACACACACATAGAGTAGATGTCTCTCTCCGTACCTTTTCCCCTATCCAATATCTATCTCTCATCTCCCTCCCTATACCTCTCTCTTTCTCTCTCTCCCTCCTCCCTCACCCTCTTTCTCTCTCACTCTCTCCTCCCTATCTCACCATTCTCTCTTTCCCTCTATGTAACTCAATCCTTCTCTATATATCACCATTCTCTCTCTACTTATTTTTATCTCATCTATCCCTCTTTACCTTTCTCTTCCTCCCCTCTCTCACCCACCCTCCCTCCTTCCATCTATCTCTATCTCTATCTACTTCTCTATATCACCTATCCCTCTCTACCCGCTTATCCCTCCATCACTCCCTACCACACTCTCTCTATTTCTCTCTATCTCACCTCCTTCTCTCTCCCTCCATCTTTCCTTACTTATCTACTCTTTGTCTCTCATGTCTCTCTATCTCTCCTTCCCTCTCTACTTATCTTTATGTCCCCTTTCCCTCCCAACCTCTCTCTCTATCTCCCCAATCCCTCCCTCCTAGGTTGAGGGTGTAAAGTTTAGTGTTTAAGGTATACAGTTGAGGTTATAGGGTTAAGTGTATAGGGTATAGGGATTAGTTTGTAGGATATTAGGTATAAAGGTTGAGGGTATAGGGTATAGGGATGAGAGATGATGGTTTAGGGTTTAGGGTTTAAGGTATAGGGTTGAGGGTTGAGGGATAGTGTTTAGGGTTGAGGGTATAAGGTTAAGTGTATAGGGTATATGGATTAGGGTTTAGGATATTAGGTATATGGTTGAGGGTATGGGGTTGACGATATTAGGTTTAGGGTTGAGGGTTTAGGGTTTATGATTTATGTATAAGTTTGAGGCTTGAGGTTTGAGGTATAATGTTCAAGGTTTTGGGTATAAGGTTAAGTGTATAGGGTATATGGATTATGGTTTAGGATATTATGTATAGGGTTTAGGGTGTAGGGTTTAGGGTATAGGGTTAAGGGTTGAGAGTGTAGGGTTTTCCATTTAAGTATAGGGTTGAGGGATAATGTTTAGGGTTTAAAGTATAAGGTTGAGGGTATAGGGTATAGGGATGAGGGTTAAGGGTTAAGGGTTTAAGGTTTAAGGTATAGGGTTGAGGGTTGAGGGATAGTGTTCAAGGTTGAGGGTTTAGGGCTAAGTGTATAGGGTATAGGGATTAGGGTTTAGAATGTTGGGTATAGGGTCAAGTGTATTAGGTTTAGGATTGAGGGTTTAGGGTTTCAGGTTTAGCATACAAGGTTGATTATAGGGTTTAGGGTTTAAGTATAGGGTCAAGTGATGATGTTCAAGGTTTAGGTTATAAGGTTGAGGGTATAGGGTATAGGGATGATGGTTGAAGGTGTAGGGTTTATGGTTTAAGGTGTAGGGTTAAGGGTTGAGGTATAGTGTTCAAGGTTGAGGGTATAGGGTTAATTATATAGGGTATAGGGATTAGGGTTTAGGATATTAGGTATAGGGTTGAGGGCATTGGGTTTAGTGTTGAGGGTTTAGCATTTAGGGTTCAAGGTTTAGGGAACAAGGTTTAATGTAGGGTTTAGGATTTAATTATAGGTTTAAGGGTTGAGGGATAATGTTTAGGGTTTAGGGTATAAGCTTTAGGAATAGGGTATAAGGATGAGGGTTGAGGGTGTAGGGTTTATGGTATAAGATTTAGGTGTAGGGTATAAGGATGAGGGTTGAGGGTGTAGGGTTTAGGGTTTAAGGTATAGGATTGAGTGTTGAGGGATAGTATTCAAGGTTTCAAGGGTATAAGGTTAAGTGCATAAGGTATAGGTATTAGGGTTTAGGATATTGGTTATAGGGTTGAGGGTAATAGGTTTATGCATTAGGGTGCAGGGTACAAGGTTGAATGTAGGGTTTAGGGTTTGAGTATAGGGTTGAGGGATAATGTTTAAGGTTTAGGTATAAGGTTGAGGGTATAGGTTATAAGGATGAGGGTTGAGGGTTTAGGGTTGAGGGTCTAAGGTATAGAGTTGAGGGTTGAGGGAGAGTGTTTAGGGTTGAGGGTATAGGGTTAAGTTTATAGGGTATAGGGATTAGGGTTTAGTATATTATGTATAGGGTTGAGTGTATTGGGTTTAGGGTTGAGGGTTTAGGTTACAAAGTTGAATTTAAGGTTGAGGGTATAAGGTTAAAGTGTATAGGGTATAGGGATTAGGGTTTAGGATATTGGGTATAGGATTTAGGGTGTAGCATTTACGACATAAGGTATAGGGTTAAGGGTTGAGAGTGTAGGGTTTAGGTTTTAGGGTTTAAGAATAGGGTTAAGGGACAATGTTTAGGGTTTAGTGTATAAGGTTAATTGTATAGGATATAGGGATGAGGATTGAAGGTGTAGGATTTAGGGTTTAAGGTATAGGTTTGAGGTTTGAGTGATGGTGTTCAAAGTTGAGGGTATAGGGTTAAGTACATAGCATTTAGGATATTAGGTATAGGGTTGAGGGTATTGTCTTGAAGGCTTAAGGTTAAGTTTATAGGGTATAGGTATTAGGGTTTAGGAGAGAGAGAGATAGAGACAAAGATAGAGAAAAAGACTTGAGAGAGGGTGAGGGGGTGTGAGGGAGAGACGTGAGAGAGAGAGTATTATCTAGTTAGGGTAGGAGGGAAATACTTAAGAGAGGGGGAGGGGGTGGGAGGGAGAGACCTAGGAGATAGAGATAGAGAGAGAGAGGGTGGGAGGGAGAGAGAGGGAGTGGGAGAGAGATAGAGGGAGTGTGTGTGTGAGAGAGAGAGAGAGGGAGAGAGAGATAGAGGGATTGAGTGAGTGAGAGAGAAACCTGAGAGAGGGAGAGGGGGTGGGAGGGAGAGACTTGAGAGAGAGAGATATAGAGAGGGAGTGAGTGGGAGAGAGATAGAAGGTAGAGGGTTTCAAGTTTAAGGGTTTAGGATTTAAAGGTTAAGGGTTCAGTGTTTAGGGTGAAGGGTAGAGGGGAGAGAGATAGAGGGAGTGAGTGAGAGAGAGATACTTGAGAGAGGGAGAGGGGGTGGTAGGGAGAGACTTGAGAAAGAGAGCCAAAGAGAGAGGGAGTGAGTTGGAGAGAGATAGAGGGTAGAGGGTAGAGAGCCCACTAGCTTGGCAATTCATTGAAATTGGCAACCTAACTTGGCCTATTTGAAAAAATGGGTCCAAGAAATGGGGTCTCCTGATGATTTACGTCATTGGGAGACCCCATTTCTTGGACCCATTTTTTCAAACATTACACTACATTGGCAATTTCACTGAATTGGCAAGCTAGTGGGCCCACTACCTTGCCAATTCAATGAAATTGGCAACCTAACTTGACCACTACATTTCTAATTTCACCAAATTGGCAAGCTGGTGGGCCCACTACCTTGCCAATTCGGTGAAATTGACAACCTAACAAGGCTTGTTTGAAAAAATGGGTCCAAGAAATGGGGTCTACTGATGATGTAAATCATTGGGAGACCCCATTTCTTGGACCCATTTTTTCAAATAGGCCACTACATTGCCAATTTCATTGAATTGGAAAGCTAGTGGGCCCACTAGCTTGCCAATTCAATAAAATAGGCAACCTAACTTGCCTTATTTGAAAAAATGGGTCTAAGAAATGGGTTCTAATCACCGGGAGACCCCATTTGTTCAAACAGGCCATTGCATTGCAAATTTCACTAAATTGGTAAGTGAGTGGGCCCACTAGCTTGGAAAATTGGTGAAAGTGGCAACCTAACTTTCCTATTTGAAAAAATGGGTCGAAGAAATGGGGTCTCTCAATGATTACAATGACTGGGAGACCCCATTTTTTCAAACAGACCACTGCATTCTCGATTTCACCGAATTGGCAAGCTAGGGTAGAGGGCTTAAGGGTTTAATGGTTAAGGGTAGAGGGTAGAGGGGAGAGAGATAGGAGTGAGTGAGTGAGAGAGAGACTTGAGAGAGGGAGAGGGGGTAGGAGGGAGAGACTTGAGAGACAGAGAGAGAGGGAGGGAGTGGGAGAGAGATAAAGGGTAGAGGGTAGAGGGTTTAAAGGTTAAGGAAATAGGGTAAAAGGGAGAGAGATAAAAGGAGTGAGTGACAAAGAGAGACTTGATATAGGGAGAGGGGGTAGGAGTGAGAGACTTGAGAGAGATAGAGGGTAGAGGGTTTAAGGGTTTAAGGTTTAAGGGATTAGGGTTTAAGGGTTAATGGTTAAGGGTTTAGGGTTTAGGGTTAAGGGGAGAGGGAGAGAGATAGAGGGAGTGAGAGAGAGAGACCTAAGAGAGTGAGAGTGGGTGGGAGGTAGAGAATTGAGAGAGAGAGAGAGAGGCAGAGAAAGAGAGGGAGTGAGTGGGAGAGACATAGAGGGTAGAGGGCCCATTAGCTTGGTAATTCAGTGAAATTGCAACCTAACTTGGAATGTTTGAAAAAATGGGTCCAAGAAATGGGGTCTCCTAGTGATTTACATCACCGAAGACCCCATTTCTTCGACCCATTTTTTAAAATAGGCCACTACATTGCCAATTTCATCAAATTGGCAAGCCAATGGACCCATTAGCTTGGCAATTC